>OY759262.1:28419796-28730742 GCA_963662155.1 Lamellibrachia columna
TTATATGCGCACGTTTAAGGTTAGAAACATACAGAAAACTACAAAAGCCATGCCATAAAAAGAAGTACTATAAAAAAGGTAGACATAAACAGGTATTAAAATGCATAGGCCTAATGATTAATAGAGTAATATATGTATTATAAAATAATGTCACTCTGAACACACACATGAAAGAATAACTGCTACTGGTTAACCAGACTAGGAACTTGGCACCGGTAGTCCCAGGGATTGCGAGAACCTAGATCCGCCACTGAGCACAGGCGTGTTAACACACTGGTAAGACTTCAAGAAAAATTAATATTAGTTGGTCTAGAATCTCTTTGTATTTTGTGTTCGCACTGGTTTCCTCGTGAAAGTACGACGTGACCGAGAAGTTATGCAATTGTACGACATCATGATAACGTCACTCTACTTCGCGAGTGAAACTGTCAAACTAAACGTGTTGTTCTGTCGACGATAGATTGCCACATGTCGAAGATCTCGCCATAGCAAAAGCAAAGCAATTATGTAAGTATGTATGTATGTATGTATGTATGTATGTATGTATGTATGTTTGTATGTATGTATGTATGTATGTATGTATGTATGTATGTATGTATGTATGTATGTATGTATGTATGTATGTTTGTATGTATGTTTGTATGTATGTATGTATGTATGTATGTATGTATGTATGTATGTATGTATGTATGTAGGTATGTATGTATGTATTTTTGTATGTATGTATGTATGTTTGTATGTATGTATGTATGTATGTATGTATGTATGTATGTATGTATGTATGTATGTATGTATGTATGTATGTATGTATGTATGTTTGTAAGTATGTGTGTATGTATGTGTGTATGTATGTATGTATGTATGTATGTATGTATGTATGTATGTATGTATGTATGTATGCATATATGTATACATAATGCATACACGTAAGGGACCTAAGTAATTATATATATGTATGTATGTATGTATGTATGTATGTATGTATGTATGTATGTATGTATGTATGTATGTATGTATGTATGTATGTGTGTGTATGTATGTAAGCATATATGTATACACAATGCATACACGTAAGGGGCCTTATTACTACTAACTGACATTATTTGAAATGTTATCACTACGCAAACGACAAACTGCGTTTTAGCGATTATTCCTGCGGATTGTTTTAAACAAATAGTAAAACATGAAGCTATAATGCAACTAACAGTATGAATCGTCATATAGGCCTATATATAAGAAATAAGTTTCCCGGACGTGGAATCGAACCCCGGCCGCGGCGGTGAGAGCGCCGAATCCTAACCACTAGACTACCTGAGACAACGGTGAAATTGTTCAATACCCTGTAACTATCGTTAACTATAATAAATACATACACCGGTAAGATACATTAGTTGGGGAATAGACGTATAGTTTAGTGTGGTCCGTACGCATAAATGGACACGCACGCACTTAGACTACTAATTGGCAAACACATGTGAGTTAATTGTAATTTAATTAATACACTTGTCAATGTAATTTGCTAGTTGTCTGGAATGTGATAATGTGCGTGCGTGCGTGCGTGCGTGCGTGCGTGCGTGCATGCAGCTGACGATTTCACCACAGGTGCTTCCTGCGCCACTAGGTATCCCCCAAAATAGAGTAGGCCTACTTTCCTTGTGTCGCCATTCAAGATTAATAATAGTTCGGTGCTTACACAGACTACGAACATGGCACCCGTAGTCCCAGGTAGTCTAGTGGTTAGGATTCGGCGCTCTCACCGCCGCGGCCGGGGTTCGATTCCCCGTCTGGGAACACTTTTGCAATAACTGGTAATATTATCCCGCATTATTATGTAATGCTAATTTATTGTCATAGGTTTAAATTCCGATTCCATTCACTTCAAAAACGTGAAGACTCAATTTTCGTCTTCATTCTGCAAAGAAAACCCTCATGATCATGACAAGAAAACGATAGAACAAATTGGGAAAAAAAGATTATCAAAAGGATCATCGGAATTTAAACCCATAAAATTAATAATAATATTAGTATTAGTTATCGCAAGACAAAACTTATTTAAAGTAATATGATGTAAGCCTATAATTCCAAGTACAATAACATCATAATAATGAGACTGAATAAAAGTGCAGGTGCAAACAAGGCATTTGCTCAAATCATATGCGCACGTTTATTAAAGCGGAACTGAAGCAATTTTGTGTTATGCCGTATATTTAAATATATATTATCTAACTATGCATTAATGGTGACAGATACCTGCTAATTTATGAGATAAACTGAAAAACTGATTTTGTTCGAGACAAAAATCGACAAAATGCATCACTGCGTATCGCCATCTTGTTGTCGAAACTAGTGGTTATGAGTCGCGTATATCTAATCAATTTTTTTTTCGATTTTTTGCAATTTATTTCGTAAATAGGCATTATGGAGCGGAAAAAAAGATATGGGTCTCTGTTATATATACAAGTGTTTACACACGTCAACAAAATAGCGTTTTTGTTCGCTCCAAATAAAAAAAGTTAAAGAAATTACAACAAAACACGCAAAAAATCGTGGAAAACGCCACACTTCTCGAACACACAAGACGCTAACCAACGAGAATATGCGATAAAGGAATACCGGAACTATCGTTTACTTGTTGACAAGATAGATGCATCGCGTGTGACAGTTTTACCAGATCTGCTACTAGCGATTAGTCGTTTACTGAACTTCCGTAATAGTTGTCTATCTTTGGAGAAATGGAAACCACAGACGAAGAGTCTAGTTCGACAGGCCACACGGAAACAACGGTTGACAGTCGTAAAGTGTCACCGAGTGTGCGAGTCACGCTCCAGACTCCAGGTCGGCTTCGCCTTTGTTGACGTTGGATTCAGGAAACATTACAACAGCGCTTTGACTGTCATCGATTCCTGACTAGGTAATGTGATGTGGTGATCCTGTGGAAACTGCGTCCCGTTGTCTGCGCACGTTTATGTTGAGTCATCATGCTGCGCCGAGGAAGCTACTATGCCTAGGGCTAGGCTATGGCTACGAATCACGTCGATGTCGGCCCACGTCGATCTCGGCCCACCTGTTTAGTTGTTAATAGGGAATTAGGTAGTATGTGTAAAGAAATATGTATATATATATGTAAAGAAATAAAATGTTACACGGTACACGGATGTTTTGTTTACCAGTTTTACTACCACGTCGATCTCGGCCCACCTATTTTGAATGAGGTGAAGTTCCGTTCTGCTTCTAGTAAATTAACTCGCAATTATTTTATAGGCATTTAAAATTGCATTAGAATCAAAACCAGTTTCAACTATGAAAAACAAAATATAGTTACTGCATATAGTTTACTATTTGTGTGTGGTAAGAATGTGTGGAGTCGGTAGAGACATTAAATTAGGCCCTGGTAATCGGCGCGCAGCACGCATCGTCTTCCCAGGTGTGGAATTGAAGGGCTGTGCCTTCCACTTCACACAGGCCATATGGCGACATATTCAAGAGTGCGGCCTCCAAGCAGCATACACCACAGACGACGGCACCTTCAAGTATCTCCGCAAGATTATGGCACTCTGCTTCATCCCAGCTCAACACATCGCCCCCATCTTCCGACGATTGCAACGAGAAGCCACCACAGACGCATTGACACCACATCAACCGCACGTGGATCATGAGCGACATCTGGCCACCAGCTGCTTGGAGTGTCTACCACCAGTCAGTGCGCACAAACAACGACATCGAGGGTTGGCACAACCGATTAAATGCCAGGGGTCGTGCCCAGATGAATGTATACATGTTGGTGTCGCTGCTGCACGACGAATCCGGCATGATCCCGATACAAGTGCGTCTTGTGTCGGAGGAGAAGTTGCAGCGGTATCAGAAGAAGACATTCGCGAATCTCCAACGTAAGATCTTTGCATACTTGGGATGAATATGAGAATGGAGACTGCTCTGCTCTGCAACTTCTGCGAGCCTGTTCGCGACTGCACGGACCAACGGTTAAAACATAGTCATCCCTCGGACTGAACTGTCGGAACGTCAACCGAACTTTACATGGGTTATATTTTATTGGATGATATGATGTAATGCTAGTTTGGCAGTGTTTGACAGCATATTATAATTTGCTCCGCGCCTTTTATTGTAGCGGTATTATTATAGTATATACCAGTTATACATACTTTCAATAATGCTGCTAAAACATTGAAAGCATTGTAGCGGTCTTTTTCATAGGGTGCTGGTAATATAGTCTTTAAAATTATTGTGAGTACCAGAGTAGCCTTTCTACAGCAGTTCCGGTAAAATAAATATATTAAATTGGTCAGCATTTTATAATTTGGTGTAATATGTTGAATGGATGTCCAACTGAGATTTTGTAATGGTTTTATGTATAATAAATCATTTGGTATTATTACATTGTGATTATTGCATTCTCCGCAAATAAACATTACTCTTGAGTGCCGAATAAACGTCCCTATACGCGTATTTATTTGATGAAAAATGCCACCCTATACGCATCTTATTTGGCACTATACTATTATTAAATTTTAACATTTGTGCCAGCCTATATTCTCATTATGCAGAAACGGGCTTGCGCATTCAATTCAATAAAACTTTAATGTCCATTTAAAAACAGAAAATTTCCCGGTTTTCCGCAGATATAAAATGTGGTTACTATATCTGCGGCACAAAGTTTATGCATATTCGGCAGAAAAAAAAAAAAAAATAACCGGCGATCCGCGTATTTTTCTAGGGACGCCTTGACTTCACGTCGAGTAAAAAAAAATTTCGGCGCTAAAAAAAGACAAATAAACGAGTGACTTTTTCGCACTGTACTATTATTTGTTTTGAACAATTTGCCATCCTATACTGTTATTCGGCATTATACTATTATTAAATTTGAGGATTTGCCACCTTACACCTTATACTTTTATTTGGCCTATACGCTTATTTGGCACTCGAGAGTACACAATAGGAACGTAAGTTGCATAGCGTAGACATGGTAGAAACGCTAACAGCTAGTCTTAAATTGGTGGGCTGAGATCAACGTGATCGAAACATTTATGTAAAAATTAGACATATATAATGATGATGATATACATACATACATGCATGCATGCATGCATACATACATACATACATACATACATACATACATACATACATACATACATACATACATACATACATACATACATACATGCATACGTCGGACGTGGTAGTAAAAACGGTTAAACAAAACATCCGTGTAACATCTTAATTTATTTACACATATACATATTTCTGTACACATATATACCCAACACAACTACCCAATTCCCTATTAACAACTAAACAGGTGGGTCGAGATCGACGTGGGCCGAGATCGACGGGCCGAGATCGACGGGCCGAGATCGACGTGGGCCGAGATCGACGGGTTCCATGGCTATGGCTATGCAGCACCGTGTGCCCGACCGCGTCGGTGCTTGCATCACCGTACGAAGGCGAAGACGATGATTTTGTAGTGATATGCACAAACAGGGCGGTGCTAGATGTTGGTCTGCTGTCATTGCATGATTTGCGTGCCGACTCATTGATTCGCCCTATAGCTAGCAGGTCAGTAATTCAATTGTTATCGAATCATTGCCATTTTAATAATCCGATTTTTTCTGCATATTTCTTTTACCTAGCCCGAGGGCGAGGTCCGAACTACAATGGCAATGCAAGCAGGCTTTTCTCTTTATTTTGTATCTAATCTAATGAAGTGTACCGTGACTGTATTTTAATATTGTGTTTGATTTTGTGTTGAATAACATTGACAATAATAACATGAGGGTTTATTTAATTCATTATGTAAATATATATATATTCTTAAATGTTACCGTAATCGTGATTGTAATAATGATTGTAATCATGACTACATTAGTAATTGCAATAATTACTGTAATCATGATTACATTAATATTCATACTTGTAATCATCCCTCTCTGTAGCATACCACAACACCTTGTTGTTTGGTGCAATGTAATCATTTGAATAACAATAATTAACTACTGACAGTATGTAATGTTCACAGTTTTGCAACTATTATGGTAATTATAGAATTAGTGCTATCAACTAACCCTGACAAATGATATTTCAGGCTCAGAAAAGGCAAGACAAGTAATCCCATCCTGCGATGTGGGAAGGATCTGTGATGTCTATTCTGAACCGAATTGAATTGATGGAAAGTTTAGCTATGGAGATTGACCTGACACAAGTGAGTGTACTGATAGTCTGATATAGACAAATTGTGAGGCACCCACAGTATGCAGCAGGTCGAGAAACAACCTGGAAAACTACAAAAATTCCCACTAAAATATTAATAACTGAATGATGTGAATGCCTTCTTATCCATATCCCACTTCTGTCAACAAAAATGTTACCTGCAGCATCTTGCATGTCACTACACACAATTTCATTTATAAAAAATTATTGAGACCAACATAAAATATATCAAAAGTTTATTCACATAGAAAAACAATTACCAAAGAAATAAGGCTAACTTGAACGACTGAAACCAAGACTAAACATTGACTAAAAACAGTGACTTCTACCACCGGGAAATACAACCTGGAACATGGATATCACAGTTACACATATCTATTCTAATGCAATGGCCTATCCCCTGGAGTGTGTATGAGATGATATTGTCACCAGTTGTCTTCCAGGTATCATTGATAGTCAGATCAGTGGTGGAAGATGGGTTCTTGGGGTGATGCTTCCACAAACAGTGGTGGACAGTAACAGAGTCAGAGATCAGCTGGTTTGGAGTGCCCCTGGTATTAGCTGCCTTAGTTTTCAGGTCCTCACGGACCTTGGCAGCTTCTATCTGTGCCGTGTCACCATCATGGTTGCAGGCAGTCTTGTTGATCACATTCTGGATCTGGAGATCAGATCAGTGACCACATCACCCTTGCATGATCAGGATCGACGCTGGCTTCACTCTCATTGAAGAGTAATCTTGTTGGTCCCCCTTCTTGGTGTAGGAATGACACTCAAAACATAGCTTCTGACCTCCTCAGATGCTAGTAGTCATTTCCATGGTGAAGTTATCAGTGAATTCTGACAACTCTGGCTTGTGCATCCAGTTGTATAGGAAAATGGAGTCACTCCAACTCTCCATGGTAAATGCAATTCAAAAGAAACCTTGTTGAGATGGCTTCTTTCAAATATCCTCAATTGTCATAACATGTCCAGGTCCTAATGGCTTCTTCCACAGTTGCAATAAAGATAATCCTTTGATTACAGGATCATCTCCAACGACATAAAGTAATTTACTTGGCTGATCTGGCACAAATAACATTAATTGCAATTAGGGTAATATATATCTTGAATTCATGTGCAGAAATAAAATAATAAGTTAAAAAAAACTTACAAATAATCCAGAAGATACGGACGGGGGCAAATATCCAGATTTTTAATAAAGCAAGGGGCTAATGTCTGGGGGGCAAGTGACAAAGAGGCAAATATCCGGGAGGGGAGCAAATGACCTGGACCCGATATAAACAGGGGAAACTTTTCAAAACTCAGATTAACGACCCAACTGTCCAGGGCTGTCCAAAATGTCTGGTTTTGTTAGCAAAAATCCAGGAGAGGTGTCGCAGCAGAAAGTACATATGAAATGGCTGGATGCCATTTTAAAGATTTTTTATGGCAAACCTGATATATATATATATATATATATATATATATATATATATATATATATATATATATATATATATATATATATTATATGTGTGTAGGTGCATTTAACGAACAATAATCATCTGATTAAATATGATTGTGCACACGTGACAAATAAAACTGTGTTAAAACAAATTGGATTTGAATTTTTCTTTAGCCTAGGATTTTAACAATTGGAATTGATTTTTTTGCAAGGTGGAATTAGAACTGATGTTTTGGAATTGACAAAACAGAATTTACCCCATGCCTGATATACTTCCTTCATATGTATAGCTTGTACTAATACTATTGTGGGTTGCCGACAGTTGTCCCCTCCCCACACGATATTCATTACAGTGTTATCAGTCGACTTAGAATAAAATGTAATTAATACATCTCTTTATGAACTTCCGGTTATTACATGTGGGGTTTAATCTGATCAATAAAGCAAAGTAATTTTATATAATTTTTTCTTATTGTCAAGACACAAGAATTCAGACAGAAATTGTAAAGTGTCATTATAGAAAGCAGACATGTAATCAGTGTTCAACTGGGTAAATGACGATGCCCAAGTTAGTTTCCTTTCCAGCTAGACATTGGGTGAAATACATTTTACTTAAATATTTAAATACTTTTAAACAGTTTTTGTAACTGCATTTGCACTTAATCACAATGAAAGTATTTGTATATTTAAATATTTCCATAAAGAATATGAAATGTAAACAGCAACAGCAGGCTTCTGTTGCACTATAGTCTATACTGTCTTTTGGTCGTGTTTCTCCCATGTATCTAAACCCCCCCCCCCTTAGGCTTAGCCTTACGCTTGCCGCTTGGTCTCTAGGCATTTAGAACACAGGAGTCTGAAACTTATTATGACTGTCAATAAATAATATCAATTTATTTTCTTGAATAATTTTGCCTAGTACATACGCCATGGCCCATGTTATAAGGCTGCAGTATATCCTGTAGCACTTACTGAGTTATTGTTATTGTTTTGAGTACGGCCACGTATGACGATACGTCTGATCACGTCGAAAATAAATCGGCGGATTGGAAAACACTCGTAATAATATATCAAACTATTAACCCTTACTCGCACTTTAGTGTATTCATACATTTCGATTTACTATGGGTCTTATATATGCTGACGTTGAAGCACAGCTGGGCTTATTGGGGTGGAACTATATTGTAATCGTAGTGATAAGTCACAATGGTAACGGTAATCCAATTTACTAACCTGGTTTTGGCTCGTCGCTTCCTACGCATCGCTCTGCCCTCTGATATCTGACGTTTCCTGGTCGCAGAATAGTCTGTAGATGCATGGTCATATGCGGAAAAAAAGATCTAAGATGGAACGGTGTCTTTGACCAAGAATGACATCTTGATGCTCACCGTCTGTCCATGCTCATCACATACGTCTTTTGTCTTGTAATCTGCATCGGAAACGTGGTCCCTCGCAGAGCCTGCGGCTGGCGGACACGCCAGTTTCCGCATTTGCAACCACCTTTTCCTCTGCAAATTCTTCCTCGGAAGTCGATAAAAAGTTTTTTCCTTGCATTTGTAGTACTAGTTGATATATCCAGCAGCCATCCAGTGCACACCAGTTTTCTTTTTATTCGATTTTCCATGCGTTTCAATCGTTTTTCCGAGAGGTAATGCGTCGTCGCTCATATAGATTTACTGTGTGAACGCGGTGCCAGGAGCTCGTACTCAAACCACTCTGCCGCTGAGCCCCCCGCAGAGCAATATGGCGCCGCCCAGCGAAGATAATGGCAAAGTTAAAAAGGATATTACAAAATTACCGTGGCGTTGCGCCGATCATATAAGGGTGATATATACTGTAAATGGTATGTTATTATGTTTGGGTTATGGTTGTTCGAGTGCTTCACCCCCCCCTTAAGGTTAGAAACATACAAAAAACTACAAAAGCCAAGCCATAAAAAGAAGTACTAGAAAAAAGGTAGACATAAACAGGTATTAAAATGCATAGGCCTAATGATTAATAGAGTAATATATGTATTATAAAATAATGTCACTCTGAGCACACACATGAAAGAATAACTGTTACTGGTTAACCAGACTAGGAACTTGATCCGCCACTGAGCACAGGCGTGTTAACATACTGGTAAGACTTGAAGAAAAATTAATATTAGCTGGTCTAGAATCTCTTTGTATTTCGTGTTCGCACTGGTTTCCTCTTGAAAGTACGACGTAACCGAGAAGTTATGCAATTGTACGACATCATGATAATGTCACTCTACTTCGCAAGTGAAACTGTCAAACTAAACGTGTTGTTCTGTCGACGATAGATTGCCACATGTCGAAGATCTCGCCATAGCAAAGGCAAAGCGCCGAAGAATCCATCAATATGTTAATTAATAATTATACTAATAAACATTATTATTGTTAGATCAACAAGGAATCAGTGTTGTTTACGTTGTATGTTTGTATATGACAAGCTGGAAAGGGTAAATAAAAACTTTGTTATGAAAAGATAGGGTAATCGCCGCCCGTGTGGTACGAGGCAAAACACTCTACATAGAGAACTCATCAACGCAATTCTAATGCATTTCATTACACTATTATGCTGTTATCATTACGCATATAGTAAGCTGCGTTTTTAGCGAATATTCATCCAGATTAGTTTGTATGCATCGGTTTAAATATTAATCGATACTACAAATAATAGTAATAAACGAAAAGTGGGCGTTAGCCTTATTACAGGTTGTCATCGAGAACAAAAGTTATAAAGAAAGTATTTTTGAAATTGTTGGATTCCTTGTTAAAAGGTACGATTTTCGGCATAAATAGAAGGTCCACGTTGATGAAATAAATTGTTTTATATAAATATATAATACATAAGGCATTGTCGTCCTTACTGCCAATATTGGCGCAAGACAATTCCATTACTGGACGAAACGCTTCCTTTTGATATTCCTACAAAACGTACTGTTTTATCTCCCCAACCTACAATAATAGATATTCCTACAAAGTCATATACTGCATAAGTCTGTATTTCACTAAATCGTTTACTCAGAGAAGCCATATTTACTCCACTCTATGAAACGCGGTCATTCGGGATATTTTATCTTTATAAAAGTCATTAAAATGTCAGCCAATTACATGTACCAGAGACGCGTGGAGTATATTTATATAGTTCGACAAATACGTGGCTCAACGGCGCCAATTACTTAAATTACTCTTTTGTGTTAATTAATTAAACTAAGAGAGTGAGACCAATTAATTTTTATGTTATGTTAATTAGGCAATCTTGTTTATATCATTAATCAATTAGTTTCTTGTTCCGTCTAAAATATTAGTAGACACATTTGATTGTTCATTTGTTACATTACACACGATAGTCACGATAGAAATTAATAAAAATAATTAATTGAATTAATAAACTTCCCTGAAAATCATGCATATTTACGCAAATTAAGCAGACAGATTGGTATAATGTTAGTTTTTTGACATATTTGAAGTCTACAACTAAAAATGTATCAATGTGCCAAATTGCATTTGTAACAATTGAACATAACTGGGTTTTTTTTAGTTTCAATTAAACATGTCCCAGTGTAATTGGGTCCATTTTCAGGTTCATTGTTACTATATAACATATATGTTAAATCTGACAAATTTATAAAAGTCTTCAAAAAATCATATCTCGAGCAGTACTTTACCGACTTTTAAACTGTTTTAGCATTTAAATTTCTCATGGCTGTAGCCATAAAAATAAAACAAAGTAGATCTGCAATTTGAAATGTTCATTGACCTACTTATCTTGAGATGTGACCAGTAGCGTACGAGCGTCCTCAAATTTTGTGTGACTTTCGAACGCGGCGCCGAAGTTTTTACCAAATTTAATAATTAATTTTCCCTAAACTGAACCCCAAGTTTCCTATGTTGACTCCCTGATTCAACATAGGCTCCCCGTGGTGGTTAAATATATGCTGCAACTCGACAACGAAGACACTCGGATGTTTTACGCCAAAAAATTACGGGTTTGTGGCGAATGATTTTTAAATTGCGCTTCTAACTGCGTTTATACACAAATAGGATATTCACCGTCATCAAGGTAGTGTTTATCATATATACCCATATTCATTCGATAGATAACCCACCCCAACAGCATCATCAATTTACAACAGACTGTCGAAAAGTTATCCCCATGCTCACTTTTTTGCAGATTTTTTGCTCCACCCGCTTTTTGTTCGAGCAGATGACCTTTTAGTGAACGGCCTAGTCGCTAGATGGCGCATTGTGCAATTGCCCTCTGGTTATGAGAAAACGGCCTAGTTCAATATAGACAACGGTTCAATATAAGCAACCTTCCCCTGTGTGTGCGTGCGTGCGTGCGTGCGTGCGTGCGTGCTTGCGTGCGTGCGTGGGACTTTATTACTACTAACTGACATTATTTGAAATGTTATCACTACGCAAACGACAAACTGCGTTTTAGCGATTATTCCTGTGGATTGTTTTAAACAAATAGTAAAATATGGAGCTATAATGTAACTAACAGTATGAATCGTCATATATGTCTATCTATAAAACACGTTTCCCAGACGGGGAATCGAACCCCGGCCTAACCTAACCACTAGACTACCTGGGACATGGTGAACGCGTTCAATACCCTGTAACTATGGTTAACTATAATAAATACATACACCGGTAAGATACATTAGTTGGGGAATAGACGTATAGTTTAGTGTGGACGCATAAATGGACACGCACGCACATAGACTATTAATTGGCAAACACATGTGAGTTATTTGTAATTTAATTAATACACTTGTCAATTTAATTTGCTAGTTGTCTGGAATGTGAGAATGTGCGTGCGTGCGTGCATTCGTGCGTGCGTGCGTGCGTGCGTGCGTGCTTACAGCTGACGATTTCACCACAGGTACTTCCTGCGCCAACAGGTATCCCCAAAAATAGAGTAGGCCTACTTTCCTTGTGTCGCCATTCAAGATTAATAATAGTTCGGTGCCTACACAGACTACGAACATGACGCCTGTAGTCCCAGGTAGTCTAGTGGTTAGGATTCGGCGCTCTCACCGCCGCGGCCGGGGTTCGATTCCCCGTCTGGGAAGCACTTTTGCAATAACTGGTAATATTATCCCGCATTATTATGTAATGCTAATTTATTGTCATAGGTTTAAATTCCGATTCCATTCACTTAAAAAAACGTGAAGACTCATTTTTCGTCTTCATTCTGCAAAGAAAACCCTCATGATCATGACAAGAAAACGATAGAACAAATTGGGAAAACAGATAATCAAAAGGATCATCGGAATTTAAACTATTCACCGTCATCATGATAGTGTTTATCATATATACCCATATTCATTCGATAGATAACCCACCCCAACAGCATCATCAATTTACAACAGACTGTCGAAAAATTATCCCCATGCTCACTTTTTTGCAGATTTTTTGCTCCACCCGCTTTTTGTTCGAGCAGATGACCTTTTAGTGAACGGCCTAGTCGCTAGATGGCGCACTGTGCAATTGCCCTCTGGTTATGAGAAAACGGACCCGGCCTAACCTAACCACTAGACTACCTGGGACAATGGTGAACGCGTTCAATACCCTGTAACTATCGTTAACTATAATAAATACATACACCGGTAAGATACATTAGTTGGGGAATAGACGTATAGTTTAGTGTGGTCCGTATGCATAAATGGACACGCACGCACTTAGACTACTAGGGGAAAGTCCCTAACGCGCACCCCCTCCCTAAAGCGCCCCATCCCTACCCTAGCCGATTGAACCAGCAAAATGCAGGCATTGCTTGTCACATTCGATAGATGTCGTTATTTGACGCATATGCAGAACAAATTGGCACATTCGCGATTGCCTTGACACGACACAACGTTCGGTGAGTTTTATGACACGTTTTACCTTAATTTGTGCATTTAGTGGATGGCTTGTCAGTGCGCCAAGTAATAATGATTACTGTCTACGATGACACTGTCAATAGTTCAATTGTATAACCGAGCCATACGCGAATACCATGAATTTCATTTACAAATACAATTTTGCAAATGGCCGATTTAGCGTCACTAACAGTTTTCCACAAAGCGCACCTCCCCCATGTCCCCAAACCGCACCGCAGCAAAACTCATATAATTGGAGGTGCAGTTTGGGAACATTAAACTTTTTCGTGTATATCATAAATTTATTTATTCAGTATGAAATATAATGTATTTATCGCGTTCAAGAAACAACCAATTTACTTACAATTTTCTTGCCGATTCAGATAGCATATTACGATGATTGATTGTAATTTTCTAAAAATTGAAACTATGCAACCACTGTTTATTTCTGATGGGACGTAATCAACAACAGCGGAAATGTGGAGAGGCAGATTTACAGGAGGTCCTCTTTGCTCTTCAACATGGCGAATCATATAGAAGCGTTGAACGGCAATACGGAATCCCCAGGCGAACTCTTCAAAGACACCATAAAGGCCAGGTAATTTTTATGTAATTTATAAAAACAGCTCTGAAAATTAGATTTTCATAATTCAATTATACTAATTATTACCATCGCAATAAAATGGGTTGCAACTCGGTCAATGTTTTATGCATTCGAATAATGTTACAAGAAATTAAAAAAAACACCACGCATCTTAATTTTAATTGCCATGGTGTAGTACTACCGTATTACTGTGTTGTTTCAAACTTTATGAAAAGGCTTGTGTGAAGTTATACATACAAATTCGGCTGTGTCGTACAGGTTCGAGCGCCAGGTCGGCAACTTCTAGGGAGATTTCGCCAGATTCTAGACACCGACATTGAAGATATTATCGCCAACCATGCATTGGACATGCAGCAAAGGTTCTACGGGTTAACAACTACCGAACTCCGACAAATGGCCTTCCAAGTGGCTGAGTACAAAGGCGTCGCACACCCCTTTGATCACACCACAAAGATGGCTGGTCGACACTGGCTAGCTGGATTTCTTGCCAGAAAAAGAACACTCTCAATTAGGGAACCGGAAGCGACTAGTATAAATCGGGCAGTGGGATTTAATAAGGCACAAATCGATAATTTTTTCGAGATATGGAGATCGCTTCTGGAGAGCTTTGGGCCATTAGATGGTGACAGAATATGGAACATGGACGAGAGCGGCTTAACGGTTGTTCACAAACCTGGAAGAATTGTCGCGAGAAAAGGTCAGAAACAGGTTGGAAAAGTGACGAGTGGCGAAAAGGGGAAAACGGTCACTATCATATGCGGCATGAGTGCAAGTGGGCGCTGTCTTGCACCATTTATAATCTACCCGAGGAAGAAAATGAACGAGCACTTGCTCGTTGGCTGTCCGCCTGGTACAGTGGGAGTGGTGACAGACAGTGGCTGGACAGACAGCAAAGTCTTCGTGCCTTGGTTGAATAACTTTATCGATGCGGTTAAACCGACGCCTGCCAAAAAGGTCGTATTCTTTGTTGACGGACACATCAGCCACAAGTCGCTCGAAGCAGTGGAACTTGCCAGGGCGAATGGCGTCGAGCTCATCTCCTTTCCACCGCACACTACTCATCGACTCCAGCCGCTCGACAAATGCTTCTTCGGACCGCTCAATGAGTACTACAGACAGGCATGCGACTATTGGATGACTAGCAACACTGGAAAACGAATCACCTTCTATAACATCGCGGCCCTCTTTGGAGCAGCGTACACAAGGGCTTGCACGATCGACAAAGCCGTGTCAGGGTTCTCCAGTTGTGGACTGTGGCCATTCAACCCTGCAGTGTTTAGAGATGCCATCTTTGATGACGGACATCATCGAACAGGCAACCCGAGCAAGCACCATGCCAGCGGTGACTGTTCCTACTGAAATTGTCGCTCCTGAGCCTCTTCCGAGCAGCGCCCGTGTTAAAGCGACTAACCTCTCCGAACGCGCGACGTTGCCTGACGCAGTTGCCTCCACATCGACTGGCCGCACTACAATGACGACTATAAACACGTTCATTCACGGCATATCACCACTCCCTAAGGCTGGGCCCCGGCTGGGTAAACGACGCTCACAGTCAGCAGAACATCTCACGTCATCGCCATACAAGGATAATCTGCGAGAAAAGCATCAGCAACTGAACGAGAAGCTTGAGAGGCAAGCCAATAAAAACAAGCAGACATGCAAGAAATCCAACAAGTGCGAACTGCACAAGGGCAAAGAACGAACCATTGTCAAGCACGTGCGTAAAGTTGGTGCGACCCCAACGAATGAAGAGTACAGGTGTATATATTGCAGTGAGCTCTATACCACGCCACCAACAGAAGATTGGCTGCAATGCCCATTGTGCCGCCAATGGTACCATGAAAAGTGTGGGAACGAGAAATCCGCATGCGACCTTTGCATGCAGTAGTCGCAGAATGGTTGACTGTAGACTATCAGTGTAGGTTAACAATCAACAATTTGTCAGTGGTGGCTAGAATATAGATCTAATAGTAATTGGTTTTATGTTCTATATATCGTACGATAATCTAATTATAATTGTTGACATAAATGGAATGAACAGAAGTTACCACTCCTTAATGTCATCTGTAATTGTTTTACCAACATGCAACAATAAACGTTTAGCCTAGTGTACATTTTAGTTGGATTCTCTATGTGATTGACAGCATTTGGTGACCATTACACAGGAGGTGCGTTTTGGGGAGATGGGGTGGGGCGCATTGGGGGCACGCGTTCCCAAAGCGCCCCATTTAAATTTTTTTTACTTTATGCAATATTGTTTTCTTATATAAAAATTATTACGTTTACAGTATATATAAAGATGTATTAATGTATCCGCGTCGAATAGTGCAAATAAATCGATATTGTTACAAATACATTTAAAAATAATAGCAGATAATGCTTAGGCGGTGCGCTATAGGGACTTTCCCCTAATTGGCAAACACATGTGAGTTAATTGTAATTTAATTATTAAACTTGTCAATTTAATTTGCTAGTTGTCTGGAATGTGAGAATGTGCGTGCGTGCGTGCGTGCGTGCGTGCGTGCGTGCGTGCGTGCGTGCGTGCGTGCGTGCATACAGCTGACGATTTCACCACAGGTACTTCCTGCGTCACTAGGTATCCCCAAAATAGAGTAGGTCTACTTTCCTTGTGTCGCCATTCAAGATTACTAATAGTTCGGTGCCTACACAGACTACGAACATAGCACCCGTAGTCCCAGGTAGTCTAGTGGTTAGGATTCGGCGCTCTCACCGCCGCGGCCGGGGTTCGATTCCCCGTCTGGGAAGCTTTTTTGCAATAACTGGTAATATTATCCCGCATTATTATGTAATGCTAATTTATTGTCATAGGTTTAAATTCCGATTCCATTCACTTCAAAAACGTGAAGACTCATTTTTCGTCTTCATTCTGCAAAGAAAACCCTCATGATCATGACAAGAAAACGATAGAACAAATTGGGAAAAAAGATAATCAAAAGGATCATCGGAATTTAAACCCATAAAATTAATAATAATATTAGTATTAGTTATCGCAAAACTTACTTTAAGTACTATTATATTAACCTATAATTCCAAGTACAATAACATCATAAGTTATTTCTTTTGTAATAATAAGATTGAATAAAAGTGCAGGTGCAAACAAGGCATTTGCTCAAATTATATGCGCACGTTTAATGTTAGAAACAGAGAAAACTACAAAAGCCATGCCATAAAAAGAAGTACTAGAAAAAAGGTAGACATAACCAGGTATTAAAATGCATAGGCCTAATGATTAATAGAATAATATATGTATTATAAAATAATGCAACTCTGTGCACACACATCAAAGAATAACTGCTACTGGTTAACCAGACTAGGAACTTGGCACCCGTAGTCCCAGGGATTGCGAGAACCTAGATCCGCCACTGAGCACAGGCGTGTTAACACACTGGTAAGACTTCAAGAAAAATTAATATTAGTTGGTCTAGAATCTGTTTGTATTTTGTGTTCGCACTGTTTTCTTTTTGAAAGTACAACGTAACCGAGAAGTTATTTAAAATTTTTTTACAAGATTGCCATCCCAAACAACAAGTTCCAGATGGTAAGTGGACAAGGAAGCCATTGGCTTATCGAGAGTTCAACAATTTTCTCACTTATGTATAGCCCGCCCTTATCAAATATCTGTCAATTCTTTTTTAAACGTATCCACACTACTAGCATTAACACAATCATTTGGCAGTTTGTTCCATTTACATGATTTTGGGAAGTGTAAATTCATTTTTTCTCTGTGAGAAAAGAGTACTTTCCCATGTCCAACCTACACTGTTCCTTAACTAATGTTGCTTTGTGTCCTCTGGTTCTACTGCCTTCTTTAAATTTGAAGAAAATATTCCTATCAACATCCTCATAACCGTTCACTATTTCAAACACTTCTATTTGGTCTCCTCTTAGTCTCCTGGTCTCTAGTGTTGTCAAACCACATTGTAATAAGCGACTTTGGTAACTAAGGTCTTTCAATTCTGGAATCATTTTAGTTGCTCTTCGTTGTATTCTTTCTAGCTTGTCTATGTCCTTTTTACGATACGGCCTCCATGCTAGAATACAATATTCCAAATGTGGTCTAACTATTGCTTTGTACAGGGGTACAATTAGCTGTTTCTCCTTATACATGATAGTTCTCCTAATTAGCCCTAGAATTTGATTTCAGCAATCCTACATTGCTCTAAAATGTTCATGTCAGCACTAAATGTTACTCCTAAGTCCTTTTCTTGTGTGGTTCTACCTAGTACAGCACCCCCCATTTTATATTCTTCGTCCATGTTTCCATGTCCTATGTGTATACATTTACACTTCCCAAAATCATGTAAACTTTGTTTATTTGTGTCATTTGTAACCTTTCTGAATACTTTTGTGTCATCTGCAAATTTGAGTACTTTGCTAGTTATGCAATTGTACGACATCATGATAATGTCACTCTACTTCGCGAATGAAACTGTCAAACTAAACGGGTTGTTCTGTCAACGATACATGTCGAAGAACTCGCCATAGCAAAGGGAAAGCACCGACGAATCCATCAATATGCTAATTAATAATTATACTAATAAACATTATTATTGTTAAATCAACAAGGAATCAGTGTTGTTTACGCTGTTGTTTGTATGTGGTCAGCTGAAAATGGTAAATAAAAACCTTGTTCCGAAAAGATAGGGTAATCGCCTTCCGTGTAGTCCTTATTGCCAATATTGGCGCAAGACAATTCCAGTACCGGACGAAACGCTTCCTTTTGATATTTCCAAAAAAATTACTGTTTTATATCCTCAAACTACAATAATATATATATATATATATATATATATATATATATATATATATATATATATATATATATATATATATATATATATATATATATATATATATATATATATATATATATATATATATATATATATATATATATATATATAAATATATATATATATATATATATATATATATATATTCCTACAAAATCATATGCTTCATAAATTTGTATTTCACTAGATCGTTTACTCAGAGAAGCCATATCTACTCCACTAAACGCGGTCATTCGGAATGTTTTTTCTTTATAAGTCATTAAAATGTCAGCCAATTACATGTACTAGAGACGTGTGGAGCATATTTATATAGTCCGACAAATACGTGGCTCCCGCTGCTCAACGGCGCCAATTACTTAAATTACTCTGTTGTGTTAATTAATTAAACTAAGAGAGTGAGACCACTTAATTTATATGTTCTGTTAATTAGGCAATCTTGTTTATATAATTAATTAAATAGATTCTTGTTCCGTCTAAAACATTGGATTGTTCATTTGTTACATTACGCACAATAATCACAGCAAAATAATTATAACAATTAATTGAATTAATTAACATCCCTGAAAATCATGCACATTTACGCAAATTAAGCAGACAAAGATTGGTATAATGTTACAGTTTTTGACATATTTGAAGTCTTGAACTAGAAATGTATCAAAGTGCCAAATTGCATTGGTAACAATTGAACATAACTGGGTTTTTTAGATTCAATTAAACATGTCCCAGTGTAATTGGGTCCTTTTTCAGGTTCATTGTTACTGTATAACATATATATTAAATCTGACAAATTTGTTAAATTTTACGTCTTCAAAAAATCATATCTCGAAAATTACTTTATCGACTTTGAAACTGTTTTCTCATTTCAATTTCTCATGGCTGTAGCCATAAAAATAAAACAAAATAGATCTGCAATTTGAAATGTTCATTGACCTCCTTACCTTGAGATGTGACCAGTAGCGTACGAGCGTCCTCAAATTTCGTGTGACTGTTTCGAAGGCGGCGCCAAAGTTTTTACAAAATTTTATTATTAATTTTCTCTAAACTGAACCCCAAGTTTCCTATATTGAATCCCTGATTCAACATAGGCTCCCCGTGGTGGTTAAATATATGCTGCAACTCGACAACGAAGACGCCCGATGTTTTACGCCAAAAAATTACGGGTTCGTGGCGAATGATTTTTAAATTGCGCTTCTAACTGCGTTTATACACAAATAGGATATTCACCGTCATTATGATAGTGTTTCTCATATATACCCCCATTCATTCGATAGATAACCCCCAAGAGCATCATCAATTTACAACAGATTGTCGAAAAATTATCCCCATGCTCACTTTTTGCAGATTTGTTGCTCCACCCGCTTTTTGTTCGAGCAGATGACATTTTAGTGAACGGCCTAGTCGCTAGATGGGGCACTGTGCAATTGCCCTCTCTGGCTATGAGCAAACGGCCTAGTTAAATATAGACAACGGTTCAATTTAGGCAAACTTCCCCTATGTATGTATGTGCTCAATTATGTAAGTATGTATGTATGTATGTATGTATGTTTGTATGTATGTATGTATGTATGTATGTATGTATGTATGTATGTATGTATGTATGTATGTTTGTATGTATGTATGTATGTATGTATGTATGTATGTATGTATGTATGTATGTATGTATGTATGTATGTTTGTAAGTATGTATGTATGTATGTATGTATGTATGTATGTATGTATGTATGTATGTATGTTTGTATGTATGTATGTATGTATGTATGTATGTATGTATGTATGTATGTTTGTATGTATGTTTGTATGTATGTTTGTATGTATGTTTGTATGTATGTATGTATGTATGTATGTATGTATGTATGTATGTATGTATGTATGTATGTATGTATGTATGTATGTATGTTTGTAAGTAAGTATGTATGTATGTATGTATGTATGTATGTATGTTTGTATGTATGTATGTATGTATGTATGTATGTATGTATGTATGTATGTTTGTAAGTAAGTATGTATGTATGTATGTATGTATGTATGTTTGTAAGTAAGTATGTATGTATGTATGTATGTATGTATGTATGTATGTATGTAAGCATATATGTATACATAATGCATACACGTAAGGGACCTTATTACTACTAACTGACATTATTTGAAATGTTATCACTACGCAAACGACAAACTGCGTTTTAGCGATTATTCCTGCGGATTGTTTTAAACAAATAGTAAAACATGAAGCTATAATGCAACTAACAGTATGAATCGTCATATAGGCCCATATATAAAAAATAAGTTTCCCAGACGGGGAATCGAACACCGACCGCGGCGGTGAGAGCGCCGAATCCTAACCACTAGACTACCTGAGACAATACAAACATACATACATACTTCGTCAAGCCTGGGTGCGAGAAGTCCTGGGCTGAGGTCCAGGCAGATAGTTTTAGTTTTGAGTGTAGGGGATGTACGAAGATGAAGGAACTAGAGGTGGAGTTGGAAGAGCTGAGGCTGCTCGTTGTGGCAATGGTGGGAAAGGAACAGGGGGGTTGTGCCAGTAGTTCCGGTGGGGGAACAGTAGATGATAAAGTGGGGATAGACACAAGAGATGCTAGGGAGAGCTCACCGCAGCCTGGGAGGAAGCTGAGAGGAGGGAAGGTGACAGGTAGTAGGGAGACAGGACGTAAGGAGACAGGAAGGAAAGGAACGGGAGGGAAGACAACCGGAGTGAAAGAGAGGGGAGCAGGGGAGACAGGAGGGAAGGAGAAGGGAGTGGGGGAGACGGGAGGGAAGACAACCGGAGTGAAGGAGAGGGGAACAGGGGAGACAGGAGGGAAGGATAAGGGAGTGGGGGAGACGGGAGGGAAGACAACCGGAGTGAAGGAGAGGGGAAAAGGGGAGACAGGAGGGAAGGATAAGGGAGTGGGGGAGACGGGAGGGAAAACAATCGGAGTGAAGAAGAGGGGAGTGGGAGAGACAAGAGCAAAGGAGTGGGAAGTGGGGGAGACAGGAGCGACGGAGACAGGAGGGCAGGGGTCAGGACAGAATGTGATGGAGGGGATCGAAAGGAAGAGTTATTCTGCAGCAGTGATAGAGGGGGTGAGGAAGAGAGCGAGGATGTTTGTGGGGGATTCGATAGTTAGGAAGACCGACAGAGTCTTAAACAAGGGAGATGATGTGGTGGTCTGCTTGCCTGGAGCCAAAATAGAGGCGATAACTGAGAGGGTAAAAAACATCGTAGGCTCGGGTAAGGGTGGATCTGTTTTAGTACACGTAGGGACAAATAACGTAGAGAGGGAGGGTACAACTGCCATAGTTAGGAAATATAGGCAGTTGGTCAGAACACTAAAACAGACGCGGGTTGAGCAGGTAATACTGTCAGGGATTTTACCTGTAATGGGCAGGAGGGGTCACAAATATCGAAAATGTCGGGGGATGGCAATTAACATGTTAATCCAGAAGTTATGTAGGGAAGAGGAAGTTGGATTTGTGGATTTATGGGGAAGTTTTGTTGGGAGGGCTGACATGTACATGAAGGATGGGCTTCATTTAAGTGGAAAGGGGGCGGCAGTATTCGCGGACAAACTTTCAGCAGCAGTAGATAGTGACTTGGGTACAATGACAAATATTTTTGGAAGTAAACATTCTTTAAACTAGAAGTGCAGGGGGGTTACCTAGAGGTGTCTCAAGCAGAACAAGAGGCCACTAGCACAGATAAACCAATATCAAATCATCCGAAAAACATCTCTGAAAAAGGTTATAGATGCGTATGTTTAAATGCAAGGAGCATAGTAAATAAGAAAAACGAATTAAACATTATGGTAGAAGATATTGACCCTCACATAATTGGTATAACTGAATCATGGGCCAACATAGATATAACAGATGCTGAATTAGGACTGACAGGATATGTAATGTTCAGGAAAGACCGAATAGGAAGAAGGGGCGGGGGAGTTATTTTATATGTTAAAGAATCTATTCAGGCTTATGAAATAAAACTAGAAAGGGAAGCAGATTGCGATGAAGCTGTTTGGTGCAAAATTGTTTCAGGAAATTCAAAATTAACTGTTGGATTAGTTTACCGAAGTCCAAACATAAACGAAGAGGACAACACAAAAATAAAAAACGCTATAAAGGAAGTTAGTAAAGGGGAATGTATCATAATGGGAGATTTTAACCATGTACACATACAATGGAATTCTCTAGAGAGCACAGGGATTGAGGACCAACAATTTCTATTTTTAATCCAGGATAGCTTTCTTACTCAGCACGTACTAGAACCAACCAGGGGAGAAAATGTATTAGATATAGTTTTGTCATCACAAAAAGAATTAGCGGACAGTGTAAAAATATTTGAACCATTGGGTAACAGTGACCATAATCAAATACATTTTGACATCAATGTAAAATCAGAAAGTAAAAATAAGAAAACGTACAAGAGAAACTTCCACAAAGGTAACTACAAAGATATGAGAAAATATTTAGCAAAGCTAGATTGGAATAACATGCTGATGAATAAGACCGCAATTGAATGTTGGAATATTCTAAAATATGAAATTGAGAGTAATAAATTTGTTCCCTTCCAAAAACAAGGAAAACGGTGTAGAAAGAAACACTTGTCAAAAGAGGCTATTAGAAAAATAATGCTAAAACAAACTATGTGGAGGGTTTATAGGCGTACCAGAAAGGAAGAAGACTATGCAAAATACAAAGAGGCACTTAATGCAGCTACAACTGAAATCAGACAATCTAAAAGAAGCTATGAGCAAAAACTAGCATGTAACATAAGAAATGACAGCAAGAGTTTTTATGCATATGTCAGGAGTAAACAAAACGTACAAGACAAGGTTGGACCTCTAGAAGACAGTGCTGGAAATATAATATCACAGGGGATTTTAATGGCGGAAGACCTAAATGGTTACTTCAGTTCAGTGTTTACCAAAGAAGATATTAGTTCATTACCAGTTGCTGATGCTAAATTTCAGGGGGCTAAATCTGACTATTTAGGTCCGTTAGTTGTAACTCCAGAATTGGTAGCTAAGAAAATAAAGGCAATGAAGGATAACAAATCACCGGGAGTGGATGGGATTCCTCCAAAATTACTAATGGAAACAGTAGAACAAATTAGTATACCACTTGCAAGAGTATTCAACTTGTCATTAAAAGAGGGAGTTGTTCCGTTTGAATGGAAAAAAGCAAACATCATACCATTATTTAAAAAGGGTTCGAGAAATAAGTCAGAGAATTACAGACCAGTGAGTTTAACGTCAGTGATTTGTAAATTATTAGAACGGTTAATTAAAGACCATATGGTGGACTTCCTCGTTAAGCATAAATTATTAATTTCATCTCAACATGGATTCCTTAAAGCGAGGTCATGCTTAACAAATATGTTATGTTTTTTGGAAGAAATCACTAGTGGATAGACGTGGGATCGCCAGTAGATATTATCTACTTAGATTTTCAGAAAGCTTTTGACAAAGTGCCACATCAAAGATTACTACTTAAATTAAAAGCCCATGGTATCGGGGATAGCATAACTGACTGGATAGAACAATGGCTGACTGACAGAAGACAACGAGTTGGAGTAGATGGAGATGTTTCAAATTGGAAATCGGTTTTGAGTGGGGTACCTCAAGGATCAGTATTAGGACCTATATTATTCTTAATTTATATCAATGACTTGGACGACAGTATAACAAGTAACGTACTGAAATTTGCGGATGACACAAAACTGTTTAGAAAGGTTAATACTGATGGTGATAAACAACATTTACAAAACGATCTAGACAGATTAGTGAAATGGTCTGAGAAATGGCAGATGTTGTTCAATTTTGGGAAATGTAAATGCCTACATACAGGACATGGGAACTTGAATGTAAACTATAAAATGGGAGATACTGTTCTGGGTACTACTGTAAAAGAAAGAGACTTAGGAGTTACAATAAGCGCTGATATGAAAGTTTCAGAGCAGTGTGGTATTGCAGCTTCAAAGGGTAATCAAATTCTTGGATTGATTAGAAGAAACATAACATACAAGGGAAAAAAGTTAATTATACCTCTTTATCAAGCAATAGTTAGACCTCATTTAGAATACTGTATACAAGCATGGAGACCATATCGTAAGAAGGATATAGATACGCTTGAACGCATACAAAGGAGAGCAACTAAAATGATTCCAGAACTGAGAGACCTTAGTTATGAAGAACGCCTGAAAGAATGTGGTTTAACAACTCTAGAGACAAGGAGGTTAAGAGGAGATCAGATTGAAGTTTTTAAGATATTGAATGGGTATGAAAATATTGATAGAAATATGTTTTTCTCACTCAAGAAGGATAGCAGAACTAGAGGACATGAGGTAAAATTAGTAAAGGATCAATGTAGATTGGACATCAGGAAGCACTCGTTCTCACAGAGGACAATAAATGAATGGAACAAATTGTCTACAGATTGTGTAACTGCTAGCAGCGTGAATATGTTTTAAAAATAAGGTAGACACATATCTCATTAGGGCGGGTTATAAGTAGATGAACATTGTTGGACTCTCGATAAGCCAATGGCTTCCTTGTCCACTTGCCATCTGGGCCTTTGGCTTGGATGGCAAATCTTGTTAAATCTTGTTAAATGGTGAAATCGTTCAATACCCTGTAACTATCGTTAACTATAATAAATACATGCACCGGTAAGATACATTAGTTGGGGAATAGACGTATAGTTTAGTGTGGTCCGTACGCATAAATGGACACGCACGCACTTAGACTACTAATTGGCAAACACATGTGAGTTAATTGTAATTTAATTAATACACTTGTCAATGTAATTTGCTAGTTGTCTGGAATGTGATAATGTGCATGCGTGCGTGCGTGCGTGCGTGCGTGCGTGCGTGCGTGCGTGCGTGCGTGCGTGCGTGCGTGCGTGCGTGCGTGCGTGCGTGCGTGCGTGCGTGCGTGCGTGCGTGCGTGCGTGCGTGCGTGCGTGCGTGCTTACAGCTGACGATTTCACCACAGGTGCTTCCTGCGCCACTAGGTATCCCCCAAAATAGAGTAGGCCTACTTTCCTTGTGTCGCCATTCAAGATTAATAATAGTTCGGTGCTTACACAGACTACGAACATAGCACCCGTAGTCCCAGGTAGTCTAGTGGTTAGGATTCGGCGCTCTCACCGCCGCGGCCGGGGTTCGATTCCCCGTCTGGGAAGGTCTTTTGCAATAACTGGTAATATTATCCCGCATTATTATGTAATGTTAATTTATTGTCATAGGTTTAAATTCCGATTCCATTCACTTCAAAAACGTGAAGACTAAATTTTCGTCTTCATTCTGCAAAGAAAACCCTCATGATCATGACAAGAAAACGATAGAACAAATTGGGAAAAAAGATAATCAAAAGGATCATCGGAATTTAAACCCATAAAATTAATAATAATATTAGTATTAGTTATCGCAAAACTTACTTTAAGTACTATTATATTAACCTATAATTCCAAGTACAATAACATCATAAGTTATTTCTTTTGTAATAATAAGATTGAATAAAAGTGCAGGTGCAAAAAAGGCATTTGCTCAAATTATATGCGCACGTTTAAGGTTAGAAACATACAGAAAACTACAAAAGCAATGCCATAAAAAGAAGTACTAGAAAAAAGGTAGACATAAACAGGTATTAAAATGCATAGACCTAATGATTAATAGAGTAATATATGTATTATAAAATAATGTCACTCTGAACACACACATGAAAGAATAACTGCTACTGGTTAACCAGACTAGGAACTTGGCACCCGTAGTCCCAGGGATTGCGAGAACCTAGACCGCCACTGAGCACAGGCGTGTTAACACACTGGTAAGACTTCAAGAAAAATTAATATTAGTTGGTCTAGAATCTCTTTGTATTTTGTGTTCGCACTGGTTTCCTCTTGAAACTACGACGTAACCGAGAAGTTATGCAATTGTACGACATCATGATAACGTCACTCTACTTCGCGAGTGAAACTGTCAAACTAAACGTGTTGTTCTGTCGACGATACATGTCGAAGATCTCGCCGTAGCAAAGGCAAAGCGCCGAAGAATCCATCAATATGTTAATTATACTAAACATTATTATCGTTAGATCAACAAGGAATCAGTGTTGTTTACGTTGTATGTTTGTATATGACAAGCTGAAAAGGGTAAATAAAAACTTTGTTATGAAAAGATAGGGTAATCGCCGCCCGTGTGGTACGAGGCAAAACACTCTACATAGAAAACACATCAACGCAATTCTAATGCATTTCATTACACTATTATGCTGTTATCATTACGCGTATAGTAAGCTGCGTTTTTAGCGAATATTCATCCAGTTTAGTTTGTATGCATCGGTTTAAATATTAATCGATACTACAAATAATAGTAATAAACGAAAAGTGGGCGTTAGCCTTATTACAGGTTGTCATCGAGAACAAAGGTTATAAAGAAAGTATTTTTGCAATTGTTGGATTCCTTGTTAAATGGTATGATTTTCGGCATAAATAGAAGGTCCACGTTGATGAAATAAATTGTTTTATATAAATATATAATACATAAGAGGTTGTCGTCCTTACTGCCAATATTGGCGCAAGACAATTCCATTACTGGACGAAACGCTTCCTTTTGATATTCCTACAAAACGTACTGTTTTATCTCCCCAACCTACAATGATAGATATTCCTACAAAGTCATATACTGCATAAGTCTGTATTTCACTAAATCGTTTACTCACAGAAGCCATATTTACTCCACTCTATGAAACGCGGTCATGCATTGGGTGACAATATTGTTAATTTTTTATGCCACAGCCCTATTTGAGCAATTAATAAATATTGCACGATTCATTGAAATGTGGATGTTCGTGCGCGTGTGTGTGAGTGGGTACGCGTGTGCGTGAGTGGGTGCGTGCGTGTGTGTGTGTGTGTGTGTGCGTGCGTGCGTGCGTGCGTGCGTGCGTGCGTGCGTGCGTGCGTGCGTGCGTGCGTGCGTGCGTGCGTGCGTGCGTGCGTGCGTGCGTGCGTGTGTGTGAGTGGGTACGCATGTGTGAGAGTGGGTACGCGTGTGTATGTGAGTGGGTACGCGTGTGTGTGAGTGGGTACGTGTGTGTGTGCGTGGGTACGCGTGTGTATCATTCAATCAAGCAGAAGTCGCATTACATATATATATATTTCCATTCACTATTTCATACTCCATTCAATAATTTATATTCCATTCGCAATTGTTTGTTGTGTAAGAATTCGGGAAATGAGTTCCCTTTGATAACTAAAAATATATGAAGCTGTGAACACCTACATTGTTATGAATACTGCGTGTAAGATGTATAAGTGTGTCTAATCCAATCAATGTAATAACCGTAAGATGTAAGAGTGACACTTGCCTCATCCCTGGGGCAAGACGGTCCCCTGCCTGGGGCAACGCGGTCCACAGCCCCGTCCCCGTGGTTTTCGCTTATATGAACGAACTATTGCCTAAAATTAAAATGTATATATACAAATGGCATGATAGTACTATATCAGGTTATTATGGTTGCAAAATTTAAATTGGAGTTAATATATAATACATACCTTGCAATCCATGCATAACAATAATATTGGTTAAGTAATATTCCATCATAATTGCAGCCTACATGTTAGCAGAACACACATTATGCAATGTTCATATTATATTAAATGTGTTAAATATTCCATCATAATTGCAGCCTACATGTTAGCAGAACACACATTATGCAATGTTCATATTATATTAAATGTGTTAAATATTCCATCATAATTGCAGCCGACATGTTAGCAGAACACACATTATGCAATGTTCATATTATATTAAATGTGTTAAATGTGTTAAACATAATTGGTCATTTGAGACCATATGTGCGTGTGGGATAAGATATAGGGGCCGTCTTGACCCACAGACACAAAACATGTGTCTTAACACAATGTATGCAAAACACAACACAACAGCTGTTGCCCATTTTGTATTGTTTGACCTGTCAACAGATTAATATATCAACATTTTACTATTGGCCAAATATTAGATCAGTGCATATACAAGTTTAAAAACACTGATTTACGCCTGTCTCGTGCTGCTGAGCTTTAGGTGTGTGTGTCAGATAGAAGTTAGCTTCATTTTGCACCAGATTTGGGGACATTCAGAATTTTTTATTTTGTGGACGTGATGGGGTCGGGGGGGAGCGTCTTACCTCCAGGGGCCGTATGTGCTGTCCGGTGTTACCTTATGTGTTAGATGCTACTGTAGAACACAGTTTTGAAACCAAATACTACATGGTTTGGTCAATACCCAATGAAGTGTGCGGACATGCCTCAGCGTGCGGACATGCCCAAGCGTGCGGACATGCCTCAGCGTGCGGACATGCCCAAGCGTGTGGACATGCCCCATCTTCCACTAAATGGGTTGATCGAATTGCAACGTGTGATACAGTATCGACGATTCGACGACGACGAAAATATTATTGGGTCCAGATTTCGGCGCAGCATCACACCTTACTATTTATTTATTTTATATACCCACATCGGTGGCTTAGCAAGTCGAAATGTCGACTTATTGTGTCTACGCATGACAGCAACACGCTTCCGTACGTTTACATGTGATGTAGGTGATGAGCAGTTTTAAGTTGTGGTCGTTTTCATGGTTTGGTCAGAAAAAAGATCGCCTATTCCTTCTTTAATTAATATTTTAAGAATGCAATTACATGGGTATTGGGCTTTTTAACGGTATGCGAATTACACTACCTAGGCTGCAGTTCGTTGACAGGTTGTGCATGCCGTCCGGGCACACTACGCTACGCCAGGGGTAAACGTGTTTGGTTTATATTCGGCTCCTTGAGTCTTGACGTGACGAGGCAGTTCGGTAGACGCTTGATTTGAGGCGGAGTTCAGCCTTTGACGCAGTTGGTTCGATGAGATTGTCAGTGGAAAACCATGAAGGTTGGCATGTGTTACGAATAAGCATGAGCAGTTTGCAACACGAAGGAAACGCAACATTTGATCTCTGAAGCGTCAGATGTGATCTGTTTACGTATTTTTGGCGCGTGGGTCTGCTGCGCTGATTACGTTGTGTATACCCCTATTATCACTCACTATGAATCCAGGGTGGCGTTATGAAATGAGTTACTATTTTGTCAATTGCTTCTTTGCACAATATACAGACGTAGCGCTAATTGCACTAATGGTTGACTGACTGCAAACTTAATATGGAATTGGTGAACGTCGTGTAAAATTTCGGGCTAACAGGATTTAGTTGTGACACTGGGTGTCGCTGAGTAAGGGTTTTCACCCTGCCGTAAGCTGCATAGCCATGGCATGGGCCCTATGCTCAGCCTCAGGCCTCAATGGCTCAAAGGAAGGCGCGTGTGCTGACGTTTGTCATCGGAACCCATGCGATACCATAGGCTTAGGCATGGGCATGTATAGTATCATTTTTGTTAACTTTGTTTTTACAACATGGTTCGAAATATATCTTTCTGACTATCTTCCTGTCTTTTTCTTTTTTTATATTACTGTTTATGCCCCGAGTATCGAGGAATAAATTCTACTGTTCAACTACTTCACTTGCTCGCTGACACCTTCACTGCCACTGGGTCTGGGATATTTATCTTACTTTGATCTAGCCACTAGCCAGTGACGTATTTGGGGTGGGGTGGCCATTGGGCCATGGCCGCCTTCGGCTATATTTTTTATTTTTCCATTGTGCTGCTACTTGGTAGTGGTGGGTGACTAATTTTGGCCTCCCCTTAGCGAAATCCTAGATACGCCACTGACTCAACACCGTACAAATTATGAAGACCATAGGGGCTTTTGCAGGATTGTTTCTGGGTTGGGGCAATTTAACACAACCAGTAAAAAAATCTACTCGTTATAAAATACCTAAATTAAAACAAATCCAGACCTGGGTACTCGAATTTAAATGGCCTTCAAATTATGTTGTAAGTGTTTGGATGGTCCCGACTTCAACTTTCACTCATGTAATAATCCTTGATAATATTTGTTATCTTGAATTTAAATGGCCAATATATATATTTGTAAAGTTCAATCTGCAGGTCAGTATAACCACACATGTCAAATCATTGGGCTGTAGTTCAAATAGTTTCTGAGTTATGACCATTTCAATTTTGCCAGTCAATGTCATTTTTGAAAATGTTTGTAAATCATGACGATTTCTTGTTCTAAGTACCAATAACTCAAAAGCTATTTGTGCTAGAACTCTGACATTTGACATGCTTATTCTCCATTACACGTACCTAGATAATAACAGTACATAACTATAGTTCAACTTCTGTATGTTAGTTCTTCCACAATCTGCCATTGAAGTTGTTATGTTTTTATGTGCAAACTTGAGCCAACGAGTGATTTTACACCCATATTTCAACAATAAAACATGTTAGAACACAAATGAATCTTATTTTGATCAGTAACACTTACATAATGTAGGTATATGAGAAATTTGATGTTTTTATCTTCATTAGTTTATGAAATACTGATCTCTGAAGTTGGTACGTAGTGAAAAGTGGCCTATATTTAGCAGCAGAAAATGCTATCTGGCCATGGAGCTAAAATTCCAATTTATTTTTTATATGAAAGGCAGTTACAATGCCTGTGTAATGCACCATATTTGGATTAAATGTGCATTATTCCAGTATATTTAAGCCTATTCAAATGGCTTCATGTTGAAAAAAATATTGAAAATAGACATATTTTTTATCTAATCAATAGATTACAACAAAATATCAAATCCTATAGCTGATTTTACTACCTAGTCCATCTCTAGTAATAAAATTATGTAAATATTGTTGTTAAATGCAAAAAACATGAATACATAGATTCTAGATTATATGTTATAGAGTATGTTTTCATGTGCCCCTAACTTGAGACGCTTTCAAGCTATGTATGTGAAATTTGCTGAAAATGTAGATATATTGGTACAGATTGTGAATACAAAATTCTATAATGAGACGGGGTAGGACAATAGGGGATTTGTTTCTGAAAATGATTACAGCAGCATGTATTTCATTGTTGTGTTATAGTAGAACATCCAAATTGCAACTCTCTATTGTCAGGGATACTGGCAATAACCTTTTAGTTTAGTAGGTATCTACTTACTATATTATCTTTCTATATATCAGAATAATTCAATCTTATACTTTAACTTTTTTAATATATTTTACGACTTTCAGCACCCAAAATGAGAATATAGGATAAGTCCTATGGCCACCATTTTTTAATTGTGCACAATCCTTTATTTGGTCAACAACATATTAAAATTTCAGGATGGTGTCTCATTTAGATTATATTGAATCTGAAAATCACTATTCTGCCCAATTTAAATAAGTTGTTTACGTAATAAAGGATTATGCCCAGTGAAAAAAATGGTGGTGGTCATAGGCCTTGTCCCATTTTGGGTGCTGAAAGTCATAAAATATATAAAAAGTTAAAGTTTAAGATTGGATTATTATATAGTAAGTAGATACCTCTTAAACTAAAAGATTATTGCTAGTATCCTTGACAATAGAGAATTGCAATTTGGATGTTGCAACATTGAAATACAGGCTGCTGAAATCATTTTTGAAAATTTTAACAATTGTTTTTCCAATTTCTTTTGCACCCAATATACCTGTTGTCCTCCCCGCTCTCATTCTAGAATTTTTCATAGACAATGTGTACCAATATATCTACATCTTCAGCAAATGTCAGATACATAGCTTAGTTAGAGGCACATGAAAACATGTACAAAATAATGGGTATGATTTTGTGTGCTTACCTCCTGTTGATATTAAACTTGGGCACTACAGGGACAATTTGCATGTAAATGCTTAGTTCTTTTGCACAAGTGCCCAAGTATAGTCATTTAGTCATTGCCTAAAATTTAAGTAAATTCTGAGACATAATAATTGTTTGTACCATTGGTTGATTTCACATGAAATGACACAGGTACGTATGATCTATGTATTCAGAAGGATTTTTTTTGCATTTCACAACAATATTTACATAATTTTCTTACTAGAGATAGAATAGGTAGTAAAATCAGCCATAGGATTCAATATTGTATTGTGATCTATTGATTAAATAAAAACACAAAAAATATATATTTTAAATATTGTTGTGCAACATGAAGCCATTTGAACAGGGAACCCAAATATGGTGCATTGCACAGGCATTGTTCCAGCCTTTCCAAAAAAATTATTGGAGTCTTGGCTCCATGGCCACATAGCATTTTTGGCTGCACAACTTCAATGGCAGATTATGGGAGAACTAATATACAGAAGGGGAACTATAGTATGTCTGTTACTATCTACAAATAATGGAGTATGAGCAGGCCAAATCTAAGAGTTCTAGCAGAAATAGATTTTGAGTTATTTGTATTTTAAGTAAAAAAAGGACTTCATGATTCCAGAAAATTGGCAAAAACTGCAGAATCCACCAAATTTGAAATGGTCGTAACTCAGAAACTGTTCGAGCTACAGCTCTATGGTTTGACATGTGTGGTTATATTGATCTGTGGATTAACTGGCAAAATTTTGGTTCAGTTAAAAAATATGAGTGAAACATGCCTTGGTTGATCTGAGACGGACTGCCCCTACATTTACAATTTTTACTGGAAAATGTATGCAAGATTGCTTGGAAATTTTTTTTACCTAACCTTTAACTGTACAAAATTTATTTCTCATACACTTATCAAATGTGACCCTTATCCGTACATTATGATTGACATTTAGTAATGTTGTTATGAAATTACTAAGACAAAATGTAGTTTATTTTAACTGTTTCACATTCCAGATTATTTGACATGATTTGGATTGTACACATATTTTTTTACATTTATAATTATGTGTATGTATCCACCAAGTATACAATGCAAAACAATTGTTTACATTACATTTGTTAAAGATACTATCTAGAAACAATTATCATAATGTCTCCTGTTTTGACTTTTCAGTGTGTGAGAGCATTTGCCCATTAATGCAATCAAGGCATGGATACCTCGTGGAAATTTGAAGATCCAATTCAGCGGTCAAAACTCCAATCACAGATGTGGTCATATCACCTTGACGACAAGTTCTGCGACGTCATCCTCGTGTCATCGGATGGCGTTGAAGTTCCCTGCCACAAGATGGTGCTGTCAGCTGGCTGCCAGTTCTTCCAGGCTATGTTTAGCTCCGGTATGAAAGAGTCGCAGAGCAACAGAATTAAACTGGACCTGCCGAGTAGCACAGTGAAATGCTTAGTTGAGTTCATCTACACATCATCCGTCGACATCACTGAGGAGAACGCGCAGGGCTTGTTGCAGGTAGCAGATGAGTACCAGCTAACTGGTCTCAAGAAGGCGTGCACGGACTTCATGGTTGGTCGCCTGCAGCCTTGTAACTGTCTCGGACTACACAAGTTTGCTCGGTTGTACAACCTCACAAAGCTTCAGGACCTCGCCCACAAGTGCATGCTCGAGAACTTCATCGAGGTCAATCAGTGCGATGAGTTCCTCAGACTTGACGAGGACGATCTAGTGCACTACATTGAGAACGATGCACTCAACGTGAACAATGAGGACGTCGTTTTCGAGGCAGTGCTCACGTGGACTAAACACAATCTGTCGGAACGAATCAGCAACCTTCCGGATCTGCTCGAACATGTCCGCTTCCCGTTCTGCAGCCCGTCATACTTTCTCGACAACATCGAGACCTGCGACGTGATGTCAAACTGGAGATGCAAGAAGTTCATCGCTGAGTACAAACACTATCACCTTACACCAGAGCGTCGCGGGGAGATCATGGGCAAGCGCATTCGTCCGCGGAAGTCATCCAACCTGAAGAATGCCATTATTGTCCTCGGGGGCAGCACGCATAATTCAGAAACGAACAACCACGCGTTCCTGTGGAATCTTGACACGGATCAGTGGTCGAAATGTGACTACCTGTCGCCGCCACAGGTTGAGTGCGGTGGCATCGAGTCATTCTCGCTGTGCATCTGGCAAAGAAATCTCATTCTGTCGATTCACAAGGGTCAGGGCATGGTTCCGTCGACGTGTTGGATGTTCGACGTCGGCGCTCACCATTGGAAAGACATCACGTACAACGAGTCATTGATCGGCGCCAGCACCCTGTCATTCCAGGGCAAGCTGCTTGTTCTCGGGGGCAAGGACACCATCTACAATGCAGTGTCATCAAAGATGCTGCAGCTAGACATTGGCAACCAGAAGTGGGTGGAAGTAGGCAGCATGCTTGAACCTGTCCACCAGCACACAGCGACCGAGTTCCATGGGATGCTGTTTGTGCTTGGGGGCAAGAAGAAACACCCGACTCTCTTCGATAGCAGTCCAGTGTCCATCGCAACGCAGTGCTACAAGCCAAACCAGAACAAGTGGCAGCTCTGCGCGCCCATGCCGATCTCACTCAACTCGGCATCGACTCTCATCCACGATGATAAGATCTATGTCTTCGGCACGTACATCGAGCATAATGCCGGTTGGCGCTGCGGCCTCTGCTCCTACAGCCCGCAGGTTGACTCGTGGGCGATGTTGGCCGCGCCGAGTCGCTCGCACCACTTTGCGCCAGCCACCACCTACAACGGCAAAATGATTGTGCTCGGCGGAACAGACGATGTCTACAACTTGACCGATTCGGTCGAGATGTACGACCCGATTAAAGATGTGTGGGAACTGCTGAACGTGAAGACGCATATTGCTCTGTCTGATCATGCAGCCATCTATGCTTGCTTGCCTAGCTCCTGGTGAGGCGATGGTGACGTCATAATTTTAGTCATATGGAGCTGTTGACACGTGTCTGTTGACAGTGCCATCTGTTGGTTTCAAATTGACTTCCCTGCAGCACACATTAGAGATTCTATGAAATGTTGAATGAAACCCAACTGCTATAGCGTCATGATACCGTATAGTACCTAATAGAAGACCAACCATTCTCACACACAATTTATATTGATGTGTGTGTACTAGTTGGTGTGAGTAAAGTTTACTTTCTTTTTATGGTTTATGGTAAATCATTTTGTGTAAGAAGAACAGCTTTTGAGAATTCTGATAAATACGTACATAAAGAATTGACATACATAAAGTGTGTAATGTCTTCCCATGGGTCAATCACCAATAGTAGCATATTTAGGGGGGCCATTGGGCCATGGCCTCCCTTTGGCTTAAATTGTTTACCGTGTTTTTTCATTGCGTCGCTAAATGGTAGCATGGGTGATTGCCGCCTCTCACTTTGCGAGATCCTAGATACGCCACTGTTCACCAAAATGTTGTAAGCGCCTATTAGGTACTACACGGTATTCTAAAACCTATAATGGTGGCAGTGTGGACTAAGTGTAACCTGTTGTAACATCAACATTGCAAATATACAATACATTTTTAACGACATTATTGACATTATTTTTATGGAACTTTTTTGGCACAATATTTACAAGTTGTTATTATGGTGGTTGTGATTCTCCCCAAGTTGGTCATTAAGTTAATTAACCACTACAAACATAATTAATGGTTGAACCCACTGGTATTCTAAGAGATTTATTCCCAGTATGTAAACAAACTACACATGAAGAAAGAAATAATCTTGTGTTTGCCATAAATTTAAACACATGGCCTTAAAAGGGTATAATTTAGAGGCTACCAAGGGAAATTACGTGGAGGGTGTCTACTCTGTTGCCTGTATAGCATTGAGTAACTTAGATTACCTTTTTTAGTTTAGTCATGCAGGGTGTGAACTGTAATGTGGAATATCTAGATGTGCCCTTTTATGCATTTACAAATATTGTAGTTCTAATTTACCTTAAAGCGTTGATGTCCAAATATGTAGTTTGTGAATAGTTTAAGTAACATCTGCAGTCGATTTAATGAAAACATGCATATTTTTGTTCAAATGATCGAAAGAATTGACTTCAGTCGTTAGATCTGGTAAGGCTCCAAATAGTGGATATCCAAAATAGTAAACTGTGCAAGTCAATGCCGATCTTGGGTGTGACTTCCATCCGCTCGTCGATCACGACAAAGTTACGAAATTTCACCAAGGGTGAGTTTTCGGCGTTTCCATTTTCAGTTGACTTAATCTTTGACCAAACATTAAGTAATTTAAGAGTTTGGTGATTTCTCAAAAACTACATATAGAAGTGGCATAAACGGACTAACATGGTGCCATTGGATACTAGGTAGGTTTGAATTTTCTTGAAATGAGACGTGAAAAAAAATTAATTGAGGAAGCACCTTTAAACCAAATTTCCATTCAGGTTCAGTCTTACATTATAACAGACATGCTTGACAATCTTCTGAATAGTATATAAGTTTGTGTTCAGTGTGTAATGCAATACTATATATTTAATCTTAAAGATGGGAACCATAAATTATTGCCAGGTTTGTTTTTATCTGCATATTTTGGCTAATCTATTAATTTATACATAACAAATAAAATTTCAGACTTGATCATTAATTGTATGAAATACATAATTTAATGTTGCAGTAGTTTTATGTAGAACGTCTTTCTACTAATAATGAATCTAGATTGAATTAACTCTTTGCCACCCTCAGGGGGCTAACACAATGATGTAAGAGTGAGTGGTCTAGTAATGTCTTCTTTTTGACATGACAAGTTGTAGCCAAACAACAAAGAGAAAATTCAATAAAGTGAATCTGAACAACATCCAGTTTCTGTCAATCATGTTGTTACTAATAAGTGTTGCCCTCTGGTGGGATAACTATTCTTAATGTAGTGTTGCACTCTAGTGGACTTCTTCATGCGTAAAACGTAGATGATCTGTGTTGGCAATCTATTCTTAATGTAGTGTTGCACTCTAGTGGACTTCTTCATGCTTAAAACGTAGATGATCTCTGTTGGCAATCTACTATCTCCGAGAAATCTTTCTTTATTAGGCAGTGACTGTATCGCCATTGTTTGACTTAACCTAGGACACGGACAGCCCAATTGCCCATCATTAAAGGAATGGTAGAGGAGCTATTAAGTATGAACTTGAAATGATAAAATTGGCAATAGTTTGTAGAAAAACAGCAGTGGTACATTTGCATGTTTGACAGGTATTGCTCTTACGTCACACATTAAGGAAACCCTTTAGGGTCAAGAGATTCAGTCCCCAAAATTGGGCCTGGGTTTATTGACAATTTTGTTTTGGTCCGATTCCCTGCCTTGGGCAATTAGACGGGCACAATAAACCCCACACAATAGTTGAGGCTGAGGATGAGACTGGCACTGATACCAGTCAGATTTTTTTCCCTTCTTCGTCACTGATCCCATTTCAGTTGCAATTTTGTGTTCATCTGCCTTCATCTTGCACAAAATCTCTTTCTAACAACAACAGTCAACACGATTCTGGAACAATCATTTTAATGATCAGCCACTGGAATGTTAACGCAAACATCTATTTGTTTCTTATTACATTAACATTGCTATATGTGACTGCCCACATAAAAACTAGGCCCTTATCAAGACTGAGTGTCCTGTAGTGATTACACAATTTTTTTTTTATTATGTTAACTTGCATGTAACAGAGATTCAGAAGAAAAATTGGCTATGTTTTTCAGTGGATTTTAAATATTTAGTCTATTTAAAAATTAATACTGAGTTTTCTGTATTTTTGATAATCAGACAATGGTAAACATTTTTATATTAAATGGGTCATATATCTAAGCTAATAATTTGGTTATGGTAGTCATAAAATCAACTGATGCATATTCCAATGATAAAATTGTTGGACTCTTGATAAGCTAATGGCTTCCTTATCCACTTGCCATCTGGAACTTCAAGTTTTGGATAGCAATTTTGTTAAATGGTAGGGGAATTCAGTGTTAGTTAAGCCATTTTTCATTGTTTTTTTATATCTACAGTACAATCATATTCACAAGTCAAAATTGTTTTTACTCACATAAACAATGATTATTAGTAGATAATTTTTTACCAAGATAATGTATCTAGTGTGCATAGATAATTATATTTAGCTGATTCAAATAGGGTTGGTAAGCTGGCTAGCTACATGTCCCAATTTGCTCAGAAAAATTAATTCCTTGATGTATTTTGGGGTAAAGAACACTCGTCTTCGTTCTTTAACTGCTGCTCAACTAACCCTCCCTTGGGCCTTTTGTGGCTCAACTAGCCCCGTTTTGACAATTAAACTTTTGTAATTAACTTCTCATTAATGCGCAAAGTGAAGTAAATAATCTTCTTCCCTGTGCTTAGCTAAACCATTTGTAAGTGCACAGACAATAAAGTCTGGTCACATGCACTGATAGTGTACACACCAGCAGACATTAATCACAATAACCAAGTTTTGAAAAACATAAAAAAACATACTTTTAACTCACATTTCCTGACCGTTGTGACAAACGGCACTTATTGTACATCAATCATGTTCTAATAACATGTTCAATCACTGGGTGTTACCATGTAACTGTCCCTGCTGTAGTTTCCTGGGAAACATGGGTGGCTCAACTAACCCAGTGGCTCAACTAAAACTGCCTTCCCCTATTAATAATCAACTTCAACATAGTTTTGGTATGGATGGTCACATGTATATTGTAGACATTAAACTATGCATCCACAAAATCATTATTGTCTTCATAATTATACACTCGTGCATTGACGTGCAATATTATTAGATTGATTGAGTGCAGTTTTTAGCAAGCATCAAGTGAACGCATCTACTTTCACAAACTTACAAATATTGATGCACAAACTTACAAAAATCATAGCAAACCTACAGTCCAGAAGATTATATTATGCACCAAAACTTTACAAATTAAATGTTCATCGCACATTTCCACTTCTGGAATAACATTCAAATTGCCAATAACCCTTTCCATTACAACAAAATAAATACTGCACCAATTTACTATGGTCATCTTCGGTCATCTTCCACATTAGTATCTATTTACGTACACAAATCAGTTCTGTTTTATGTCAAGAATGCAATGTTACAGTTATGTAATATTTTCAACATTACAAGTTTAACAGCAAGACCAATCCCATTTCCTGTCCACAAATGTAATATAGCACAAATCACAAGTAGTAGTAGATTATATATAGTTTACAAAATCGAGACAACAATAAGACTTTGTCAACTAGTTCCTGGCAGTAGTGGAGCTTTTAACAAAACAAATGTTTGTAAAAAATGTCTATAGAATATCTACATGGTGTACACAAATGTCTAGAATATCTTCATGGTGTACACAAATGGCTATGCACAGAAATTTAGAATTCCACTCACTATCAAATTAAACATAAATTCATGTTTGGTAAGTCTGCCAAAATCAATAATTGACTGAAAGGCAGAAGGCGTGTGTGACATAAAGCATTGACTTCTTGCTACAACAGTTCATTAAATGTTTTGACTAGTTCAATATCATATAGCTCCAGCTTAATTTAATGATTACCATATATGATTGAAATTACATCACCTACGACATAATTTTCTAAATTACAATAATGTTACAATAAGTTGTAATACTATTATATACTTTTTTATTATTATTAAATTCATAACTTATTCAATTACATAGCACGATCATATTCTGACAGATGCAATCGAACTCAGGCCTGTGAAGCTCAATAGGTCAAACTTTAAAGTGAATTGAACAGTTTCACTCTCTGTGCTCCAGTAAGAGTCTTCACTTGTGGCCGTCATGGACGTGACACTGGACGTTTCATGGTCAGTCAAACTGCCACACCGGGACGCCGCCGTCATCATCCTCAGAACTGTCACCAAGCAGCATCACGTGGTCCTTCTTTTGTTTCTGCTCAATAAAAAAAACATAAGGGATCATTCCACAAGTACATAAACATTTTTACAAGTATATCAAGCTTTAACAATTGTGTTAGTAGTACTACTTTTTATAACCAATTTTGTCATAACTACTTCATAGCACTGGGCACTACTTTACCATGCCACACACCACATATAATGGATGTAAATCTTGCAATCCCCCACCCCCCCTACACCACCACCATCTGCAGGGAATCAATATTTGAAAACATAAAAATGAACATAATTATAAAACTTTAAAGAAAGTCACATTTTTATGCTAGCTTTTGTGTAATAAATGCAACATGGTTGAATACTTGCCACATAATTTTTAAATAATAAACATGGTCAGATGAGAGGGTAAGTATAGAATGTTGCTAAGTAGCCTTAATGACTGGCCTTATATAAACCAATCTCTTTCAGTAGAAACAGAAACATTTTTAAGAGTTCGTTTTGGTCACAGCTCAGGTCCAGAATGAAAACGTTATAAGATAAATCATCGGAAAATTAAAAAAATTATTTTTGACCGGGTCCAGTCAAAATTTGGCAGAAAAAGGACAAAAGTGGTCTGGTGAATGCTGAACCTTTACAATTACAACAATACATACAATACAATACAACAATACATACATTTCACTAATTGTAACACGTACGTTGGCGCCAACCATTGGCATGTTTTGGACGCGTTTCTGTCGGCAGCAGTAGTTTCGCCAGAAGTAGGCGAGGATGACAATGAGAAGGGCTCCGGTGATGCCACAGCCAATGGGCACCAGGACATCCTTCACATACTTTGTGTCCTAAACACATACATACATTGACAGCTGCATGTTTACTTCCATTTCAATTTGATTTGTTTGCTCATCTCATTTCAAATTTATTTAATGAAACATTTTAATCAATCAAGTGTCCGCAATGACATGCTCGCTAGCTCATGTGCACAACTTTTTACTACATTTTTGTGAAATCGTTGGACAAACTATTACATTATTTCTGACCATGTCTAGTGAAACTTCAGCAGAAAAAGGGCAAAAGTGGTCCTGCTCTATATACTGTAAAATAAGGTTATTAATTTCCCAAAGTTAGCTGAAAAATCAAAATCAATAATTTTGGTGATTTTAACAAATTCTTCTTTTAGACCGACAGTGCACATTACTTAAACTATTCACACTAGAAATTTGAATCAGAAGTACAATATCATGCATAGATAACATAGAAATGACAGCAGATGCAGTTGAATAAATTGTGATGTTTTTCTCCTACTTTGTCTTCTTCAACTGCACAGATCCAACACGCAGTGGCACAAATCATTTCAAGAGATGCTTAACGGCAGCGCCATCAGTCCACGAATGCCGCAGGGATATGACATTGGTGCACTGAGGTTCTGCTTATTGGAAACACGCAGCAGGCGTTTTAGTGATCAATACTGATTTATTTTATACACTGACAGACTTGATTACTTGGCTGATGTATAAGCATGATCTGAATCACCCATACTAACACACTGCAGTAGGTAAATAAGGACATTCCTCCAACCTAGTTGATTCTGTGTACATGAACCTCTTGGTTGATACCCAAAAATATTTACTTTTAAAACAAATGCTATGTAAACAATCAAGAGTGATAAAGGTGAATGTTATGTCTTATCACATAAACTATGTAGCACAAGTTGCTATGTTATGTAAATAAGTAATAGATATTTTGTGTTTGCCATTTGAAAAAAACAGCAAATGTTTGTCAAACACAGCTTAACCAGATGGTAGCAGGCAAAAAAACGTAGCATCTCATTGGTCAATATCATATGGCATCTGGGACAAAATTAAATTAAATTTTTCAGTGCATGTTTGGGTGAATCCACTGGGAGTACTATTTGTTTGCTAGTATTCTCATGATATTTTTTGGATATTATTTGCCTGTCATGACTCATGATAGATGTTATTGAAAAATAATTAACTGGCTGGTAACTGTTGGTCTTCAATATGCCATCTTGCAGGTTAAAATTAGTTATTATTGTTAGTCATATTGTGATGTTATTATAAAAAGTTACAGGTCAGAAAATAATATATACAACAAATTCATTGACAAAACATTTAGCAATTCCAACTGTACAGTAAATATTACACTGCATGCGGCTGTAATAAAACTCAAACCACATTTTACATGTGACAATTTTAATGGCAACACCTTTTCAGCTAAATGCAGAATGTAGGATTTGACAGACTGTTATTCAATTTTGTATTTTTTTCATTGTGGTTGTTTTGCTGATGAAACAGCAAGATATTTATGTTGTCTGGTTGGAATATGGAATGGAGAACATTGTGAAGAACACTCACTGTGTTGACGTCCCAGATGAGCCCATGCACTGATGAGGACGGGTGACCTGTGAACAAAAACAAGCAGCTAAACACAAAGTCAGAGTCAGCGGCGTATCTAGGGGGGCCAAGCTTAGTCATCCATCAATTTACCATGCTAACATGTAGCAGTGTAACGAAAAAATATGGAAACTTTAAGCCAATGCCTCCCCTCTCGTATATGGTGTGCAAAGTATGATCAGAGGGTTCTTTCATGGACAAGCAAGGAGCTCTCTGAGAAACAAGCAAGGAGCTCTTTGAGAAACAAACAAGGAGATGTTTGAGAAACAAAAAGATTTTCTTTTTGCCAAAGATAATTGATAAAGAACCAACTAGTACTCAAGAAACAGATATTTGGAAAAAAACTTCCCGCAATTGTTAATATTATCATTGAGCAGGAAATGTTTCACAGTTTGGAAATAATTGCAATTCTGTCTCGCGATAGACGCGGTTAGAACTGCCACTAGTACTGGCACTAGTAGTAGTACTACTACTACTAACTAGCAGCGAAACGTCAACGTCATCAGCATCTGTTACTCTAAAATAAGTATAACCTTTCCCCAAACATTTGTTCGCATTTAATTAAAAACACAAATGATAGGTATTTACATTATTAACATCTTACACAAATAATCCACACAATATTACATGAGATCACATAATATGCTCTGCGGTACTACTTATTGTCGCGCTGCCATTATCGACCAAGGCGCCCACCACTAGTTTAGCCACGGGCAACTGAATCAGCTTGAGCCCCTGTAACTGATATATATATATATATATATATATATATATATCAGTTACAGGGGCTCAAGCTGATTCAGTATATATATATATATATATATATATATATATATATATATATATATATATATATATATATATATATATATCAGTTACAGGGGCTCAAGCTGATTCAGTTGCCCGTGAGTTTAGCAATAACGTTGGCGGCGACAGCTGTCAAACAAATTAACTGCAAATTTTACGGGTGTCAAGCCTCAATGATATATTATATATATACAATGATATATTTTCGGACACAACACTCAAATCAAATCAGTAAGTTGCATTTTACCGTTGTGGGACAGCGTTGTGTTATTTGTAGGCATAACTAAAGCGTCGAAACCAAACCAAAACAACGTACGACGTCACCCCATCTCTCGCGGCGAGTCGCGGACAGGCGCTGCCGAGAACACGCGAGAGTATAGTCATGGAGCGCCGTCTTGGAGGAACTGTGTATGGTGACATACCATACTATGTTGCCATTGTTGGATTCGTATATTATGTGAATTTTGTGAGAGTACTTTTGCAGATAAATAGATAGATAGATAGATAGATAGATAGATAGATAGATAGATAGATAGATAGATAGATAGATAGATAGATAGATAGATAGATAGATAGATATATTCAAGTTTTCTGTACTGCTGCATTGTATGATGGCAGTGGACAATTACTGACCGCTCGTCTATCAACACATTGGCTACATTAGGCTATATTTCATAATCATACAGTCACCTGGTTGAATCGAAAACTCGAAATGTTCCCACAGTAATTAAATTATGGATAATCATGAACTAGATTGGCCTAATTTATTTACGCCGCTGAATGAAATCCTTACCTCAACCTTTCTGTGCAAATGCATTCATTCAATCATTTTACACCATTCCACGGACAAAAAAGCATACATTCATTTAGAATCACACAGTAGTTCCAGCTTGGCTAGGTTGTTTGAAATGTCTCTGTGATAAAATTCGAACTTAAAATACTAACATCCCACAATGCCCAAGAATCTAAAGAACTACTTGCAACATTCGAAGTCAATGAACGACTAATTAAGAAACGCCTACTCAAACGAAATAAAGATAAATCACCAAGCATCGACAGCATTCACCCAATAATTCTGAAAGAGATGACGGAACAACTATGCGTACCTCTCAACATAATCTTCAACTCAATCTACGTCAACTTCAATCTACAACAAATCTGACAAGAGAAACCCCGCAAACTACAGGCCGGTATTCCTGACATCAGTTATCTGCAAGACCCTAGAGAAATTGATTGTTGACCAACTCATAGAACACATCAAGGTAAACCATCTGAAATGTGAGCAACAGCTTTACTGCCGGAAAAAGCACAAGCACAAATCTATTGGAAGCACTGAATGTCTGGACTGAGACCTTAATGCATGGAATACCTACTGACGTGATATACCTCGATTATGCTAAGGCATTTGACACGGTCCCACACCAGCGTCTCCTCGAGCAGGTGGAGAGTTTTGGTATAAAAGATAAAGAAAACAAATGGATGGAGGCACTCCTGTGTGACAGAACACAGACAGAATCAGTAAATGGCAAACATTCGGGTTGGTGCAGCGTAATCAGCGGCGTTCCTCAGGGGTTTACTCCCCATAGACCAGGAGCCCAGAGCTTTTATTTATGCAAACGACGCCAAAAGGTTTAACCCCATGGACTGACGGGACCCTCCTCCCCCCGACATCTCAAAAATGCGTTGCTGTTGGGTCAGGGGCGGTGGGTTGCCCCGAAATCACCCATCGAAGGGGGCAAAAAAGTACATTTATTTATGGTAATGACACCAAGGCTAAAACAGTGCCAAATGTTCCACTGGGGTTCCCTGAGTATGGAATGACCAATGCAAGCAATTTTAGGTGGGGATTCTCCCTGCCAGCAACCCCCAAAGGGTGCGAAAAGGGGGGTATTTATCTACGGGACTGACACCGACGCTAAAAACAGTGTAAAATCTTTCCTTGGGATTCCCTGAGTACGGAATTATCAATGCAAACAATTGTCCCCCCTGCCAGCAACCCCCCAAAGGGTGAGAAAACGGGGTATTTATTTTGGGAATGACGCCAAGACTAAAAACAGTGTCAAATCTTCCCTTGGGGTTTCCTGAGTACGGAATGACTAAAGCCAACACTTTTAGGTGGGGTCTTCACCTGCCAGCAACCCCCAAAGGGTGAGAAAGGGATATTTTTAAAGGAATGGCTCCAAGGGTAAATAGCAGTGTCACATCTTCCATTTGGGTTCCCTGAGTACGGAATGGCCAATGCCAGGAACTTTATATAGGCTTTATCCCCACCAGCAACCTAAGCCCCCCTAGTCCCAAAGGTTATTACTTCCATTGTAATCATCGTGAGTATATAATTTTATATGATCTCGATGAGAAGTCTACAGAGACACAAAGTTGTTTGGTTTTGACAAATATTTTAATACTAACAAGTCATAACAAACGCACAAATCCATAAATTCGAACAACACAGCGTCGACACGACTATACTACAGCACGGTACAATATGATCGTGTTCAAAGGGAACTCGTCAATGTGTACAGTCATTGTTTATTGTCCAATTATATATTCATAAGGAAAATAGCATTATTATTATACTTAACGAATGCATTAGATGTCATCACTGTCCTCGTTCCATGCATTGCCTGACTCATCATCGGTTTATGTTTCTCCCACGCTGTCCCCATCGGCTGTGAGGGACTCCGGGAGTGCACTAGTCATGATCCAAGTAGTTTTCAGTCTCGTTCCATCCGTAGTCGGTGGTACCCGTCTCACCAGTAGGACTAGTCTGGTCGGCCCTCTTCCAGATCCTTGCATAAAGTGGACCCTTTTGATGTAATTGACAAGCATCTTGGTGATGGGGAAGAGAGGCACAGTTAATCTTCTTTATTCTGGCCAAGGGTTCCTTCTCATTGCAACCACTCATGCGCATGAAGGCCTTGCACCTTGCCTCGTTGGTGTCAGAGGTTTCGAAATCGTACAACAAGCAGACATAAGGAGGTGACAGGTGGAACGTCAACAAGCCTAAGAAGAATGGCAAGGACGTCAGTATAGGTGGACCTCACTAGAAAGTTTCCGGAGGAAACGCCGTTTGCATAGAAGGCAATCAGGGTGTCAGATCGACCTTCGAGGTAATTGGGTACTTCTGTTTGCAGCAGTTCATCTTTGTTGGTTTCTATCGCATTTACCACCATGTGACATGTATACTGTCCTACGATTGGCCAGTAGTGCGGCTTATTTAATTCCTCCACGAGGAAACGGGCAAACTCTTCCCTGAATGCTCCATGTTTTAGGATGTCCGTCCAACTCTACCATTGGGCCTGGTAAGGTCCAGTGATGATAAATGCATTAATGTACCCTGATCGATGCAGCTTTCACTCCGAATCTGATCAATGGTGAGCGGTACTTGTCGAGTACCAGGGGGATTTGTTCAGCACGACTGGAACACACCTTCACCAAACGATCCCTGGCCATGACTGTACATGTTGACTTGATTGCTGCAGCAAGGTTTCATGTACGAGGATGCCGTCATCAATCGCTGTTTATCCATCGCGTCATTCCATTAAATTAATGCCCCTTTTCTAACCCTTTGAGGGTTACTGGCAGGTGGAAGCCCCACCTAAAATTGCGGGCACTGGTCCTGTCGTACCCAGGAGACCCTAAGGGAAGATTTTACAGTTTTTAGCCCTGGCGTCATTTCCATAAATAAATCACCATCCCCCTTTCACCCTTTGGGTGGTTGCTGGCAGGGGAAAAGGGAAATTGCTGGCATTGGTCATTCTATACTCAGGGAACCCCAAGGGAACATTTGGCACTGTTTTAGCCTTGGCGTCATTCCCATAAAAAATGTACTTTTTTGCCCCCTTCGATGGGTGATTTCGGGGGCAACCCCTACCCCAGACCCGGCAGCAACGCATTTTTTAGATGTCATGGGGTGGTCCCTTCAGTCCATGGGGTCAAACATGTTGGCATCGTTTTCATAAATAAAAGCTCTGGACTCCCTAACTATAGGGCCGATACTGTTTTACAATGTTTGTGAGTGATATACCAGGAGACACGGACAATCTGACCGCCATGTTTGCAGAAGATACAAACATATATGCAGCACGTACAGGTGAGGTCAGCTCCCCCATCTCTCTCTCCAAGAAGACTTAGCAAATCTACACCACCCAGGGCCTACAATGTCTCGTGGAATCAGTCGGCAGATACGCTGATGGTTTGGGACTTGTAATCAGTGAAAAGAAGACTAAAAACATGCTGACAGGCGAACATCAACTGTCCATAGATGTTCTGATCAACCTCAACAAAGTGGAAACAGTTGAAAAGTTCATCTACTTTGGTAGTTCCACCAACAACCAAGGAACCATCGATCACGAATTAAACTGCAGAGTGGGGAAAGCGTCATTTGGAACAACAAGAAATTTACCCTGAGATCTAAACTCCGCTTCTATAATTCAAACGTTCTACCAACCCTACTATACGGGTGCGAATCATAGCAATTAAAAACAAGCCGAGTAAACAAAATAGATGCATTCGAAACTAAATGCCTGCGCAAGATCTTAGGCAATTCACCGGAGCGACCACGTGACCGGATACGATCAGGTCAACCTCTGGCATCCGCAACCATTTGCAGAAGCCGCACGAGCTGTCTCGGCCATGTCACGAGGCTCCCACGTACTAGACCTGCCCAACAAGCATTGTAGTGGACACCAGCTGGTCAGAGAAGGAGAGGAAGACCGAGAATGAACTGACCCCAGACCGTCGACCGCGACCTAAGATGGAGCGACGTCAGAATGCTAGCGAACAACATATCTAGGTGGAACGCTTTGACTGCCTCATGCGTCTATAGGCGCGGGAGCCACTGAGCCTAAGTCTAAGTAAGTCTGGTCCCATCACCTAAAAAAGATCAATACCTCATTGAGCAAGTTCAGCGAAGGGCCACACGCCTAGTGCCAGAAACGAAAGGTCTACCATACTGCTGCACACTGAAAGAGTTAGATCTTCCAACCCTTAAGAATAGAAGACAGAGAACTGACATCATCCAAACATTCAAAATTATGAAAGTGATCGATTCAGTCACCCAGGTTCATAAGTGTTCGCTGTGTCCATCGAAGAAGATGTTCTCAAAAGAAACTGGAACAAGAGGTCACAGTGAAAAACTCCACGTACAGAGAACAACAGACCTGAGGCACAGATTTGTCAGCATCAGAGTCATAAACACATGGAATCCATTGTCGGAGGACATGATACAGGCCACAACAGTAAACCATCTCAAGTCCCTACTTAGAAGAGAATGGAGAGATCATCCAGACCTGTATAGTTACCATTTCACAAACGAGACAAACCGAAACAACAAATCTAACAAAAATAGTAAAAAACGCCAACAGAAAAACCAAACCTTGAGCGGCTCCCAATAATAATAATAATAATGATAATAATAATAATAATAATAATAATAATAATATGGGTAACTTTTAACTGTGCTGAAGGTAGGAATTGAAGTTAAGAAGAATATTGTTTTTTGCAAACACTTGTGTTCAAAATATCGCTGCAGATTGCTTCCGCGGTGATCGAAAACATATGCCTTTGGCGCTCACTGAAGAAGACGCTGATATATCGCGGATAGGACCGGAAAAGTGCGCAAAACACTGTGTTTTTTAAAGAATATATGTGTTTTTTCTACGTGGAATGGTGTGGAATATTTGAATGAATGCATCGGCACAGAAGAAATAAGGTAAGAATGTCGTTCAACGGCGTAGATAAGTTAGGCCTATCTAGTTCATGATTGCCAAATTATATTTAATTAATGTGCTGTGAGAATAGTTTGACAAATATTCCAAAGGACACAGTAAAGGACAGGAAACGCTATAGGCTATGTGGATATTGGGCCTAGTAGCCACTAATGGCAAAAGAAACTGTGATCTCACCCCGGATGCGCGAACGGATATGAACAGAAGGCGCCTAACATTAAAAAAGTGCGTCGAATTAAAATACGGCTGTAATATTAATAATTCTACAACGCCTTAATCATCAGGGAGCCGTGTTCAGAAGTGCAACAGACCAGAGTCGTTAGGTATGATATGTCACGAAGAGGGAGGCACAGAAGTCATCGTCCGTGCAAGGGACCACCGAGGAATTAATATAAAAAAAATTATTGAATATTTGGCGGAAGAATCGTTTCAGATGACTTAACGTTTCGATGTTTACAAAGTAACTAATAACAAATGTGTCGCTTATGCTAACCTTTTAGCAAGTAATGCGCATTCTTGATTTACAGTTATTACACCGAGTTATATGTTTGCCCAAAGTGGTAGAGTATTGCCACGCATTGAGAAAAAAGTATTTTGTTCTAAGGTATTCGAAGACGCCAAGTGCGGCGATGTGTGAAAGCCGATGTACACATGCGATGTGTTTAAACACGGCGACGTAGATCGCACAATTCCCGATTTGAGCTTTGATGATAGATCACGATGGATGCACCCACTATCGGTCGTTGATTGATCAAAGCGTCAAAATCATCGCCGCCGATTGTCGGTCAAACTGTAACCAGCCACAATTCAACCGACACAATCTGAGCCACAAAGTGACCTCACTGATAGGTCTCACGAGGATGTTTACTTGACCGACTCACGATATCTTTCGACACTGTGTCGATTGGACAACGAAGCGCTCGGACAAACCGGCCTATACTTATATTGATCACGCGCAGATATTTGGGGAAGATCAAGCGTGGACATTAAAATTCAACAGGAAAGAAATTAGCACGTCACATGGCGATTAGTCCGTCCGCTCTCCTGACCTCACACAGGATGCAGTGGCAAATTAGCAGGCGTCGACATCAGACGCGAACAAATTGCTTTTGCAGGACAGTTATGCACGGTGTATCGTAAATCTGAGCATGTTTTTCTGTGTCAGGCGAAGCGACAGACGTACTGATGTGTTTCGTGGAACAAACGAGAGTTTGGGGTCGTTATGTTCCAGTTAGATTTCCGAACACGTTGGTCGTAACACTAACAAGCAAATTAGTCTCATACTGGGCTGATTTGCGGTGATAATCTCGACGATTGCATCGACGAGAAACGTGTTTTTTGGCGTTCATTGTCGTTATCGTCAGCATCAAAGTAATTGCCACCACATCCGTCGCCAATAATACACGACGACCGCTTTATATCTATCAACACCATCATCACATCGACCCATTGTTTTCTAGTTTTCGGCAGATCAAACTTCTCGGTTAATTTTTTTATTTCAGCAAATGCAGTGTGTGGCCCGGAGACCGTTTATAATGGAGACCGGGGCTGGTTGTTACAATTTTCAGTTAAAGTCACTTTTGTGAAAAGTATGTTAGATGCATTATTTCTGTCAACGTATACATTGAATTGATTATTCGTGTTAATAAAATGTACCATGCTAATGATATTCTATATTGTAGTTAGGTAGATATGTGAAGTTTCCCAGGCGCGGTCGACTGTAACAACTAGCCCCGTAAGCGGGGCAAGTTGTTACATCATACGTTGTTACAGCGAAGAACGCGTGGATCACAAAGCAAGTCTCACTCGGGGTATATGGGGTGTCAGGGTGGGGTAGTAACTCTGAAGGGGGAACATGACGTGCTCCTTAGGGAGTAGTTCATCCGCGTTGGTCCACACCTGGCACTCACTTCTCACTCACGAGAAGATACTCGATCGCTGGGCAGAAAATATCAACAGCGTCCTCAACCGACCTTCATCAATAAACGATGAAGCCATAAAACGTCTGCCCAACGTTAAGTCAACGAGTCTCTTGGCGATCCTCCCATCCTGCTTGAAACTCAGAAAGCCATCAGCCTGTTCTCCAGTGACACAGCTGCCGGTGCTGACTCAATACCAGCAGATAATCAATCATCTGGTTGAAAAACTTACCGAGCTCTTCGTTATCATGTGGGATCAGAAAAGCACATCCCAGGACTTCAAAAATGCTTCCATCATCCATGTCTACAAGCGTAAAGGACATTTTTTGCGACAATCACAGAGGCATTTCCCTGCTCTGCACAGCCGGCTTGATTCTTGCTAGGATCCTGCTGAACCGCCTCATCGTGCACCTTGATCGAGGCTTTCTGCCGGGGAGTCAGAGTGTCGACATGTACACCACCTTTGCTGACCTTGCGAAGGCATTTCACACTGTTAGCCGTGAGGGTTTATGGAAGATTATGTCTAAGTTCGGCTGCCCTGATCAATTTATCTTGATGGTCGGGCAATTTGCTTGCTTATGTCCAGGACAGCGGTGATTCATACACGTTTCACGTCACCAACGGAGTCAAACAAGGCTGTGTGCTGACCCCACCCTCGTCAGCCTGATGTTCTCAGCTATGCTCACGGATGCATTCTGTGATGGTGCTGTATGTGTTGGTATCATATACCGCACCAATGGCGGGTTGTTCAATCTGAGGAGATTCAAAGCCAAAACCATGGCTCAAGTGGACACTGTCCGTGGTTATTCTTCTCTGACGACTTTGCGCTCTATGCTGGATCGCAGTCAGACATGACAGACAGACACAGCCAGACACAGCCTGGACCTGTTCTCCACGGCTTGTGACAATTTTGGTCTAACTATCAGCACCAAGAAGATTGAAGTAATGCACCAGCCTGCCCCAGGGAAAGCATTTTCTCATGAGCTACCTCAGAAAATTAATGAACATTAAGTGGCAGGACAAGAATCCTGACACCGAGTTCCTTGCCAGGGCAAGCATGACCAGCATCCATACAGTCCTTAAAAAACTCCGCTGAGATGGGCTGGTCACGTGATCCGCATGCCAGAGAAAAGTCACCAAAGAAGCTACTCTATGGTGAACTTCTGACAGGAAAGCGTTCCCAAGGCGGCCAAAAGAAACTCGTCGAGGACACCATGAAGGCCTCCATCAAGAGCTTTAACATTGACCCTGAGAGCTGGGAGGGAGTCACCCAGGATCGCCCTAGAGTGCGCAGCAGCGTCACCCGTGGTGCTGCCACCTATGAGCAGAAGAGAATCAGCGAGACCAAAAGGAGACGTGAACTGCGAAAGACTAGAGAAAGCCACACGTTTCCATCGGATAATTCGGCAGCAGTGTCCTGCTCCTATTGTGACAGACAATTCCTGGCTAGGATCGGCCTTGTCAGCCATCTTTGGACACATCGCAGTATAACTACTTTGGACAGATTATATCGTGGTCCTCTTCGCACGCGAAGGACGAACTATTAAGGGGCACGTTGTCACAACAAAGAACGCGTGGATCGCAAAGGAAGTGTCACTCGTACATGTTACGGTTATTACATTAATTGGATTCTACACACTTTTACATCTTATATACTGTGTGCATAACAAGGTAGGTGTTCATAACTTCATATATTACGCTTTTAATGTTTAGTTACCAAAGTGGACTCATTCCCCGGATTCTTACATAACAAACAATTGTGAATGGAATATAAATTATTGAATGGAGTATGAAATAGTGAATGGAAATATAAATGTAATGCGACTTCTACTTGATTGAATGATACACACACCTACCCACTCACGCACACGCGCACGAACATCCACATTTCAATGAATCGTGCAATATTTATTAATTGCTCAAATAGGGCTGTGCCATAAAAAATTACCAAGATTGTCACCAAGGCAAAACACCCAGATGGCAAGTGGACAAGGAAGCCATTGGCTTATCGAGAGTCCAAACATTTTTTACCTCTGTGTAACCTTGTTATAAACAAGTACACTAGGCTTCACAAGTGAAATAAAACGTACACACGTCATGGTTAAATAAATTTTGTTCTTTCAGCCATTATCAGCACACAGCTCGCTGGCTGAATCATCGGTACGAGCCGTCCGAACGTTGTTATAGTTGTAACAACTTGCCCCAATACAATTGTAATAACTTGTCCCCAAAACAATTTTTGCAGTTGAACGCACGTGGACGATAACAAATACAAAACTTTCAATTTAACTTCTACTAAACATAATCCCTTATACTATATAGTAGACATGTTTCAAGGTCTATTCACGAAACTTAAAACGTGGCTACGTGAGATGATATTATGTGGGCATACCAAAAAAGTTTTAGGTGGTTATTTTTTTCCACATCTCGTTAATTTTTTCATCTTAACTCCGATTTTTGGACAGTGTGTCTGCTGGTGGTCTTCCAACCAATTATTGTCGATGGTATCTCCATGTGTGCCATGTTTTCGTAAAACGCATCTGTAACAACTTGCCCCTGTACACAACTAGACCGGTCTCCCCTACAAACACAAAGCTGGACCTACTGCAAAGAACATGACTACACAGACAACTTTTGGCAACAATAAGAAGAGAACAAATCACGATAAATAGTCAAACTGAAAAAAAGAAACATTTGTTACTCGAAAAATTTAAACAATATACGACATTTGTGAACACGAATCAGTTTCGATTGATCTATAACTGGCACAAAGTGGAATTTCGTGTTAGTTCGAGTGGAACCAGGAGAGCTGATAATACAATTTTACCACTGATCAATGAAGACGCATGACACGGCCGAGTGCACAATATATCAACGAGAAGGTCTTCCGCGATACACGACTTCAAAAGGAGCTGACAGACCGGCAGATGTTGGCAATTCAAGATCAGGGGCAACGTTTCATTCGCACCGGCAACGTTCAGACATTCTCGTCTCATACACTCCACCAGATCATGTAGTGCGTTTGTTCAGTGGATTCTTCACAATCTACAGCTGGCTAGATGCTATCGCTGTGACTCCCTGGTGGATCTGGGTAGATGTATGTGATTGTCTGCGTTACGGATGGCCGTTTTCGCTGTTAATTAAAGCATGTGGCCAAATACAAATGTCTCCAAAAGCATTACGGACAATGCACACGTAATTGTTCGTACACAATTAACTACTTAGCTAAACCCCAAAACTCGTTCATTCAAACTAGAATACAAACTAGATCATCGTACTTCAGCTGTATGGATTGCGTCTTGGGAATATGCAGTGATTGGATCGCGGGAACGAATATTTTGTTGCGTTGTTGCTAAAACATGGCTAAATACTAATACACTGTATTCGTTTTAGGCCTATTAGAGAATCTGATATGCGTGGTACTCGAATGAGCAATTAAATGTAAAGCGTTTTAACGGTCATAAGAAGAGCGTATTGGATTTAGTGAGCTACCATTCTTGGCACGCGCACGCACGTACGTACGCACGCACGCACGCACACATGCACGCACACATACACACAGAAACAGTATCTGGCGTGATACCTACACTACATATAATGTTTTTAATGCCGACCAGTCAACAACCACTGAAATAGGAACGCTGCATGATTGATGTGTTTTCGTGTTTGCCTGGGTTATTTAGCTCCATGCATTACTAGAGAATTACATCTTACATGTCTGACTTATAGCTTAAGTCACTGTGTTTACTGCTTCGAGAAGTGTTTCCAGCTCACGCTTTCTGGAAATCAATAGTAAACTGATTAGAAGCGTAATTTGTCCAGGCTGCTGCTGAATCTTCATCGATCGGTGCAATCGTTGTCCTATGTGGTATGCACACAAGTATATGCGTAATTATATTGGTGATTTAATTTCCATGGATAAAGACGATCTTTTGCGTGTGCGACTGAAGAATGTGTGTAGAGTCGCATACAGGAAACAGTCAACGTGTCCAAACGTGTTTTCGTAAACCGTTATTGTGTTGTTGATAGACATAAATATAAAGGTATGCATATTTATGATATTACTTTGTTATCGTCGTGATACAAGGACGACTAAATGTTTACATTGGTTTAGTCTAAAAACAAAAGCTTGGGTATTTTACGTTAATTTACACCAACATTTACATAATTTCGTTATTGTCTTTGGGAAAAAATTTTTTAATAGCACAACCTGAATGATGCAAAAGGCAGACAGGCAGGCAGGCAGGCAGGCAGGCAGGCAGGCAGGCAGGCAGGCAGGCAGGCAGGCAGGCAGGCAGGCAGGCAGGCAGGCAGGCAGGCAGGCAGGCAGGCAGGCAGGCAGGCAGGCAGGCAGGCAGGCAGGCCGGCCGGCCGGCCGACCGACCGACCGACTGACAGTCGACAGAAACTTCTACAGTTAATACGTTTGGGAATGGAACGGCTAAAATGTTACTCAATCCTTAGTGTGCATTCATAGGTCACCTGTCGTCGCTCGAAAAGTTGATAAAGAGGTACATGACGTGGACGATCTCTCCCGGACGTCGGACAAAACGCATTTTTATTTCGTAACACATCAATCGTGGAATTAATAAATATTGATAGAATACGAAACTAGTAATATTCAATGTTTTTGTGAGAATCGTAAACTATAATATATTAATACATATGAGTTTTAACACTTATTATTACTATTATTATTACTATTATTATTATTACTATTATTGCAGCCGTTTTGTGTGCGTGGTTTCCTTTCACAGTGTTCTAGTCTCTAATTTAACTTGTTGGGTTTCGAATACTTCCACCTAGGAAGGAATGGCAACACTTGTCTGCTTTAGTTTATTCGGGAGGAGCGTAGAAGAATATAATTTAAACCTCAAGATGGAAGCCGATAACGAAAAACTGCGTAAAGATGGACGTTGGATTCGTAATTATATAGAGGTAGTCGACGGACAGCCAAAAGTGTCGCAAGACAAACAGGCTTGGGACAGTCTTGCAACAGGTCGCCAGAGACTGGACGAAGACCACGAAGACAATATTGACGACGACTATTAATAACCATAATAATGTGTGCATTGCATACATACCCCTGATTACCGTGCGTTGTTCGGCGTCCAGTATCACGTATCGTTGCGCGAACTGTACACGTCTCCCGCTGCCTCTTGAAGCGTCTTTGTCCAACTTCTCGATGCTGCCCACGGGCTCGAGCGCCGGTGTGGCACGGACCGTCGCCTCAACTGATGTTTTCTCGGCTTTACTGACGTTTGTTGCCTTAACAACGCTGTGATTTGTTGACTGTGGCTCCTTGGCTTCCCGACTGTCTTGCGGTGTTGTTGTCCTCTCCTCTGAAATAATTCCCCGTTTCGTTCCCTCGTTGTTTTGTGTCACAGTTGTGTAGGTTTCCCCATTTTGATTTCCTGAGGTGTTTTCTCTAATATTTGGCAAAGTCTGATCGAGTGTCGTCTCTTCTGGAGATTTGGCCGTCGGTTCGGCAAGCGCCGTGGTGTTATTGCATGCTACTCGCGTAGCGTTCGTGCGACGCTTCGTCGCCTGCGTAGTCGGGTCTTGCGTTGAATTAGTCGTTTTGTCTCGAAGTGGAGCGGCTTCACTGACGTACATAGGCGCTGAAGTTGATATGCTCGTCGCTTGCCCTATCTTGTTCGCATCTGTCACCGCTGTCGTCTTGCTCTCGTTCGTGTTGCTCACAGGTTCTGCTGTTGGTATGCTCGTCGTTTGCACTGTCTTGTCCGTTCCTTGCACGGCTTTCATAGTCTGTGGAACTGACTCGTTCGTGTCGTTCACAAGCGTTGGACTTGTACTTGTCGTTTGCACTGTCTTTGTCGTTTCTTGCACTGCTTTCGTTGTTTGTGAAATCGACTCGTTCGTGTCGTCCACAGGCTCTGTCACTGATGGGTTTGTCGTCTTGTCCGTTCCTTGCACGGCTTTCACAGTCTGTGTGACTGCATCGTTCGTGGTCTGCCGCGCTTGGTTCATTTCCTGCGTTGACTTGTTGGTTTTGTTGATCTCAACCAACGTATCTTTAGCGGTTCTGGTCGTGTCTTCAGCTGTCTTGTTCGTCTTCTGCAAAGTCTGCTCGCCAGAGCACAAGTAACCAGACCTATCACCTCCACCGCCTTGACTACAATTGACACGGCTCACACTGCGGTCGTTGTACAAACCTTCCGTCAGTGACAAGTTCGTCTTCAACGAAGCACCTTCCGACTTTCGTAGCTCCTCGTTGTTTGGTGAGGTCATTTCTCCAGGTAGCTTCACTTCCTGACCCCCGGTCACACCACCACTGGATAAGCGCGACATCAACACGAATATCGCGACGATTGATGCCAGCCGAACGTCGGTTGCCTCGCGTGGTTTCATCGTGACAGACCCACGACGGAGAAATTCCTCGTCTGTGAAGAGCGCCTGAATGCGACGCAGAAGCAAGGGGAGGCGCCACACGCACGCGACGGAATGTTTAGTCAACGGCGCAGCAATGCAGAACCGAGTATCGATTCTTCACTGCCCTATCGCAGACAACAAATGTGCTCTCTTATGCGGCGGTCAATAAGACTTGCAGATGGACCGAACACGGCCGGTCATATCGACGGCAGGCACGTCGAATCTACTGGAAACATGCGCATCTCACCTCCATCTCCAATCAGCGTACATTGACGTATCTGTATCAAGGCGCTTATTAATTATGTATGACCAATTGTGCGGTTCTCTTTGTATGGAAACGATGCTAGCCCACTTAAACACGCTGATGAGTGATATTGAAAATAAATAAAATATATATTTAATATTTTGATGCAAATTACTTTGGTGTTATTCACATCTATGGTGAAGTGTGAAGCGCTTTGAAAAGTCTTAAGGACTGGATAGAACGCTATATAAGAACGTTCCTTGTTCAAATCTAGGGTAGATGTTGATGCAGTTATGCATTATTACACCAATACTAGATTACTAATATACATGTGCACACATACACATTGCATTTACTTATTCACATATCCAACATTCTTCCATGGTATGCACACACGCATGCACGCACGCACGCACGCACGCACGCACGCACGCACGCACGCACGCACGCACGCACCCAAACAAAACCCGAAACTGTAAACGCTGCTAATATGTGTTGGTCAAATAAAAACCCCTGACGTTGATTCAGAGCCTGTGTAGACCACATCTCCTGGCGCCCAGCACATCGCCAAAGAGACGGTGCCAGCTCCAAAGTACTATGAATCGGCTGATATTTGTTGCAATGTTCCTGCTCGAATGTTTTGCACACACCATACTTTTATGTGCTATCTGAGCCAACTAGAATTCCATGGAAACAATGTGTGGATGATTCTGAAGCCACGTTGTTACGAGAGATACAGGCATATATATCGTGATCTGAGGGAAATGACAATAATAAAGCACGCCATCGTTTAGGTCAAAATCTACATCTTAACCACACAGAGCTTCAATATTCACAATAGCACACGTGTGCGTTGTGTTCGTTCTTCTATACAGTTGGTTTTAATTAGATATTTGTAGAATATCAAGTCTGTAGCGATTTTACAATTATACATTTTTTCCAAAATTAAAATGTGAACATATTCAGCCAGAAACACTGTTGTTGTGTAGATATATTAATATCTTAAATATATTGGGTTGTTTTTTCATTAATAGTTTTCTGCTGTTTGCCAGTGTCATTTGACGAGTGGTCTGACCTTCATTTTGACATCGCGGAAGTTGACAACCAAATGTCGCGTGTTCATTTTGCGCATCGGTTAATCTGCAACATTCCTGATGTTCATCGCGCGTCGTACGGCTAGATCTGTATAATCTGTTATAAAAAAACGGGACTGCGAGAACGAGTTTATCGATTGCAATTGGGTAGACGTCCGGTACTTTAGGACCGGATAAAAGCACGATTTTCATCAGCGAGCGTTCGCAGCTACAGTCAGTTGATCACTTTGAAATATGTTCCATGGAACATTATGGTTAAGCCATGGTCTACTTTGCGTGCGTGCGTGCGTGCGTGCGTGCGTGCGTGCGTGCGTGCGTGCGTGCGTGCGTGTATGCGTGCATACGTGCATGCGTGCCTGTCTCTCTCCCCCTCTCCCTCTCCCCCTCCCCTCCCCCTCCCCTCTCCCTCTCAATCTCTCTCCTCTCTCTGTCTGTTTCTCCCAGTCTCTCCCTGTGTCCATCCCTCCCTCTCGTCCTCTCTCTCCCTCGATCCTTCTCTCCCTCCCTTTCTCCCTCTCTCCGTCTCTTCCTCTCTCCCTCCGCCCCTCCCTCCCTCTCCCCTCTCTCCCCTCCCCCATCTCTCTCACGCCTCTCTTTCTCCTCTCTGAAATTATTGAGCCAGCGTATTTGTTTCCTCCATTAAGACAACCATATCCTTGACAACGAGCTATGGTGTCAAACCCGCCAACCTTGCCGCCTGAACGCATTTCATTTCTTTACATACCATCTTCGAATTCAGCGTCCTTGCTACGCTGCATTCTGCTTCTAATGGCATTGTATAGTATTGTTATCCACAACCATGTAATTTGAGTTAGTAGGCCTAATTAAGATGAAATGTGCGTTTTCTCATTGTTCTTTTTAGACATGGGTGAGGGTAGTTCATGTATGTTCCCTGTCGCTTTGTTAATCTAAAGACTATCGACATCGACATTACAGGAAATAGGTTCATGGAGTAAACCCTATCTGAGAGAAACCACAACTGTCTTGGTGCGACCAATATATTCTTAACGTCCAAAAACCACAAACTGAGACATAGTTATGATAAAGAACACAATTTATTTATCGAAAACTTGGGAGAAAACGTTAAACAAAGCGGCGCACGTTCTGATCCAGCCGCCACGACCCGCACACGCTGAGACCAGCTTTGAAATCATCACCAACAGCTCGGACCGGCAGCGCTACTACGGGGAGCTGGTCTTAGAATTTAGAGGTGGCCATCGACGTCATGGAAGTCGTCGGAGAAGCGGACAGCGACGCCGGGGGTGTGTCGGCCCGGATCTGCTTCTTGTGGCCGTCGAGCAGTCGTCCGAAGTCTTTGGAGGCGCGGAAGTCGAGCTGGAAGACGGAGAGCGGTCGGCGCGAAGGCTTGTTGCGCCGGTAGTGCATCATCAACACGACGGTGTAGGCGGCCAGCGACCCAATCACCCACACGTGATTGCGCCACGCGATGAAGTCCGTCAACAGGAGCATGTCGTTTGCGACCAACTATGATAACATATGATAATATTAATGATAACAGCAACAACAACAACAACAGCAGCAACTACTACTACTACAATAATAATAATAATAACAACAACAATAACAATAATAACAATATTAATAACAATAAAAAGCAACATTAACAACGATAACAATAATAACAATACTACTATTAATAATAATAATATGTTTTATTTAGTTGCAATGGGACAACGAATGTTTAGTTTAATGAAGAATGTTATTCTTATGCAACTCAGGTGACCCCTGGGAAGCCCTGTTGTGTTTGTAGCAGGACCACCTGTACAAAATCAGCATATATATGTACAACGAATTTCAGTAATACAAAGGAGGAACATGTTGATATTATGATACCTACAATAAATAAAACAAGTTACTGTATAAATCATACATAAATGTCTAGAGATAATATGATATAAACAGTAAAATGTAAAATAGTAGAATAGTATACTTGTTGGCAAAAACGACTATAAGATAAACACAATACAATTGAATTGAATTACAACATGTACGCATGAGAATCTGTCGAGTGCCGAACCTACCTGTGCGATGGTCATGCGCTGCATAACGAGGTTGGCGCCGAGTTTGATGCGTTCCTCCAGATAGTCGTCAGCGAGCTCATACTCGCTGTTGTACAGCTCCACATAGGCGGCCGTCACGGTGGCGTCAAGCATCTGACAGAAGGCGGACGTGCGCGTCGGCAAGTAGTGCGACGCGTACCAGCTCCAGCCGAAGATGCAGGCGACGCTGCCGGCAAGGCCGAACAAGTAGCTGCAGCCAATGTAGAGCGAGGCGAGCAGCGGCACCAGAGGGCGCATCAGGTCGCTGCCCGCGTTGTCCTGATGGAGAGAGGAGCGGGGTTGTTGTTGGTTGAGCTGGTAACGCGCGCGCCATCGAACGAACGAACGAACGAACGAACGCGCGCACGCACGAACGATCATACGAACGAACGAACTAATATATGGTGCAATATATTCACAAAAGAACTGAACTATTTGCTACTACACTGAACAATCTTAAAGCGACACATACATCATGGATTTGGGGCAATGCACCTAAAAGAGTTAATAAAAACTAATAATTTGCAACTACAATCAAAAATATCACACTAGTGGTTTTCTCATAATGTGTTTTAATAGTGGTACATTATTGTCAAATCTCAATAATACTGGCGGCTGACGTGTTTATTGGACGGCCAATAGGCGCCTGACAGTTCTAAGAAATCGACTTCCAGTCAGACTCGTTAAGTGTCTTCGACAGAAATCGAAGGGCCATCGGAAGCAACGCAAACTCTCAATCAAGCTAGCTGCTTAGTCAGAACGGGAGAAGTTTAGTAAGCAAAGGCCAAAATATGTTGCATGAATTGAAATTAGACGCAAACAGCATGGTCACATCATATTGGCAAGCATGGGATTAGGTGTTTACAAATAAATTTTCATTTAGTGGTCGAATATTGGCCAGTCTACAGGCACTCGTGGCGTAGGGTTGTTATAATTAAGATGATGTGTGTTCAACAAGGTTTTCCAGTAAGCCGTGATATGTTTTATTGTAGTTGCAAAAACCTATGTTTGAGTAATTCACACAGGTGCATGATAAGCCCCAAACCATCACTTTTGTTTCGCTTTGACAAAGGTAAGGGATATGCATATTCTTTAGCATTTTTTCTTTTTGGTCCAACACGTATAGTTATTGCCATTCCGCAGAAGGGAACTACCATGTGCTGCGACTGAGTTGAGTTATAGGTGTCATGTATGCAACTGTGCTGCGGACAGAGCAGTAGGTGTCTAGTTGAGATAAGAATATGGTGCGCCGCCTAGCGAGTATAGCATCAACGAGACACCATCGACGATAGCGCCATCTGGTCGAAATGCAGATACTATCACAACGTCTGGTGGCGTCGGCAACAACCATCAACGTTACTTGAAGAATGAATGTTGCAAGTTGTCTCTCCAAATAAATCAACATTATGATACAAGCAAAAACATTTATAACGCCATCTGAACAACCAATTGTTTAGTTGAATTGTGTTTGTATGGTATAATTAGTCACATTTCGAAAGTAGGCCTAGGGTGAGGCGTTAATTTCGATTTCAAGTTGTTTTGATGAGATTCGCTGCACAGATTTAATAAAGGCGTTCGTGTAATAAATCCATTTACTTTATATATGTCATTAGGCCCACCGGCGCTGAATAAGTAGTTAATCAAAAGTAATACAAATGCCTAGTGTGTTTCCCATACCGTAGTTCGAACTTTTTGAACATTTTATATTGTAATGCTGATAGTCACAACTGTATGCGATGAATGTCATACTCGAAATCGAGTTAACCGCTGATAATGACGACGGTGATAATGATGTCAACATTACAGAATGTATGGTATTACTCAAAGTTGCATGTATTATGTCTCAAATAGCTAACACCTATTATATATATAGTCATGTTCTCTGTTTCTACCACAACAGTAGTTAGTCACTACTGTTCTGTACGGTCATTTGTTTCAGAGTAGTCGGTTATTTAACTACATTAGTCTGAACAAAGTGCATGACCCTTGTCTTCACGCCTGACAGGACAATTGTTTCGTTCTGCGATAATAAGTTGTTCGCAATTTAGTCACGCTGTTTATTCAAAAGGAACAATTCTACGTCTTTTGATTAAATACAAAATGTATTTTGTAAGTATAACGTATAACATATAATATAACATACATACCATAACGTATAATATAACATACATACCATTCTAGTATCATCGGTTGGTTGATATTCAAAAAACTATTCGTTTTTCTAGCCAGCGCAGCCATTTGTGATTACAACAATTGAAGCCATCTACTCTGTACACTTGCCGAAATAACCTGCACGAATGTAATCGGAAAAAACATACATATATTGATTGATGCCACAACTTGGACAACGTTCCATATCTGCTCAGGTGTATTCGCTATCAGCACGACGTGTCTGGTTACTACCATCTAGATCTTGACTCGCGCCACAGTTGAACTTTGATAAAAGATCACGAGGGCTGTACTTGTTGTCGGTCGTTCATTAAATACGTCGCCGACTGTCGGTCACATTGGGACCAGTCCCAACTCCACCAACACAACTGCAGCCACAAATTGGCCTCGCTAATCGGTCTCGCGAGGTTGCTTACACGACCGATCCTTGCACCGCGATACTGCGCGGCCGACAAATCCGACAAATTAAACAATCGGCCGATAAATTGGACAATCAATCGCTGATATAAAGCGGCCTTTGGGCGCTTTACATGGAAGGCATTATGTGGGACGGAAAACTGAAGAAACAACTAAAAGAAGAAGTGTTGGAAACCTGCGTGGTACCTGCCTGTATATACGGGTTGAGAACACTGGCACTGACAGAGAGACGGGAGGAGAAGATTCAGATAGCAGAAAACAACTGGGTCCGAAGAATATGCAAAGTAACCCAAGAAGATAGAAGGAAGATGAAGGAATTGAGAGAAGAGATTGGTATGAAAAAACACCTAAAGATGAAAGTAGCCGGAAGCAGAATGAGATGGGCAGGACATGTGCAAAGAATGGGCAAAGACAGAGTGTCATAAAGAGCATGGAAAGCAGAAGAGGGTGGCAGAAGTAGAAGAGGAAGACCAAAGCTGCGATGGAAAGACTGTGTCAAACGAGATATGGAAAGGGCAGGTACGAACAGCCAAGAGTGGAAGACCACCGCAGAAGACAGAGGGAAATTAACAACGAAAGTAGAAGAAGCAATCAAGTGACTTGGACCCCACCCCGCAAGGGATCAAGGGGAAGAAGAAGAAGAAGAAGTAAAGCGGCCTTTGGCGTCAGAGCGACATCCCATCCTCACCTGCACTTCGACGGAAACATCCTCCAGCGCCAGCAACTTGCGCTGCATCTCTCGGTAATCCAACCCGACCTTCGTCTTGTAGACGCGCGCCTCCGTGTACTCGTACGCGTCAGCGACGCGCCTCCTCGACCTGCTCGAAACGCTGCTACGGATGTTTTGTGTCGCAAGGCCCTCCTGCTGCCAGCGGTGCAGGCCGCGGCGGAGGATCGACACGGGCGAAGCTGCCGACGGCCGGTGAGCGTGGCGGTGGATGATGCGCCCGGAGACGTGCTGTACGAGGTCGTCAACGATCGACACGACCTGCGGGCTCGGGTAGTTCTCGCCGAACAGTATTAGCACCTTCGGATAACAAAACAACATATTTTAGATCGGGCCGGGGAGGGGCAGTTTTTAACATGTTGTTTTTATAGGCAACAACTCTGATGTACCGTTCTCGTTCGCGAGAAAATGTGAAATCACTTGAGACCAAAGAAATAGTGCGTGTCTAGAACGGCCGAACGTGCACCAAATAGACCGATTTGACCGTGAATTTTTGTTTGGTTTTGAAAGTTACAAAAAGCGGGACATTTTGTCCAAAAAGCGGGAAAGCGGGACCAAAGGAAAATGTAATGTTGACACCTATGGAGATTATATTTGCCTCTCAAGAAACTTTCTATTAGCTGAATATTTCGGGCGACTCACCCGGAGTTCGTTGGTGGACTGACGTGGGTATGGGCGTGTCACATGACCTCGGTCATGTGACTCAAACTGAAGAAAAACTGGTGGGAGCTCCTGGCAGACGTTCGGTTCAGGACAGGTTTCGTTCGATGAATGTTTACGTAATTGCTTTTCCTTTATTTATCTCCTAAGCCAGTCCCTCGACGAAGACCGAACGTGTTTCTTGAGAGGTACATAAAATATGAAATGAAACAATCCAAGAAACCCGAACGGCCATCCATTGAAGGAACGAACGACTTGCAGATATTTTTATCATAACCACCTCATCTGAGATTGTCTTATAACCCGAAGCACCGTGTTTGTTTAAATAATCAGGTTATGTTCCATCGATAATTGCTCGCGGATCTGGGAATGGAAGCACTGCGATGGGAATATTATGTGGCCACCTGCGGTTTCTAGCACAATCATCTTTAATCTGAGGCGACACGCAATACTACAGGCTTCTAGAGGCTGGTTTACATGAGTGATTAATTGTCCAATTGTTCGGCTGACACAATATCGCTGAGCAACATTCGGCCGTGTTAAAAACCCTCGCGAAGCAGATTAGCGAGGCCAAATCGTGGCTACGATTGTGTCTGTTGAATTGGGGCTGGTCCCACGTTGGACGACAGTCAGTGCCGAATTTGAAGCAGTGACCTGTCAGTGATCGAGAGCGGGTGCAACCGTGTAAGCCAGCCTTAAATAGATGTTCTGACCACTGTCGCGCTCAGCACCTTATCGAGAATATATCGCTTGAACTCCTGCGGCTGGAAGATGTCCCGCACAAAGTGCCCGACCGGCACCAAAGACACCATGGTGGATGCTCGTCGGGAAGTTGGTCGCACTGGCGCCGGTCCTCGCAAGCGCTAGAGACAGGGGCGCGGCTGCCTCATAGGCTCTGCCGGGCGGTTCGGTCCTCACCCCCAACAGCAACCCCAACATGACGCCATACGCCATCGCAGCGCTTCCATTCCCATAATACACCGCAACGTGACGTCAACGGCGGAAGTACACGTGACGATCGAGTCAGTGGCGTCCTCCGGCGGATTGTACAGCTTGCGGGGAATCCATAAAGTACGTCATGCTCAGGGGGTGTCGAGATAGGCGTTGCGTGGGGTGGATTGTCTTACATGGTGATTGTTACGTAACGATTAAACCAGTTTTGACCCGTCCAACTCTAAACAGTCAGAGCGGTAAAATACCAGTGAACAAGGCTCTGAGTAACTGATATCTAGGCATACTGGATCTGGGTTGTGGGGTGTGAGAGTGTGTGTGTAGGGATGTGTGGGTGGGGGGGGATGTGGGAGTGTAGAGGTGTAGGGGGTGTGGGGTAGGTGGGAGTGGGGGTGTGTGGGGCAGTGTGGGGGTGTATGGGGTGTGAGGGGTGTGCGTGGGTGTTTGGGAGTGTGTGGGAGTGTCTGGGTATGTGTGTGGGAGTGTAGGGGTGTGTGAAGGTGTAGGGCTGTGTGGGGGTGTAGGGTTGTGTGGGGATGTAGGGGTGTGTGGGGATGTAGGGGTGTGTGGAGGTGTAGGGGTGTGTTGGGGTGTAGGGGTGTGTGGAGGTGTAGGGGTGTGTGGATGTATAGGGATGTGTGGAGGTGAACGGGTGTGTGGGGTGTAGGGCTGTGTGGGGTGTAGGGCTGTGTGGAGGTGTAGGGGTGTGTGGGGGTGTAGGGTGTGTCGGGTGTAGGGCTGTATGGAGGTGTAGGGGTGTGTAGGGGTATGTGGATGTGTAGGGTGTGTGGAGGTGTAGGGGTGTGTGGGGGTGTAGGGCTGTGTGGGGGTGTAGGGGTGTGTGGAGGTGTAGGGGTGTGTGGGTGTAGGGGTGTGTGGGGGTGTAGGGCTGTGTGGAGGTGTAGGGCTGTGTGGAGGTGTAGGGGTGTGTGGGGTGTAGGGCTGTGTGGAGGTGGATGGGTGTGTGGGGTGTGGGCGTGAAAGTGTGGGGTGTAGGGCTGTATGGGGGTGTAGGGGTGTGTGGATGTGTAGGGGTGTGTGGGTGAAGGGCTGTGTGGGGGTGTAGGGGTGTGTGGATGTGTAGGGGTGTAGGGGTGTGGAGATGTAGGGGTGTGTGGAGGTGTAGGGGTGTGGGCGTGAGAGTGTGGAGTGTAGGGCTGTGTGGGGGTGTGTGTGGAAGTGTAGTGGTGTGTGGGGGTGTAGGGCTGTGTGGAGGTGGATGGGTGTGTGGGGTGTGGGCATGAAAGTGTGGGGTGTAGGGCTGTATGGGGGTGTAGGGGTGTGTGGGGAGGTGTAGGGGTGTGTGGGGGTATTTGGAGGTGTAGGGCTGTGTGGGGTGTAGGGCTGTGTGGAGGTGTAGGGGTGTGTGGGGTGTAGGAGTGTGTGGGGTGTAGGGTTGTGTGGGGATGTAGGGGTGTGTGGAGGTGTAGGGGTGTGTTGGGGTATAGGGGTGTGTGGAGGTGTAGGGGTGTGTGGATGTATAGGGGTGTGTGGAGGTGAATGGGTTTGTGGGGTGTAGGGCTGTGTGGGGTGTAGGGCTGTGTGGAGGTGTAGGGGTGTGTGGGGGGTGTAGGGTGTGTCGGGTGTAGGGCTGTATGGAGGTGTAGGGGTGTGTGGGTGTAGGGGTATGTGGATGTGTAGGGTGTGTGGAGGTGTAGGGGTGTGTGGAGGTGTAGGGCTGTGTGGGGGTGTAGGAGTGTGTGGAGGTGTAGGGGTGTGTGGGTGTAGGGGTGTGTGGGGGTGTAGGGCTGTGTGGAGGTGTAGGGCTGTGTGGAGGTGTAGGGGTGTGTGGGGTGTAGGGCTGTGTGGAGGTGGATGGGTGTGTGGGGTGTGGGCGTGAAAGTGTGGGGTGTAGGGCTGTATGGGGGTGTAGGGGTGTGTGGATGTGTAGGGGTGTGTGGGTGAAGGGCTGTGTGGGGGTGTAGGGGTGTGTGGATGTGTAGGGGTGTAGGGGTGTGGAGATGTAGGGGTGTGTGGAGGTGTAGGGGTGTGGGCGTGAGAGTGTGGAGTGTAGGGCTGTGTGGGGGTGTGTGTGGAAGTGTAGTGGTGTGTGGGGGTGTAGGGCTGTGTGGAGGTGGATGGGTGTGTGGGGTGTGGGCGTGAAAGTGTGGGGTGTAGGGCTGTATGGGGGTGTAGGGGTGTGTGGATGTGTAGGGGTGTGTGGGTGTAGGGCTGTGTGGGGGTGTATGGGTGTGTGGATGTGTAGGGGTGTGTGGGGTGTAGGGGTGTGGAGATGTAGGGGTGTGTGGAGGTGTAGGGGTGTGGGCGTGAGAGTGTGGAGTGTAGGGCTGTGTGGAGGTGTGTGTAGAAGTGTAGTAGTGTGTGGGGTGTAGGGGTGTGTGAATGTGTAGGGGTGTGTGGGTGTAGGGCTGTGTGGGGGTGTATGGGTGTGTGGATGTGTAGGGGTGTGTGGGGTGTAGGGGTGTGGAGATGTAGGGTGTGTGGAGGTGTAGGGGTGTGGGCGTGAGAGTGTGGAGTGTAGGGCTGTGTGGGTGTGTGTGTAGAAGTGTAGTAGTGTGTGGGGTGTAGGGGTGTGTGGATGTGTATGGGTGTGTGGGGTGTGGGCGTGAGAGTGTGGGGGTGACGGGGGTGTGGAGGTTTGTGTGTGTGAAGTGTCGGGGTGTGGGCGAGGGTATGGGGTAATGGGTTGGTGAGTGGACTGCACGCGACAAGTACACTATAAGCCAGAGTAGTTTTAATGGACAACGAACATATTATATTATTTCAGACGTTTGACCGGTCGTTATCCATCTGCAACAAAACATAAAGTGAAATAGTTCATGTAGATTTAACACGAACAAGGTTTAATTTGATTTAACAAGACTGCCATCCAAGGCAAAGGCCCAGATGGTAAGTGGACAAGGAAGCCATTGGCTTATCGAGAGTCCAACAGTTGTTCATCTATGTGTAAACCGCCCTCCTGAGATATTTGTGAATTTGGTTTTTAAACATATTCACGCTGCTAGCATTTACATCACCTATACACACAATGATTTGGCATACTTTAGCAATACTGTGAAGGTCGGTCGCCTAACCGTCACGGTTGACGTATCTTCTTACAGCAAAGTAATTAATTCGACAACCTCGGTCCATTGCACAATCCAGGGTCCAGTTGTAGCATACGTTGTGTTGATGTATGTAATGCATAGGTCATCCCGTTACACGTTTTCATATTGCAGCGGTGTGTGACCTTCTGAGGCGGTCACACATTGTCAGTTATGGCGCCACCTCGCTGCGCATACGACTTGATGGCGTCATTCAACAGTATGGTATATGGTCGTCACTATTGCTTAAGTGAAAATGGTGACAAAGCACATCGCGTAATAGTATTGACTTCCTTGGTTTCGGTGATCAGTAGTTATTCAAACATTATAATGGTCGCCAATGAAAACATTGACTGCGGGTCGTATTCTTCAAACAGGTGTTACTTGGCTGTTCTCCGTCGCTTTGAGTATGACACAGGATTGTTGGGACACTTTTCCAGCGCACTCAACTTTCACGCAGGTGCTGCAACACGTCAGACCGCGCTCAGACAATAACAGCGATGCACTTTACAACATCTTTCCATATCCCATTAGCTCTGATCAGCTTGCCCACACGCACGTATTGCGTTGTTATATACATGCGTAATGGGTATTAAAAAAATTTCAGACAGAGGCCCTAAACGGGAATGAGAAGAAGGGTGTGTACTGCATATCCTTTTACATATCTCACCTTTCAACTTTAACAGCTACTGCCCTCAACAACTGGTTTGAAACGGAGCCTTTCGCCAGCCAAACAGGGGTTAAACAGAGATGCGTTATTGCACCGACCTTTTTCACTGTGTACCATCGAGGCATTCTTTTTCTCGTTCGTGATCAGCTCCCTCGTGGCGGCGTGCCTGGATGCCGGCTCCACTGGCGGCTATTCAACCTGTTCACTTTGCGGAGGAGTTTCAGGCAAACATAACTTTCTTTAATGAGGCCTATCAAAACCAGGTGCTTTCCATCAACACCGAGAAGACCAAGGTCACCCACCAAGGTCACCCACCAAGATACACCACGCATCAAAACGAGACCTCCCGAAATCAAAGTATCAGTGCGAACTATTGGAATTGTCGAGCCCTTCCCATGCCTACAGTTCACATATCCCAAAAGGCAACCATTTTAGAAGAAATACAGCACAGAATCTGCTGTTGTGGCGTAGTGACCCGGGGTCAGGAGGGTGCCAAATCGACGGTCAACTTACCCATCAAGCGGATTACATAATATTAAAAATCCGCTTTTCCGCTGTCGTACACCTTGGTTGCGTATATTAGTAATTTGTCATGCAACGTATTTGTTATTAGATGCGTTGCAAAGAGTTAATTCGTGATTAATTGTGGCCCGTATTTCACGTAGCTGCAGCTAAGGCAGTTTTTGTGAAGCGTGGCGTTCAATCGATAGGTGGCGCTGGCAGTGTTTTGGACAAGCGACTGAGAATTAGCGTACGAGTCAGTTTTGCTAGGTCATATGTCCTGCGATTTTCGCTTCGAAAATGTAATATGGTACATACATATTGTACATATTGTACTTTAATTTAAACGTACATTATTATGTGTACGTTCCGTGAGAGTATAGGGGCCTACGGTTTATCCACATTTCACAATGTATTCAGTTGCAAATGTGTTATTACCTAAATATCTACTACTATTTACTATTCGTGAAAATGTAATGGCAGCAGCGGATCTAAAGGGGTCTTAGGGGTCTCAACTAGTGTCAATGTAAAGATTGAAGTATAATATTAAACCTTCTGTAAGTAGAACGACACATGTCGTCCCCCCTCCCCGGTTCGTAAATAGAACAACATATGACTGCGACTGACTGAGACCCCCCCGCCAACAAGCTTAGAATATATATATATATATATATATATATATATATATATATATATATATATATATATATATATATATATATATATATATATATATATATATATATATATATATATATATATATATATATAATCTTAATTAAGCAATCTTGTTTAAATAATTAATTAATTAGTTTCTTGTTTCGTCTAAAATATTGGTAGACACATTTGATTGTTCATTTGTTACATTACGCATGATAGTCACGATAGAAAATAATAAACATAATTAATTTAATTAATTAACTTCCCTGAAAATCATGCACATTTATACAAATTAAGCCGACACATATTGGAATAATGTTACGGTTTTTGACATATTTTAAGTCTAGAACCAGAAATGTGTCAATGTGCCAAATTGCATTGGTAACAATTGAATATAACTGGTTTATTTACAGTTTTACTCAAACATACCACAATGTTAGTAGGGTCAATTTCAGGTCCATTGTTACTGTATTATATTATATAATATATATATACATAAATGTGTGTGTGTGTGCGCGCGCGCGCGCGTGCGTGCGTGCGTACGTGCGTACGTGCGTGCGTGCGTACGTGCGTGCGTGCGTGCGGACTAAGGTGTATCCAAACATGCACCGATTCACTTGGAATGCAGCGATGAATGCAGAGTTTGAGATGGCGCGAAGTAGACCAAAAGCATCCGTCATTGTTTTGAACTCCATTTGTCGCCCTCACTGTCCGAAGTTGCAGTCAGGCAACCAAGGATGGCTTCATGCGTTTCACGAAACTCCTCCTCTCCCCACGTTTCATGTTTCATGTTTCACGAAACTCCTCCACTCCCCACGTTTCATGTTTCATGTTTCACGAAACTCCTCCACTCCCCACGTTTCATGTTTCATGTTTCACGAAACTCCTCCACTCCCCACGTTTCATGTTTCATGTTTCATGTTTCACGAAACTCCTCCACTCCCCACGTTTCATGTTTCATGTTTCATGTTTCACGAAACTCCTCCACTCCCCACGTTTCATGTTTCATGTTTCATGTTTCACGAAACTCCTCCACTCCCCACGTTTCATGTTTCATGTTTCACGAAACTCCTCCACTCCCCACGTTTCATGTTTTATGTTTCACGAAACTCCTCCACTCCCCACGTTTCATGTTTCATGTTTCACGAAACTCCTCCACTCCCCACGTTTCATGTTTCATGTTTCACGAAACTCCTCCACTCCCCACGTTTCATGTTTCATGTTTCACGAAATTCCTCCACTCCCCACGTTTCATGTTTCATGTTTCATGTTTCACGAAACTCCTCCACTCCCCACGTTTCATGTTTCATGTTTCACGAAACTCCTCCACTCCCCACGTTTCATGTTTCACGAAACTCCTCCACTCCCCACGTTTCATGTTTCATGTTTCACGAAACTCCTCCACTCCCCACGTTTCATGTTTCATGTTTCACGAAACTCCTCCACTCCCCACGTTTCATGTTTTATGTTTCACGAAACTCCTCCACTCCCCACGTTTCATGTTTCATGTTTCACGAAACTCCTCCACTCCCCACGTTTCATGTTTCATGTTTCATGTTTCACGAAACTCCTCCACTCCCCACGTTTCATGTTTCATGTTTCATGTTTCACGAAACTCCTCCACTCCCCACGTTTCATGTTTCATGTTTCACTCAGTAATTTCATTTTTTCTAATTTTTCAAACGTTCACGCTCCTTCCGCATGTTTGTCTCTTCTGTAGATGGCTCTAGTCGGCGTTGTGTCTATGGTGAATATTTGAAGAATATAGCAAGGGTCTGCAGGGTAGACCTTTGTGTTGTACTTCAGGAACCTCGCATGCTTTGGATGGTGCCAGATTCAGAATACACGATGATAATAGTGTGCTCTCAGCTCTCAGTAAAACTGGATCCGCGCCTGCTTATGCAGTTAAACTATCACTGACAACTCGAATGACTATTTCATGCCACTGCGTTAATACAATATGCAAACTGTTTGTTCTAATCTTGTGTTAATGTGTTTGTATATGGAAATTAGGAGTGAAACACACAATCTGAATTACTTCCTAATCCACTTATACACCGACTACTACTATGGTTGTAAGTCCATACTTAACTGGCCTTCTGAAATTCCTTGCCATACCAGGAAGGGATTACCACGCAGGTGACTTAGTAGGGGGCGCCAAACAATATTCCCATCAAAACGTGGCGATCTGCAGCCGCCCCCCGAAGAACCCTGGTGAATATTTTTGCCCTTTTCCAGAAAAACGCGCTCGTGTGTACACCCATATATACATATTATATCATATACACAATTCGGCTTGTTCATTAATAATTTAATTATTCGGCTACATCACATATAGATGCACCCGAACCCCAGTAGCCCCCACCCCTTCAATGAGGCATGTGAGCTCTTCTTACCGTGGTTTTCTGTGCCGGGCACTTGGAAATCTGTTTAGATATTGTGACAAAACGTCTGGGGAGTCCCTGTTCAGTGTGACTCGCGGAGGTCCTACCACTGCCAGATAGAAGACTAGTTTAGTAAACAAAGACCAAAATATGTAACATAAGTTGAGTTTGGATGCAAATAGCATAGCCATATTCTATTGGCAAGAATAGGAGTAAATGAATATATTTTTATTTGGCAAGTGAATATTGCCAGAATACTGCACTCGTGATGGCATCTCCCAGTAAGGCATGGCCCATAAAATTAAGATGTTGTGTGTTCAACAAGGTTTTCTTAGTAAACCACTGGCATATTATTCTTAATTGTAGTTACAAATGGTTGTCTTATAGGTGCATAGGCTTAAAACCATGACTTTTGTTTCATACGCCACAAGAAGGAGAACATTCCTTCTAAAATCATTCGGAGGATTTTTTGGAATGTCTTATAAACGTAAAATTTTTATTGAGAAAATGTGTCGCTGAGTTTCAATTCGCAGCACCACAAAATGGCGCTACAAGAAAAAAATTAATTGCCTTAATTTTAACGACAGGCCTGATTCATACTAAAAATCCAACACATAAAATAATTATTATGACGAAATATTGTTAATACGCCACACAATTTCTCTTTAATTTTCGCAATTATTGTTAGGTTGATGTCAACGCCAACGATGAAAGAGTCAAACCATTGTTAACACAAACACGGATAAAATGGAAGACTACTTCCACTACTGGCGACTAAAACCGAATGCAGCGAAGACCATAAACTTATGGTTTTCCAACTTTACAATGCAAAATCGACCCTCCAGGGCGAGTTCTGTGGCATGACCATCGCCCACGACCTTCTGCCGAAAATAGCGGCATCGTCCTCGGTCGCATCCTCACCTGCAAGCACCACCTGTTACATGAGATGACAACAAGCAACAACAGCAATAACAACAACAACAACAACAACAACAACAACAACAACAACAACAACAACGTAGCCTTTTGCTGTATTCCCCCATGGAATAATTCAGTGCAAGTGCCTACCATTTTGGCATTCAGCTTAACGTCGATATGCGTACAATTTCTGAAGTCAACACCATCCTGTTGGTTGTTTGTATTCGTCCACACCCCTCCACCGCCGCTCCTCGACAACCTTGGGGAACCCACGAAGGTCAAGCACCGTCAAGACGTCCCACTATGGAGCGACCTCAACCCAAAAACCACCGCAACGCCTCACTTCTCAACGGACTGTTTGGGCTAAAGGAGCATCCCTCCACAAAACAACGCCTCACTTCTCAACGGACTGTTTGGGCTAAAGGAGCATCCCTCCACAAAACAACGCCTCACTTCTCAACGGACTGTTTGGGCTAAAGGAGCATCCCTCCACAAAACAACGCCTCACTTCTCAACGGACTGTTTGGGCTAAAGGAGCATCCCTCCACAAAATCAACATCACAGTGAAACAGAGGCGGGCACGTATACGAGAGTGGGGCTCAACATGCACCAGAAACAAGAACCTTGTATCGGACCCTACAACCGAATCACCCGTGTTTGACCTTCCTCGACGCCCGTGGACCGCCGTCAACCGCATCAGAACTCTACACAGACGACGCGGACATCTGATTCACAAATGACGCATCAAAGACACAAGCCGCGACTGTGGCGACGACCAGCAGACCGCTGCTCACGTCGTCAACCACTGCCGCATGTTCGCCTTCAGCGGAGGAACCTCGAGGTCGACTCAACTTCCCCTAAAGCAGTCGAGTGATCAACAACATCGTAATACAACTCTGCACTCTGATGTATCCATGCGACAGAAGACGATTATAATTTTTAATCAAAAAAGTTGCTTAGAATCGATTATACATTCTGGTCACGCTGATGTTGCAATGCCAGCAACCGCTAGGTTATACGGGCCCGTTCTCGGGGTTTTGAAAAGGGAGATTTGGCGTACACAATCATTCGCGGATTTCTGGGGTGATTTCTGAAGAAAAAAACGCTACATGTAAACACATTTTCTCAAGGGGGGTACGTTCGAACTTCCCGAACCCCACACAAGGACCTCACACGAACCCCACACGAGGACGGGCATATCATGTTTACTTTTGTGACAACTGATCGATACTCCGTTGGTTCAACAACAAAACGCGAGATCGGTGTCGCTTTTAGTAGACACACCGCATTTGTAATTAATAGTCCTACATCATCATCATGCGGTGCCATCTTCTTTTCGGAAGGTCGGCTGTACTTGAACCTCACTCCCATCTCTGTTGCATTATCCTAGCAAAAGTTCAGCGTAATGTCAGCCGCACCCATGCATCGCTGTTATTGGTCCGGCTAGCTCTGTCTTCCTGTAAATTAAACCGCGCAATCTATGACGTTCGCTCCATTGCTTCATCGGTAACGTCAATGACGCAGGTTGTCCTCGTCTTTCGGAATCGACGTATAAAAATAACGATAATATGACGCCAACCCCTCAGGTGTCATTACATAATGTGACTTTTATTTCCTAATTAATCCCATTTGGGAAAGTCGACCTGCGAATGCGGTATTTGTTCTCGCGGATAGCTAGTTACCTCACAGTAGGCCTATGGTTACATATAAAATGAGTGTCGCATGGTCTATTACACTGTTGTGTTATATTTAGAAAAATTATTAAATATGTATATATATGGCCTTTGTGTACTGTCTGCTGAGTCACGTTCATGTGTGGGTTGCGAGTGGTTATTAGGTCAACGGCTAACAGTCGAATAAATACAAATAAATAAAACGAATAAATAAAAAATTACAATATTGCGATGTCGGGGAGAAAACAATATGACACTCAGTGGTCGAAAGCGGTGGCCATGAACCGACTATCTGTAATCTGGTAGGCCCTAACATATTTAGCATTTTTAGTGTACCTTTTGCGTGTGGGTTGAAGTCACTAGTCTGGAGCGTGGCACTATACGGCTCAGACAGTTTGGCTATGAAAAAGACTGATGAAAAAGTTGGACGCCTTTGAGATGTGGGTGTGGCGCCGTATGCTCTGAATAAGCTGGATCGAGAAGAAGACGAATGTCTGAGTCCGACTATAGGTTGGTGTGTCTGAAGAGAAATGACTGCTAGCGCAGCAGAAACGACAAAAAATATCAAAATGCGGACACTGGAAGGTGAAGTCGGGAGAAAAACAAACCAGAACAAAGACGAACCGCCTGGATCGACAATGTGAAGCAATGGACAACTGGAAGCCTGCAGACCGCACGGGAAACGGCGATGAGGAGAAATAGCAGGAAGATGCCAGCGGCCCCCACGACGATGCATCATCCTAGCAACGACGATGATGATGACATGAGGAAGGAAAATATGGTTCTGTGATTCATTCACCGACTTACTTGACTTAATCACATAGGCCATATTGACCCTGCGTTGTCCTCCGGCAAGTTGCACCCTCCATTGCGTTCTATTTGTCTGGACAAGATCAAATCCCCTGCTGACTCCGTCATCGGGGTTTTGAAAAGGGGGGTTCGTGCGTACACAATCAGTCTGGGATTTCTTAGATGATTTCTGAAGAAGAAAATGCTTTCTCCAGAATCAGCAGCGAAACCACAAAGTCAGAAATAGAAATGGAGCTCTCCAGAATAATATGTAGTCGCCGGTGTCTGTGTTTCTGGTGACTGCCAGGTCTTCGTCTTACTCAGTGCATCTATAACAGGGGTTCCCAAACTTTTTTCCTTGAGTCCCACCCATAGGGCTGCTAAAGCCACTGAGGCCCACTGTATTGCAAAAAGTGATCGCTACAACCAGCAGTTGGTAATGTTATTGCAATGAAATATGACTATAATGTCAAACTTCATTCTCAATATTTGGCCAGAAAATTTATTTCCGAAGTTCCACACCTCAGAATGTCAGAATGACAACACATGATAAGCTTTATATGCACCACAGCTAAACCATGGCATGGATAATTCAATTTACTTTAAAATAAACATAACTTGCAATTATAGGATATCAACACTTTTAAGCTACAGCTTAAAAACTACAAGCACCCGTAATTTTCAGAATCTGTCTCAGTTGCCCGGGGAAACGCAGCACACGATTAATTCAATTTGAGGGTGTAATGGGTTAAAGGATTTTTTGCACATTGCGTTGTCCCTTGGGACCACCTCAAACCATCCCGCTGACCACCTGAGGGCCGCGGACCACAGTTTGTGAACCCTTGATCTATATAACAAGTTTCAGCGTAACAACAGTAGCACGCCGCTCAACGAAACGTGCGTTGCACAACGTCATCAGCTTTTTCTTCGACACACGCGTCTCATCGGCGTTCGCGATACATGTTTTGATCAAGTCTGTCCTTTTGGCACTGGAGCACAAACACGCCGAAACATACTTAAAGGAATCAGACCACAGTTGAGAATTGCATTTGTGGTCAAGTTAACGTTTTGTCTGATTATAAGAAAACATGACAATCGACTGTAAATGTTGGAATATATGTTGTATAGAATACTGTGCTGACTGTAGCAACGCATACGCCGATGACTCATCCAACGAGTTGTGTGATGACAGCGACTGTAAATGTTGGAATATATGTTGTATAGAATACTGTGCTGACTGTAGCAACGCATACGCCGATGGCTCATCCAACGAGTTGTGTGATGACAGCGACTGTAAATGTTGGAATATATGTTGTATAGAATACTGTGCTGACTGTAGCAACGCATACGCCGATGACTCATCCAACGAGTTGTGTGATGACAGCGACTGTAAATGTTGGAATATATGTTGTATAGAATACTGTGCTGACTGTAGCAACGCATACGCCGATGACTCATCCAACGAGTTGTGTGATGACAGCGACTGTAAATGTTGGAATATATGTTGTATAGAATACTGTGCTGACTGTAGCAACGCATACGCCGATGACTCATCCAACGAGTTGTGTGATGACAGCGACTGTAAATGTTGGAATATATGTTGTACAGAATACTGTGCCGACTGTAGCAACGCATACGCCGATGGCTCATCCAACGAGTTGTGTGATGACAGCGACTGTAAATGTTGGAATATATGTTGTATAGAATACTGTGCTGACTGTAGCAACGCATACGCCGATGACTCATCCAACGAGTTGTGTGATGACAGCGACTGTAAATGTTGGAATATATGTTGTATAGAATACTGTGCTGACTGTAGCAACGCATACGCCGATGACTCATCCAACGAGTTGTGTGATGACAACGACTGTCAAAACTTAATTTGTTTATCCACAATGAATGAACGCACTGTTTCACGATGAAGTCTAGTGTGTTGGTTTATGGCCCTGCCCCATTTGACCAATTAATACATATTGCATGATTCGATGAAATATAGATATTCGTGCGTGCGTGCGTGCGTGCGTGCGTGCGTGCGTGCGTGCGTGCGTGCGTGCGTGCGTGCGTGCGTGCGTGCGTGCGTGCGTGCGTGCGTGCGTGCATCATTCAATCACGTAGGCATGGCATTACACGCGTGCATTGCCATTCACTATTTCAGACTCAATTTAATAATTCATATTTCAGTCACAATTGTTTGTTATGTAAGAATTACGGTAATGTATACCTCCATTGGTAGCTAAAAATTACAAGCATAGAATAAGAATGCATGAAATTAAGAACACCTACACGAATGCACACTGTGTATAAGATGTATAGGTGTTTGTAATCAAATTAAAACTGCTTTCTCAACTGGTTTAGCCTATCGCAAATCCGGTTCATTGGTGTCCAAATATGTAGTGTGTGAATAGTTTACGTAACATCCGCAGCAGTCGATTTAAAAAAAAGATTTTTTTTCAAATCATCGAAATAATTGACTTTGGTAATTTGGTCACGAGTTAGCATGTTGTAGTGGATACTAGGTAGGTTTGGTTTTTCGCAAACTTAATTTGAAATGCGACAGCAAAAAAATCGAATTGATAAAGCACCTTTAATATAATACCATCAACACTAGTGATCTTTGCTTCATGATATACTCGTTCTTTGCTGTAGCGACGCGCCCCGTTTGATGTAACAATTTTGTACTTGTCCAGTGTAGGGGGCGGGTTCTTGGGAAACTTCACGTATCTAACTATAACTAACTATAATACGGAATATAATTGGCATGACAAATTTATCAACACGATAATAATTTACTTGCACACGCTGAAATAAATATAAATGGGATTCATGCATCTAGCATACTTTTCAGGAAAAGTGATTGAAATAGTATTATAACAACAGCTAGCATTTGTGTGGGGTTTGTATGGGTGGTTTCTGGGTCCCACATTTACTACGCTTATAGCTAGTTCATTATTGGCAATCCCCATCGACATATATGTATAACTCATTGTTATTGGAAAAGGGGGATTGCTTTTGATATCTAGTTAGGTTGTCGGCAATGCCCATTGTCATGCATATCACTGTTTTACTATATGTAAGTAAAGGGCATTGCCATTTTACCATCCATACTATGTGTTTTTTTTCTATTGCTACATAAACTTAGCAATGTGCAGCAGGCCCCACCAATACACATTATATCCAACAACGGCACAGTTAGTAAAATAGTATTAAAACAACAGCTAGCATCGGGAGTGAAAATGTATAGCGTTAGCGACAAAGCCGGACACGTCACTGAAGCATTCCGTTTGATTAACGGCTAAATGCGTCGTTTATTGGCATACCTCTGGCTGACCGTGTTCGATCGATACATTATCGAATAATGAATAGAAAAAATACACGTGACATAAACTGAAAAGTGACTGAAAATTGTAACAACTAGCCTCGTTTTCCCCTACTAGTAGATCGACTAGGACTAGGACTAGGTATTACTACTAGATCTAGGACTAGGCAAATCCATGCGACAATCCCAGTAAATTTATATATTATATAAATACACTGTTGACGCCAATGCACGCATAACGCCAACTCAATCAACCGCGTGGGATCGTTGTTTACGTTATGTTTATAATGAAAGCCGTAAATCACTAGCCCAGGAACTCGACAGGAAGTGAAACCAGTGACAACAAAATTCATCGTAGCGCGTTTGACTCAGCTTTGTCGAAGCGCCTAATATGGGGTTACCCCAATGACGTCAATACAGGCAGAAACTGGCGGCAGCGAACAGAAGATATAGAACAAAAATATAACACAATTGTTGCTTCCTTTTTTAACGGAATACATATATAGTAAATGCTAACTCGACGTTGATTAATATTGTTATATTATATTATTCGCAAATACAGTAAAACGAGCTAAGCATTTCAACCAATCAGCTTTGGGATTCCTCCAGTTGAACCTGTCAATCAACGAGAACTACTGAAGAGACGTAGGAAGGCAAAGTTCAGCTGCACTCTTTCGACGGCTCACAATGACTTTACAATATGTGTAGTTAACGTAATCGTACAATTCTCAGATTTTAGGATATAGTCGTTTATTGTGTCGGCAACGAGATGTGCATGTTTCGGCGGACAGGTTGATGTGTATGCTGAAGAAATTGGCGCGCGCGTAAGTATCCCGATTTCACGTTGTTAAACAGTAGGCGAATAGCGTTGCGTCGTCCGAAGGCCCTAGCCTCTCCAAGTTGTACGCGTTCGGGCACTTGACGTTTCGTCGAACCATCGGGGCCAGGACTTATGAAAGGAGGATAGATGTTAGTTTGGGCGAAAATAGGTCGTAATGAGGTGCGTTTTAAACCATCAGAATGCATTTCGTTTCCATCTCGTTTTGTTTACCGGTCAATGGCCGTCGCTTGGCTGCCTTCTATGTGGGTCAACGACTCCATGGCCAGTAGCGTTAGTCGCAAAGCCGGACACTTGTTTATTCCATTTTATTAGCGGCTAAACGCGTCGTGTATTGGGATATCGCTGATTGACCATAGCCGAAACGTGACCGAGTAATACATGTGTGTATTACGCGCATTTCGTTATTAGCCGAGGCGCCGCTTATAACCAGAGAAGGGCATTCAGGGTTAATCGAGACTGGCTAATTGGAAGATAGGGTTGCTACGCGCACTCGCGCTCCTGTGGCCTTTTAACTTGCGGGCAAAATCCCTTCTACGTGACGTATATTTTTCTCTTTTCATGTTGTGTGTTTAGCAATTAATCGTCGGCAACGACAGTGTTTGTTCATCACGCACATCCTTGCCGCAAGTTACGAGGCACATAACAGGACTTTTTGAACTTGCTAGTTCCGTCAGTGGAATTTGCATATGAATAGTCGGCAAGAGCACTAGCGGCAGGTCAAAGCGATTGGCTGCTACTTGTAGGGGGAGACACAGAGGGGCTTTCTGGTATGACTAATAGCTTTAGGGGCCCAATACCTTATATTATGTCAGACCCGAGCTATGACTTACGCAGCTATGAGTCATATTGTTGCCCAAACACTGGATGAAACCAGAATGCGGAGAGACATAACTTCACTTGTTGATTGTTGGTCAGAGCGGTGTGTAGTGTCCAACAGTTGTAAGACTGTCCACTAGCAACCAGGGTCAGTGGTGGTCAAGAACCTGGACACAGCTTATTAACGTGTGTGTGTGATACACGTGTGTTAGTGAAGGCCGGCAGAGGTTAAACCAGGCCAAACTCAACAGCCACCGTGGTGGCCAGTTGGTGTCTTGACCATTCACTGTTATTGCCAGTTATTGATTTTACCGCTACATGCGCCAGGTAGGCCTGACCAGGCAGCACAAACACTCGGTCAGCCTGGGTGGTTGCAAGGAGCTGCTGCCAGCGAGTTCATTATCATAACCGTGGAGTGTAATTATGATGATGCCGTGTGTGGGGGCCTGAAGCGTTGGCTGGCCAAGCGGTGGATTATTTAATGCGATGTGTCTAGAGTTCTCGCATCAGTCGCTTGTGGGTCTGTCGCGGTATTCGTCGCTGTAGCTCTTCGTGAAACAAGCATGGATGGAATACATCATTGGTCACAAAAAAACATGCAGGATGAATTCACTCAGCTGGACGATGGTGGCACATGGTCATAATAGACAGTGCTGTTAATTAGATTGTTGTGAGACCACGTCGACGTAATCTACCAGATAACACGGTTGTCTCGATTGAATCGATACATCTGACGTCGTGTGGCATAGTTTTACGTCACTGTTCTTTCAACGGCACTGGCATAACCCAGCTGGGGGCTACATATGTTAACCATGGCTCCAGGAAGTCTGATATACTTCCCTTCTGACTACTGCAGGTATTGTAAATTATATGTCTTCATTTGTGAAAATGTTCATCAAATTGGTAAATAATAAATAATAATTGGTAAATAATAAATAATAATAAAGAAACACTTTTTTAATTACAGCTATTGAGATTTACTCATTGAACGTTTCGGCTACCATTGGTAACCTTCACCGTGAATTGAATTATAGGATTCAGTTCTTGATGAAGGCTACCAGCAGTAGCTAGAATGTTGAGTAAGTAAATCTGAATAGTTGTGATTAAAATAAAATTGTTTTTTCATTATATTTATATGTGTTCAGAATCGTTTTAGCTGGTGATTATTTAATGATTTCAAATCAAAAAGCTGGGTAGTAGCAGTAGTAGTTTATTTTGTAAGTCACTGAATGAGTCAAGGTTGTTTTGCAACAGGATTCAGCCAAAATAAAGACTTGTATGAATTCTGTGTGTTACTTCCTAAATTCAATCATGTATACAGAAAGGAAACTGTCATATGGTAAATGGAAATACATTTTACTGGTGTTCTTTTAAGGATGTTAATTTTGTTGTTCAAAATGAAGATTTCAGCAAACATTCTCATTAAATGATTGCTTCACTTAGTTAAAAAACAATTTGTTATGAGTTAGAGTGAGAGGACTAACTCCACCCCCACCCTCATTCTTTTGTTCCATTTAGAAACGGTTTGTAAAAAGTGCCTTCGAAATGACGTGCTGACATAGAGAGCCGTGCCAGTGAAGTGGAGTTTTTGAAGTTGTGACAAACATGTTTACGAGAGAGGGAGCTTCTCAATTAGTTCTAACTCCGCTCTAGTGCCTTGCGTGAGTGTAACAGTCGGGGAGGCAGAGCACGAAAGTCAGTCACTATAATAATTATGTGAACTGCTGAACTTATTTGTGGCCTACATATGTCCACATTCTGTCCATCTGACCTCCATAACCTCAGTCTGCCTCATCTACTGGACTGGTCAATGGTGACTCTAGGCTGCTGCACTGGGTCTAACTGGCTGCTATAGTCTTTTCCAAAGTGCTCTGTCCGATTGCCAAATACTGGGGCCAGTTGGTGCAATGACCAAACTATGCCAAATCACCGATTAGTAGATTACGTAGCTCTTGTAGTGTGTAAGTTACCAATATTAGATGTCTGATACATGTGATAAGACAATTACTTATAAATACATTTATACAGAGATTTTCAGTTCATTCTTGGCATGGGTGTGTGGTTATATAAATATATATATAATCCTTCGGCAACATTTTTGTGAAACCGTGTGCTCTGTCGTGGGTGAATAATACTGTTTGATGCAATTTTTAAATGTTCTTTATTTCATTATTTTTTTTACAGAAATATCATGATTATTACAAATTATAAAAATAAAACATTTCCAAATTGTGTCAAACAGTATTATTTATCCAAGACAGAGCACACGGTTTCACCCAACATTTTGCCAAAGGATTTGGGGGAGCTCAACATTGCAAAAATGGTTAGTGTAAAATCAGGCAAGTGAAGTCTAAGCTTTGTGTATCTGGTTAATGTAAAACAAGTCAAAGAGAGACTCAACTTTGTTTAGTTGGTTAATTTTAAGTAAGTCTAAAGCAAGCTCAACTTTGTGTAACTGGTTAATGTTTAATCAATCGCAGGGAGACTGAACTTTGTTTAACTGGCTAATGTTAAATCAGTCATACTTTAAAGTGAGGCTTGACTTTCTAATATTTATCAGTTATCAACACTTGGTTTTGCATGACAAATTGGATGAGAACTTTTCCCCTCAATATAAACAAATACACACTTTAAAAACATAGTTATTATTCATAAAATGTAGGTATACTATATAGCAAAATAGACATTTAGATTGGGGCATTCTGCCTAGAACTTGATAAACTTGCACACCCATACCAATCGTTGATTTTACCAACTTTAAGTAATTGTTTATTGATAATCCAATGGCTTCCTTTTCCACTTGCCATCTTAAACTTGTTGCTTTGCCTAGCAGTGTTGTAAAATCTTGTTACACACTGTCTGATATCGTAACAGTAAAATAAACACTCATGCATAGAACAGGGCCACCAACTGAAGTCTAGTTAAAGTATATTTTTAGCTCCATTAAAATGTTCTGCTTGTATAAGTAGGAGTTCCTTTGAAGCCTGAGTTCCCTCTTATTCATCATCACGGTTCTGATACCTGCTTACTAGATCACCTGTCATGTGTTTGATAAGTTGCAAAGTATGTTATAATTAAGTTCAACAAACTCACTACAAATTAACATTGTTTTTTTATACTTCGTACTTTTATGCTACTTATATTGAGAGAGCAAGATCAAGTTAAATAAATTTCACAGTGAAATTTTTATGAAATATAGATCATACAGAATGCACACAATTTTTATTATATTTTTATAGTGTCCATTGCGTGTAATTTCTTCACTTTACCCATTTAATTTATGGGAAATTCTGCAAAATCATGTGCATCAAGGTCATTAATTTTATGTTGAACTTTAATTTTCAACAAGGGGTGTTTTGGTTATGGATAATTACAAGGGAGGGGGTGTTTAGTACTGCAGAGAAAGGCTATATGCACGGTCCAGCTGTGCTGTGGCATATAGTCACGGTCACAACCTTGTATCCAGGTATCTGTGTTACTTTCAATATATTGCAATTCACAGTGAACCCAGAAGAGGAAATTTTTCACATTCTTTACACATCTATATGTAAACAGGTAATAATTTCAACTACCTCAATCGTCAAGTGGTTGGAAGCCATTGTTGGAGTGGACGCATCTTCAATCTGTCAGCCGGTGCACTTCTCTTTGGGAGGTTCATGGTCTAACTAGCTTCTTGCTCTTGGACCTGTATGTGGACGCGGTGGCATTGTGGTCAAATGTCAGACTCTCAACTGAGAAGACCCGGGGTCGAATCCCTCTGCCACCATTTCAACGTTTGGGCAATTTTGTTCACTCCACATTGCCCCAGTCCACTCAGCAGTATAAATTGATTACCCGGTTATGGACAGTGATGGAATTCCAGTGATTGAATTATAAGAACAAACAGCTTCCATGAAGCAATTGCAGCCTGAATGGATGCTTCCAACCGAAGTTGAAATGGTGTTTGTGTGAACAGGTTTGCCAGGGGTAAATGCACTCTGGGCAGTAAATGTTACATGTTGTGGTATACATTGAACTCTTTGCTTTGATGATATTTTATCACTATGTAATTTGCTTGTGCTTATTTTGCTCTCTAGAAAGTGCATCTTTTGGTAGTGTAAGTTTGTTTGGTTTTTCAACGAGTTTGTTGAATTGTAATATGTAATCATTGTTTAGCATACTTCTGAATTTTTGCAACTTCTCAAACACATGACAGGCCATCTGGCAAAGCAAATGTCAGATACCTGCTTGACAAATGTGGAAAGGCCATAAATTAAATAAAACTATTAACTAATAGAAGTATAAAACTACTGACTAATAGAAGTATAAAACTACTGACTAATAGAAGTATAAAACTACTGACTAATAGAAGCATAACACTACTAAGAAATACAATTTGATATTGTGTTATACTGAAAATTTAATAATAATAATAATAAAGACTAACACTGAAAACTGTGACTAATAATAGTCTAAAAATTGGGACTGGTTAATAAACTAAACTAAACAAACTACAAATACACAGAGAAACTATAAAGTACCCTGGTAGGTAGGTTTTTTAGAATTACAGCAAGAAATAATAAACATTAGGCACATCCGCACAGAGAGTAAATTATTAGTGAATGAATAACTAGAAAAAAATACAATTAAACAGTGAAATAATAAATAATGGTTGCACCAGATACCGAAAGTGCGATACGGATATGTGGAAAGTAACGTATTATAACCACCGTTGCGGTGATATGTTGGCGTGGATCTTGGCAACAGCCCAGCGGTGGTGACAGGCAATTTACCGTTGGACCTGTGCCAGAAGCGTGGGGCTGCATTGTGCTGATTTGTTAGCAAGTTGCCAGTTGCAGCCGTGCAGACACGGCCAGTGATTTTCCAATGGGTTCACGTACTCGAATTGATTTGTTTCCTCACACAGGTCAGTTGGTAAGACTTCCCCATGCCGTGTTTCAGTTTCTGTCTCAGACCTGAGGGTTTTCACTGCAGTTACAAAGCGAGGCCGGGTCCTGCACGCTTCAGTGAAGGTAGTCTTATGCTCGTGTTGGTTATGCGACAAATGATCGCAGGTTTCTGCAGAGATTTGAAACATATCTTTGGTTGCTCTATCTGCAGTCATCTGTGATTATGTGATATGTCAATGTTGAGTCATACCACAAGGTGACGCCCAATTAGTACTTCTGGTAAACTGCTCTGTCATACCCCAGAAGGAAGTGTTTACGCATGTGGTATGACCATGAAAACCGTTTTATGTACTTTAAACACTGCATTTATTAATATTTGTAAGATGCTGGTTAAACCAGGGTTGATAATTATGTTCTTGAACAATTATTGTATGACAAAACAACAGGTTGATTTGTGGACTCATTTATTGCTAATTCCTCCTCAAGCTACAATGAAGGTCTCGTACAAGAACGTCTTTCATGGATTGGAAGATCTTAGAAATCACACCCCTGCAGCGTCATATATCCCGTCTCCATGGCGACACAGTACTCAGTCATGGGGTACTCAGTCATTCCTTTAATTTTGCCGCGCTACCCAGAACAGAAATCACACACACTAATTAACAGAACCATTGATCTGCCTTGAGCAGACAGCGGTAACCGTGGACAGTGGGGTGCACATTTTGTACGACATAAAATAAATTGTTCGTAGAAATATGGACCTGGAAAGTTAGGACATTGCGCTAGAGAATCAGGACACTGTCTTATACTAGTTATTTTCAGAACACCGTTCTGTTCAGTCGAGACACTGTCTTACAGCTAGGACACTGTCCTGTAGAGTCAGGATAGTGTCCTATAGAGTCAGGACACACTCTGCTGATATGGCATCTACAATATTGATCAGCCACTGCAGCAGGCTTCACCTGTTTTGTCAGCTGAGACTGCACTCGCTGGGAACAAGGTCATTCATTAGGCGCCAAGGATTATACATACTGTGCTAGATGCAGTGCGTAAGTCCACAGTGTACTAATGTAGCCACTTTGCATTTCTTGGCCTGTGCAGGTTGTGGAATATGTAATATTAGCTTCTTTAGGTGACTCGTGGCATCCTATCAGGTGGCATTAGTTGTTGTTTCTTGTGAAGGGTGATCAGGATCGGCTATTAACATTTATCAGTGAACTGAACAGTCAGTCACCTTTATGTCAGTAAAATTATTTTTACCCTAGAATATAACCATTTTCATTGGGGCACACATATACCTGTGGGCTGATAAATTAACTGGATTCACAAAACATTTGAAAGCAGTACAGTTCAAGAGCAATTTATTGGCGGTGGGAACACATTGTTTATGATAAAATATGATCATAATGATATTGTTTAATATCTGGGTTCACTGTAAGATATTTTATTGTGTTTTATTTGGCTATTGTGGTTGTTTTTCTTAATAGACTTTGTTCAAATTAACTAAACATCTTCTATTTCTTTTAGAAAAACTTAACAATTTTAGCCACAGAGAAATTATACTCTTGGATATATTTAAATAATAAACTTCTTCACATGGGAGAGATTTCTGATTTGCAGGTAAATCAGTAAAATCTGAAGTGTTTTGTGAGTTTAAAATCAGCAGATTTGCCATATAAGTCCTGTCCTATTCAACACACTCACAGTCTAAACATTTTTATGTACTAAAAATCTGGGTTATGGTAGATATATTGCAACTACTGTAAGTAATAGACTGAAATTGGCAGTTTGCCCATTGCAGACATGTTGTAGCTAATCATTTGCAACAGACTCTAGATCAGATTTCTGTCTGGCTGTGTGGATACAGTGTTTCTGTTCAGGCTGCATTATACCCTTCCCCAAATCACCTGTTATAATACTAATGACACAAACTATTGTATAGACAAATGTGCTTGCAATTGGAACTTTGCAATGCAGCTACAGTTTATGTTAAATAAAACAGAAAACAGGAGAATTACATAATATATAACATTCACATTAATTTGTGGTTAAAACCTCAGTGAGACTTATGATTTAAACCTTGTTTGTTTTAGACATTGTTTAAAAATATAACTATGTCATGCGGAAGGACAGTTAGGCAGTTCATTGCTATATGTGCAAGTCAAAAGCACCTAGTTTTCAAAAGCTACTTTTTGTATATATCCGGCCGATAGTGCGCTTTCTTCCTTGGAATGTTGTTCTGAGAAATACAGATTTCTAAAGGCATTTATTAAAACCAATGTTTAATAAATTTCTAATTCATTGGGGAAAAAATTCTATCTTACCTATCTACTTGTAAGGTAATAATAAAATCCTCATATTTCACAAGTAGTTGTTTATGAGCATGTATGCAAGTAAGAAGTAATTTTGTGCTACTTAAAATGATGTGTTTTTGATGTCCGTTGTTTATGTTTCTAGGAATGCCTTCACGCTGATGATGGCAACTCAGAACGGGGCAAAGAGGAAACATGATGAGGTCGACGATGGCGCCATCTCACGGGCAAGCGGTGTCGCCACCTACGTCACGCAGCGCCAGTCGATGCTCGACATATCGATGGTGAAGCTGCAGAACTCGCCGACGCGCAAGGAGCCATCGTTGCGTCGGTCCGTCCTCATCTTCAACACACTGCGACGCATCGAGACAGAACTTCAAGAGGAAGGGATACAGCTTCACCCCAATGCCAAGGCCAGCCTCCTTCCATCCATCGAAACCGGTGACGACGTTACGCTCGACTCCATCCCCGGTGCCGACAGCAAGACGATCCACCAGGGGGCGTCACCACCACAGAATGGTGGCGCCACCTGTGGGGCAATTGGTGGGGCATCATTGAATGCACAGCCACAGCGAACTTGCGAATCATCGATGGAAATCTCGGTGACTGTGACTGGTGGCGATTCATCCAACTACCCCAGTCCAGTGTCGCCGATGTCAGCCGACGCATCATCGTCAACGTCGTCGTCGTTATGCATGACCGGTGACATGTTTTGTACTGCGGAATCGAAGTGTCTCCTGGACAGCCTCTTGAGCAGCGAACGACTGACCGTATCCAGTTTTACCTCAATGTTCGAATATGACATGACGAATCACTCGGCAACAACGAATTCCAACGGTAGCTGCAGCAGTCACATTACGCCCAGTAGCTATAGCAACGGTGGCTACATTGGTGCTAATGGTGCCACCACAGTTGCAAACAGTGCTAGTCAGAACTCGACCGCCTTCAGCGGCGTGGGGAAATCTGACGTTGACATATTTGCTGACCTTGACATGTCTCTCTTTGACCATGACCTTTTTGCACCACTGTCATCCAACATGAAATTGACACAGCTGAACGCGGAGGAGCTTGTGCAAACATTGCCAACCAGTGAGACATTCATCAGCTCGTCAACGACAACCTCAGGTTGTAACTATAAGAACGACCTTCTGGGGGACGACCTTGACCATATAATGCAGGTTCTTGTAGGAAATTGAGAGTACGGCGGGGATGGCGACATCAAGCCATGAAACAACATATCCTATTGGTGATTTTAGGAAATTTTTACCCTTGCTGTCGACTCAAGAAAATTGGTCGAATGAGCGAAGCTTGGAGCAGCCGAATGACTGACCGGTGAAGGGCTGAAGAGGAGGGGAAAGGCTGCAGTCGTTCGTCTTGTTCTACCATCGTGGCATGCCGGGATGCTTGCAGACAAATCAGCTATTCAAACTGCATTATCGGATATGTGTAATATCTGGAGCACAATTGGAAGACGTTGGTTGCCATTGGTAACACGAGGCGAGACAGCCAGCGAAATCAAAGATGTTGAGAGCAGGTGATTGATGACATGTCTGTGACCTCTGACAGGCCAACACCAGGTAACCCCTCCCCGAGAGTGTCTGACTCGCAGTATTGGAACTACTGTCAAACAGAATCTGAGCATAATCAGGTACAAGATATGCAGCTGTCATGGACTGTTGCGGACTACAAGGTAGCAAAAATGTAACATCCTGACTATCCATATCAGTTAAAGGAGTCGGTCGTCTGGATCAGGCACTGGTGAAGTTACCATGGCGATGGTTGCCACAGTGCCATCAGTGTGGTTGCCATGACTATGTGTCCATATCAATTTACCTCATTAGCTTTGGAGTGACAGGACAGTTTTTATACAAAATGACACAGTTTATGCTTCTGATGGCGTGAACCACAAAGTTGTAATGATGTTGTCAAAGGTGTTTACATATCGCCAGTGGCGGATTCACGACCAGAACTGGTGCACGAAACTGTTTCGGCTGTTGAAAAGGAACTGACGTTGGTCATATCATAGCTGTAAACATGTGGTACGATGTAATTTAATACCCTGGTGGCTGCTTTTACTAAGTGATCCGTTATGTTAAATCTTTATGTAATGGGGTTGTTCTGAACTGTGCTTAGTTCATTCGGCAGCCACTGCAGGACCCATACTAATTACTGCTTGATGGGTCGTTGAAAACCGATCTTCTGCAGCTACGGATATCCAGGTGGCTGTGTTTTTATAAAGTTTTTCAGCAAATGTTTGTATTGTTTGCATTAGCCCGAAAATTATAATGTACTGTGGTTTTTTTTGCAAATGTCTCCGTGCAGCTGGGTATCGCTTTCTTGGGCAGACATCATGCAGCTAAGACAGATTTTAGAAACCAGGTAAAGTTTCCTGAAGTATGCATTGTAGCAGTTCAGTGGACTGTTTCACTTGACTAATTATGTAGTCCATGGATGTGTTTGTGTTTTCATGTGTTGTGTTTTCATAAGGTTTCGCTACTGAGAAGGTGGCTGAATTTAATCTGTTGCAAATTCATGGATAATTTAATCATTGTGCATTTAATATTGATATTACCTCATCTGGGCGTGCTTTGGAACATATCCAAACATACGAGGTAGTAATCATTTATTTTACAAGATAACATTTCTCTAAAATTTAACTTGTTTTCTTCAAGGACATAAGAATTAACAAGACCTAATTTGATTATTTGTAGGATTAGTTTGAATTAAGGTTTGCAAAATATGAGAAACTGAGCTGTTTGATGTCATATATGTCTATTTTCTACATTTACACAGTATTTACACAGTAGTGTGACCAGTGTGGGTTGCTGAATGGTATACCAGTATTTTTGCACAAGAAAAAATCCGCTTTCTGTTTTTGCTAAATGATAAAAAAATTATGTTATCATAATCAGTAGTGTTTGTTGCATATGCACAGACCTTTTCTTATTTATTTTTTTGGCATACATGGTGAAGAAACGGCTTAATTCAGAATCAGGATTTCTTCTTGTCTTCTCATATTTATACAAATGATGTTTTGACTGAATGTACACGTTTTGAAGGTGTATAGGTAGGTATATATATATATATATATATATATAATATATATATATAATTATATATATATATATACCTATATGTAAGTAGCGGCACCTATACATGTATGAGTAATATTATTTAGCTTCAGTTGTTTGTAAGACATTAAGGTATATGTGTGTCCACTGCCGGGACTGGGTTGTACCTAAGCTTTGGGCAATTGATGCTAAATCAAGTTGTGTGGCAATCTTTGAATCTTTCTGTGCAAAGACAAATGTGTTCTATGCACAAATTCAGTCAACAAATTCAGTGATTAGTCTCATTAGAAACAATCACGCAGTAACAGAAACCGTACCTCAAAAGCCAACTACCATCTTGTTGGTTTGTTAGAAGACAATTTTGCATCAAAAATGTGTAGTAACTGTTAGGTTGATGTTATTTATATCCTTCTGTAATAATGCTGGTTGAGTGTAGGAGCTCATAAATCCGGTGAGATTCTTGAGTAATTTGAGAATACTGAATCGGGATAAATACGTGGGCGTAAGAATGGGGAGATTGGTGCAAAAATGGCTGTGGTTTCTAGTAGAAAATATGTAGATTTCAGGCGCTTTGTGTGGGAATGCCAAGGTTACTAACCAGTTGTACTTTTGCAAGCTCAGGAGTATAGAATATATAATTGTTGGTGCCATATATGCCAGGGTTGTGCCGTACGCAGCCGCCATGGTTATTTCGTGAAGCAAGAGTGTGTGGGGTTTGTATATATTCTACCAAACAAGGCATGGGTGCCCATTGTCACTCAGTTGCTACTGAGATTGTCAGGCTCCACTTTACAAGCCAGTTGTTGCCTACCTTCTCACCCCTGTAGCATGAATGGACTGGTCCTACATGGTGAGGGACAGGTCCACTGTGATTATGCAGTGGTGTTGAAGGTGGAGGTGTTTATGCAGAGGTGCTTGCATGCCTGCTTGATGCTTGCATGCATGGTGTGTACCAACACAGGCATGTAAGTTTGTGCATGTGGTGCGCACGTACATGCACATGTGCTCTTGTGCATGCATGTGACAGATCAGAGGTGTGGTGTGATAATCTCATGGTCTTGTAAATCACTTGTTTTGTAAATGCGTATATTTAATTTTCTGTGCGTGTGAAGTGGCATGATTGCGTAAACATTGTCAGTATTGAGCACCCACCAATAAGTCATGTGACTGACAGTGCCCACATTTATTCGAGTGATCTGTTTATTAATGATGCAGTTTCATCAAACATGTGGAGAAGGAAACCTTCTTAAAATATTCAAAAAAATATGCAGCTTATTAAAAAGTGTAAGCATCGAAGATGAATTTTGAAAGAATATCATGTCAAGTGTTTACACCGAAGCTGTGCTCACGTTTCTGTCAAGGTGCTTCCAGATTCTGAACTTCGGTTATATGTTGTCAGTCACTGCCTATTATATGCAAAACCTGGTTCTTAGTTGTGATTCGCTCGACGCTGTCCAAATCATCGCCCAGGTTTCCCATGTGAAGGCGAATTTTCATACGTTGTGTGCTTATTTGTAAACTTGATTTGTCAACGTAATTAAGAGCATGTGCTTGTGTATATATGTAGTTAGTGGTGGTGATGGATAGACGCTTCTCTGCCTTCTCTGTTGTGGCCAAATTAGCCTGAGTGAGTTACTGGTTGAGATCGAGCCTATTCAGCCAAACACTTGTGCCATGTATGTTGTGAGCACTGCAGCATTTTGTGTGTGACGTTATTTTATAGTTAGTTGTATATCAATGTCGACAGATCAGAAATAATAATAGTTACGAATGATAGTGTATAATTTTCGTACAAATTCCCCGTCCCCGTCTGGTCCGCCAGTTCTGCTTCCTGGAGATCATCATGTCATCATGTTTGTGTAAGATTTGTTTGGAAATTGAAAATGGCAGCTTATCGGCAGAGCCATGTTCATGGTGGTGACAGTTTGCCGGATCGGTGACGGGCACTTGTCATCGGCCGTCATGAGCTTCCATCCCATCAATTATTCATGGACAGCCTCGGTGGGAGCAAAATATCTGCTGGCATGTCGTTCGACAGACCAAGCATTGGTGTTGTGCAGTTACCATGGCAGCTGGTGTCGTGCGATTAATTGTGTGGATGGCACACATGACGGTAGTTCGGCAGCGCAACAGAGCCTTTCTGTTACGAACATTCCAGAACAATGCCAACTTGGATAGCCTTACCCATGTGTGGGTCTGCGTGTGTCGCTGAGACTCTCTTCGGTTATTTCTGAGACTTACTACTGTGACCAGTGAAATGGTCTGGCTGTTTGCCCTGATGTAGTGTTTTGTGTATGAATAACATTTTGTTCAGTGCAAAGATGCCGAGTCATTCCTCTGCTGTTTCAACTTGCAACAGTGACCATTAGATGTTGATAGTGGTATGTCCACTGGAGAACCAGCGGCCGCGGCGCTGGTTCTGAGTCCAAATCAGTAGACAGTTTTTTTATAAGGACAACAGGTGTAACCGTCCAGGGTGAGATGTCAGCATGTGACGCTGTTTTGCGGCGTGCGTCTACGATATGTTACTGTGATTGCTGACGTCATGCACCACATAATTGATAGTTGTGTTGTTGGCTTCGGCGAGGCAATATGACAGTGTATACGTGACCGGTCTCAATAATCCAATAACACACCATGCATGTTGTGTAGCTGGGTGAAGACATTAGCTGGAAATCACCTCGACTTTACCTACAGATTGGTGTTCAACTGATATACTGTTCACGCCTGAGTGATTTCTTTGACAAATATGGACGTTATTTGAAAACATTAACATGATTGCCCGTCTGCTGCCTGATGGATATAAGTAGCTTGTGCTTTTGTATTTCATTGGTTCATTGCATATTAATCAGATATGCGGTGTTTTTGAGTTGTTAAAGTGACCCTCCATGCGTAGAGTGTCTCCCTTGTAGGGCAAGCAGGAAGAAAAATCACTGCTACCGGAGACGGAAGGTCACTGGAACATAGCATTTACACTGGCATCAGGCAGGTAACACGGTCACGGATCACCACACATGAGCACACACTTATGTTTCATTAGGTGTTCCTGGTGAGTGTGTATCGGTGCCATGTGGTTCCCACTTGACCCTCACTGCAGTGTTGGTGTCTTCAATCATAAGCCAGGCCAGTCGGTGTGCTTCACGCAGTGCAGACAGTATAGTCGCCCATTGATTTTTTCGTACTGATGGTGCTTAACTGGCTCGTCTCATCACAAACTGGTCGTTGGCGCTGTTTTGCGGGTATGATGATTAAGTGGCGCTCACATCGTCGCGACGGGTTCAGTAAACAACTGCAGTCATCTGACTGTTTGCGTGCCTTCCAGGGCACCGCTGTCTGTGCCCATGGTTTTGTCGCATCTTTTTAAATAAAAAAATGGGAAACTCACTGTTCATATGTCAATATGGTAAATTATTGCTAAGCTGTCGGTGTGATTTTTGCAGAAGGATGGCTTTACGTGTATCTGGTTGCAAGTGTCTGTCTGCGGTTGACCAGAGTATCTATTGTTACTGGTAGTGTTGAAGTCTGTTCACCTGTTGTCTGTCTCTGGGCCAGTTACTGTTGGGTCTTAGTGATGTCTGTAATAGGCATGCTATGGATGGTCGTTATTCACCTGGCAAGGTTGTTGGCATGTTTGACGTTTACGCATGTAATGTGCAAGGGTAAAATAGTGTTGTCCAGAATGCAGAGATAGTGTTAAACATTCTGTGGTCGGATGTCGGATTTTTGCTTCTTTGATCCTCAATGACCTGTTTTCTGCACTGATGGTTTGGTCCGCATCCTGTTGATGATACACCATAAGTGCTGTCATCTAGTAGCAGGCATGCATACTCACGTTGTACTATCTGTGATCAAGTAGGCAGGATGGTGGTGAAACGATTGGGATAAAAAGATAGGTCGTCCAGAATCAAAAAATCAGAGAGTGACATTGTTGGCTTTGTATCAAGGTGTTATGTGCAGAGGTGTTTGGTTGTGGTTGAACATTGGCTGCTTAGTACCGATGTGTTGTGTATATATATTTGTGCACAAGGAGTATGTTTCTATCAGAATATATTATATATATTATATCAATGCATATATCATACCTATATTTATGTAATGTGTCATTGTTTGAAATATTTTATTCAGAAAATGGTTGTTGAATTATGCTGTTGTGGCCATTGAGTCGTTGTGGCCGGAAAACCATATCTGTTGGTGACGATGCTACACCCCAGGTGGCTACATCACCAAACATTGTTCAACGATAGCACGTTGAATTGAAGGGGAAACTTCACCGTGGTTTGCATGCATTTTGTAGCAGTATCGTGAAACTCATAGGGGTTCTGCGGAACGTTTTATGAGTTGAGCAAAAAAGGTTTATACGGGAACGATTTGCAAATTCTTTTACACTTTTGTACCCCCGTTTACTAAGAAATTGTGCTTTTTGTGTGGTTTTTCTTGGCAGAATGCCCTCGTTGTTAAACGTGCAGGTGTTCTGCTTGGACCAGTGGATGTCTACAGTGATTTAATAGTGCTAACAAAAACAAGATTTCTGTTGCGTTGTAAGTCATGTATGTTCCAGCAATGTATGAGACCTTGGCTTGGTGTGACTGAAGTGTATAATTAACACTGGTGTATTTATTGGTTTGAAGACTGTCTCCTGCCAAGACGGGCAACGACCCGAATTTGTACATTATCTGAATACCGCTGTATATAAGCAACAACATAATTAGTGATAGGCGTAAAATATATATATTATATATATGATATTAAGTAGCCGTAGGTGATTATGAATTTTTTTTCTGTTTTATTCAGAAAATAAAATTGTCCACTTACAAATTATGATGTTTTATTCTGTTGTTTGTTCAGCATTTCGTGTGTTACGTAAGGATAAGAACCACAGCAGTCACTGCCTGACCATGAGAGATGACCAACTACAATTTGTGTATAGTTGATGCCAGGGCTGGGTCCAATTACAAAAAATCAAATCAATTACAATTACTTTCAATTTTTCAGTTCAATTACAATTACACTTCTAAAATTTTCAAATCAATTACAATTACATCATTTTCATTACAATTACATAATTATGTAGCATGTGTTGCTGATTGAGGGTGTAAGGGGTGTTGATGCGCTCAACCGTAAAGACACTCAAGTCAACCTCACCTCCCCGTGGTGCACCCCGGTAACCAGTACATTGTGCTGGGCAAACGAGGCTATGGCTAAGGGAAGGAAAACCCCGAAAATAAACCTACTGCGGAGGGCCAACAACCCTCCCAGCTCAAATGATGTTACAGAAACCAGAAGTGAATTTCAAAAGCCAGCTTGTACTGGAAATGGCTACAGGAAGGCGACGGACCAGATACCAGCAGATGATGACATCATTTATTTGGACAGTATGACGCTTCCGGATCAAAGCCAAACGGAAGTTCGGAGGCTGACAACGTCGTTAACCAAGCCAAAAGTTAATGTAAATATAGGATGTTGGAATGTGAGAACGTTATACTCTATAGGGAAATCAGCCCAGCTTGCAAGAGAAATGGACAAATATAAAATAGATGTCATGGGCATTAGTGAATGCAGATGGATGGGACAAGGAAAAGTCAAGATGAACACCGGAGAGAGCATAATTTTTTCAGGGAGAGAAGACAACACACACAGACACGGAGTAGCAATAATGATGACGAAGAAAGCAGAACAAGCATTGCTGGAATGGAAAGCTATCAGTGATAGAATTATTTATGCTAGATTCTTCTCCATGTTTGTAAAGTTATCGATCATACAAGTCTATGCACCAACAAATGAAGCCAGCGTCGAAGATAAAGACAATTTCTATGAACAGCTCCAGACAGTTGTGGACAGTGTTCATAAGCATGACATACTCTTAGTAATGGGGGATTTAAATGCCAAAGTTGGAGAAGACAACGACGGATATGAAAACATAATAGGAAACCATGGAGTAGGTGAAAGAAATGACAATGGAGAAAGACTTGTTGACTTCTGCGGACTCAATAACCTCGTGGTAACAGGTACCATTTTCCCACATAAACTTATACATAAACAGACATGGACATCTCCAGGAGGAAAGACAAAAAATCAAATAGACCATGTGTTAGTGAGTAGGCAACACCGGACATCAGTAATGGACACTAGGGCCATGAGAGGAGCCGACATTGCGAGTGACCACCAATTAGTGCGATCAAAAATCAAGCTGAAACTAAAGAGAAAACAAAAGAACAAGGCGATCAGAAAGAAATTTGATATAATTAAGTTACAGCACCCAGCTATTAAAGCCCAATTCTCACTGAAGTTACGCAACAAATATGATATATTACAAGACTACGAAGAAACAGGTGACGAAGAAGTTGAGAAACAATGGCAAGACTTTGAGGATGCATACAAAGAAACAGCTCAAGAAGTACTGGGGTACAAAAAGAAAGGGCAAAAACCATGGATCAGCAAGGAGTCGTGGGAGTTAGTAGAAGAGAGAAAACGACTGAAGAACAACATCGAGCAGACAAAGTCAGACAGGATTAAGCAGAATTACATGGATAAATATAGGTGTAAAGACAAAGAAGTGAAGAAGAGCATGAGACAAGACAAGAGGAAGTGGGTTGACCACCTTGCCATGGAAGCAGAGGAAGCAGCACATAATGGAAGAATGAAAGAAGTGTATGATATTACAAAAACCCTCAGTAATGACAAACGTAAGACAACAAATGCAGTGAAAGACAAAGGTGGAAACTTAATAACGGAAGGATTGGCCAGAAGGAAGCGATGGAAAGAACACTTTGAGGAAATCCTTAATAGACCTATACCTGATGACCCTGTAACAGATGTGGAGATAGATCCGATCATAAACGAAATCAGCACTGACCCAATAACAAAGGCAGAAATTAGAACAGCGCTAAGGAAGATGAAAAACGGGAAAGCAGGGGGCAAGGACGAAATTACAGCAGAATTATTAAAAGCAGACATGAATACAACAGAGAAATGGCTTGTCAAATTATTCAGAACATTTTGGGAACAAGAGAAAGTGCCAAAAACGTGGAAGCAGGGACTGATCGTTAAAATACCGAAGAAAGGTGACCTGACAGAGTGCGGGAATTGGAGAGGAATTACTTTGACATCTGTTCCTAGTAAAGTATTCGGAAGAGTACTCATTGACAGAATAAGAGATGGAGTTAACAGCAAGTTGAGAAACGAACAAGCAGGTTTCAGAAGTGGGAGAGGCACAGTAGAACAGATATTTATTTTACGAAATATTATAGAACAGGTAGTGGAATGGCAGGCAACTCTATACATCACGTTTGTGGATTTTGAAAAAGCATTTGACTCAGTGCACCGAGAGAGTCTATGGAAAATTATGGAGAGCTATGGAATTCCATGCAAGATAATCCACATGGTACAGATGTTATACGAAGATAGTGAATGTGCAGTGTTAGACGAAGGTGAGGAATCTGAGTGGTTCAAGGTCAAAACTGGAGTTAAACAAGGAGATGTAATGTCTGGATTTATCTTCTTGATAGTAGTGGACTGGATAATGAGAAACACAACAGCGGGAAACAAAACAGGAATAAGATGGAACTTCACGTCAAAACTAGAGGACCTGGACTTTGCCGATGACATAGCACTCATGTCATCATGCTACACACACATGCAAACAAAGACAAGACAACTGAATCAATTTGCAGCAAGGACAGGACTAAGAATAAATAAAAAGAAAACTCAAATATTGAGGATAAACAGCAAGTGCGAAAACAGAATACTAATTGATGATCAAGAGCTAAAGGAAGTGGACAAGTATAACTACCTTGGTGCGAACGTTAGTAAGCAAGGAGGAGGCGGCGATGACATTGTTAACAGAATTTGTAAAGCGAGGGTATCCTTCATGAAACTAAAGCAGATATGGAGTTCAAATATATACACATTGAGATCGAAATTGAGGCTTTTTAACACACTTGTTAAACCAGTGTTGTTGTATGGAAGTGAAACATGGAAAATTAACGAAGGAGACAACAGAAAGTTAGATACATTTTTTTTCAAGTGTTTAAGACGAATCCTACAAATTCGATGGCCATACGTTGTATCAAATCGAGATATTCTGGCAAAAACAAAATTGAAGACAATCAGCACTGAGGTCAAGATAAGAAGATGGAAGTGGGTAGGACATATCCTACGAATGGAGAAGAACAGAAATTGTGAGACTGCACTGACCTGGACGCCTGAAGGTAAAAGAAAGGTTGGGCGACCAAAGACAACGTGGCGATCAACTATTGAAAATGAAAGACGTATACTGGGGTGGAATAGCTGGAACGAAGCCAGACGTGTAGCAGCTGACAGAACAAGATGGAGGAGATTCACTTCGGCCTTATGGGCCACTGGGCCCGAAGAGGATAGGTAGGTAGGTAAGTAGTTGCTGATTGTGTGTACGAATAGTAGGATTGATAAACAATTGGACTTGGTGGTGTTTGTACATTTTGTTGAATCGTGACTTCATGATTTCATATACAATTAGGCAGATAAATATTGTTCCATTATAAATACAATGTAATGTTTGCTTGGTTCATTAATTAATGTTTAATTACACAGAGTACAGTACAACTATAAACAAAGCCCACAACCATTTGAAATCCTAATGAGTCTCTCCAATCTACTAAGCCATTTCAAAGCAATTCCACTCATAAAATGTAACCACAAATAATTCATACCAGTACATTAGCAATGTTCACATCAAGATACGTCCCAAGGGGTTTTGTCTATACCCCCATGGTGTACACCCGTTTTGTCTACTGTATTATACCCAGATTGGTTTACTGGGCAGTTGTGTTTTGAGGTTGTACCCTAGTTTGCCTACCATGAGTCTCATGGCTTCAAGCCCAGTCAGTATTCTTACCTAATAAACCTGTGGGCTGTAGCTCACTCTTAATTGAGCTTATTTACTGAATTGCACAGTGTTAATTACACCATCTAAGTACTGTATCAACAGAAACCATCAACTGGCCCTTCACTGTGTACACTGATAGAAGATTACAGAATCAAAGAAAAATGATGATGCCTATTGGCATATTTGGAGCCTTTTGGAAGCCAGGTGTGAACTGTCTGCTGGCAGATTGCAATTAAACATTGTTTAGGGAGGCCAGAGGTATTCTGTTTGTGCACTTGTTATATTTGAATATTCCTTTGATTATATGAGCAGGTCCTGCAGGTGTTATAATGAAGATCTTGATTTTTTATTTGTGTGAGAGTATTTATATTTTTGTAGAGTTTTTTCTGGTAGTTTGTTATAGAAAAATACTGTAATTGATTGTAACTGATAACATTACACAACATGTTTCAATTACAATTACAGCAGAATTTCAAAACAGAAGTCAATTACAATTACAGCATTTTGCTGTAATCAATTATAATTGCAATTACAATTACACAGTTGGATCCAGCCCTGGTTGATGCCCTGAAATCATTATGGAAGATCTCAAAACATGACATTATGCAAAATAAATGTCATTTACCTTCAGACCACCCCTACTTCTTCACTGAAAATATTGTTTTCACAGGTCACTACTGTGGGGTCATTCCTTACATTGCTTACATTGATTGCACCTGCCCTTAAGGGTATTCGCCCTTAAGAGGTATAAGCTGCCAGGCTGACCAATGTCCATTATGCAGAAGTTTCACTAAATGGTGTACTTAATGTGGTACCCTTAGACTCAAATGTACAATGTTAGTAATCCTACCCCAGATAAATAGCACAGGTTTTTAACATGGCTTCCCCCCGCCTAGACAGTAGACATCAGGTTGTCCGGGGGGGGGTCACTCAGATAATCTGTGGGTACCCCAAAATACCCTTTTTAGGCCAGATAAAACAAATACTGGTTTCCCATCAGAATTTTTTCTAAACGTAATTGAGGGATGAGGTTTTTTTAGTATGCTGATGGAGGTGTTAGCGATTATTAAAGGGGCTATTCTCAATCACCAACAGCTTCAGAAGTGTACCAAGTGCACTTGCAATGGCGGGGTAGCGGGCAAAGCAGTAAACAAAAAGCTTGCTTGTTGCTTGAACAAAATGTATATAGAAGAGAATAAAAAAGTTTTGTATCACCTATTTTCAAATGCTGATGAGAAACCGGGTATTTGTCATGACACCTTAGTTCACAGCTAAAAATATAAAAATCTCTAAAGCCGCCACACACATTTTAGCAGGAATGAATCTGCGTCTCATTTACAGCGTCTTATGAACTACAGTTAAGGCTTTCATTGCATCCCTTTAATCAGCAATATGACACTTCACGGCTAATTTTTAAACACATTTTCCACACAAAAAACTGCACATAGTAATTCACATACATCCTCAGAGATGTCGTGACTGACCTCCCTAGAATTGCCCCTCCTCAATTAGATTTTGTTTCAGACTCATTTCGTGAAAATTAGCAAATAAGTAGTACCAGGTATCAAAAGTAAATTCTTTCAATGATTTTAACAAAAGTGTAAACTCTTGTTTTTAAACCACCTGTGCATATTATTTAAATTATACACACACACTACAAATTTGAACATGAATGAACCTGGTTCGGGTTGGGCTAAATCAACTCGGGGTTAACAAACCTACTTTCTTCTTTCTTTAATCATAAATAAAATAATAATTCAGCCATGGGCAATAATGATATAGATAACGTTACAGAATAAAATACAATGTTGTATTATACCTAAAATAAAAACTAATGATTTCAAATGTAAATGGAAGTTTAGAACCTTTCCTTGAAAGACGACGTGGTAAGGGCATTATAGTCAAAGACCCGTTCTCGTGGTCACCATGCCTACCTTAAAGTTCTTAGCTTGCATGTATTGTAGGAATTATCACATAGTTAATTGTAAGACTTTTAACCATGGACTGTCTCCAATTTGGGGGTATTAAAATGCTTATAACAAAGACAAAGTCGAAGCTACAGCCTAGCCCTAGCCTAGGCCTAGGCTTACCTACACAAAATAATCTCTGTAAAATGTCTAAACATGTCTAGTAATAATTGTAGTCGATGTCTACAAAACCTTTATAATAATAAAACTGAAATCAATTATGTCACGCGTACAGGTATATAAAACGGCGTAAATATAAGTGCAGCAAGCTAAATGCTAATCATTTATTGGCAGACGACATAATGCTGCCAAATAGAAACATGGGTGATTTTGTGTCGCCATCTAGCGAGCAAGACATCAAACAATGTTAAATAAAAAGAATTTTAAAAACGTAGCCACATCAAAGACCATCACGTAATTCAAAACGTGCGTGCAGGGTGAACCATTAAGAGAGAAAAAACTGGACATACAAAACACTGACGTGACTGAACACTATCTTTCTTCACCAATAACACTGATGTAAATCATTCACTTACAAAGTAATGGTTTGGCGTGTTTCGCGAACACCTTTTTTAAACAAGGGGTGTAATGTTTGCAATTTTATCAGCGTAGTAAGGTAAGCTTACGCATTCTTTTAGTGACAAATTAAAAGTATTTAGTCTGATCGTTTTTCGTAAAGTGACGTATAGTACGGGCATAAACAATATATAATTATTGACCCTTCAAATGTGTTTTTAATGAACCAGTTTTTTCAAATATAATTTGAGCATTGCATGTCTATGAGAATATCTACCTTGCCGTTCAAGTACATTCATGGCTGTCGACAATCTCCAGTACTTGTGGACAAACTTAATTTTTGTCAGACTTTCCCACGATCACATAATGGGAATATCATTACATTAACACCCGTAACATTACATTCGCTCCACAAACAATGTAAACATGATATTCATCATGGAACATTACTAGTAAAAACTGTCAAAGTATATTTTTAACGTCTGCTTCGTTAAAACACATTTGGGCAGTGACGGTTAGAATAGATATTGCTTATGCTATATTTTAATAAACATTTTCACAATAAAAATGATCAGATCTTGTTCCTTTAAAAGCTGTTGCTAGCAATATACTTTGGTTTTTCCTATAGTAGTTACTGGGGATTGCTCGACCTTTAGGTTATGTATATTCGTTATATTTTGACCTACCTTCAGGAATTATCTTAATATCTAACATGCTTATAGAGTATAAACAGTGCAACTCATTTACTTTACCTTCCAACCTCTTTAACGGGCTGTTTGGTTTGTCTGTTGACTGGCATGATTACCAAAGTATACACATGCTTTGTTTACTGATGCAAAAGCAACACTTTTTTAGGCCAGTTGCATCATGTTTAATTGACAGTATCCAATTATATACAGACTTTTTCATCGAAGGAACTGTAACAAAATTATTTCATCATCTGTCAGTCCTAGAACAATGAGTTGGCATCTTACAAAATCATAAGCAACATTCATCCATTAATTCCGACTAGAATAGTATTCAACAATTTCAATTTGTATGTACATTTTGGTTCCATACTGATTTCTTAAATAGTTTAAAGTGACATATACAGCAACAATTATGTACATAAATCTGCATGCCATTGTGAATTTTTTTTAGAAATAAAGCGGCTTTATAAATATAAAGGAATATCGGAAATACACAGCGGGGTATAAAATGTTATCATCACCAGACTTCAAAACTGGTTTCAAATATGCATCCGACACCGAATCAGACTTAGCACTGAAAGGAAATACAATTCAGACTTCTGCCAGCACCACTGGAACTGTCCCAAGAAAACTGTACTCGGATGGGTTAGTTTACCGTGAAGCATGCTGGGCCAAATCAAGACAGAACGGTGCATAGCACACATGCGTATTATTTAAGCAGGACTTTATGTAACTTTGTTCAGACATCACAGACAACAAGTCGGACACGCCAATACAGTCAGGTGTGCCAGTCATCCAAGTTAGACGCGACAAAGTTCTACTTAACATACATTCTCCGACATTACACATTATTATATCAGTGTGTGTCCCTCGGCAGTAGGTTCTCAAAGTATGGAGCTGCGTGCATGCCTCAGATATACTTTTGTAGCTATTCTCTGTGGCATTATACAGAACTTGTGCAATAAATAATGAAATGTACTGAATATCTTATTGTTCACATATCCCCTTTAACTGGAAACATCAAAACAGTCGCATGCATAAAGGAGAGGTCGGGCAGTATTTGAATCACGCGTGCCGCATCCTCTGTCAGATTCGCAGAGTCATGCTTGGCTGTGTTGGCACTAGATGGCGCTGTCGATACAAACTTCATGTTGGCTAGAACGCTCTCGAGTGGTTGTAACGTCTTCACTGCGGTGCTGGGGCTGACAGTCTCGATCGCTTCTAGTATCTCTTGTTCTTTCTGCAGGGCTGTGAACAGTGAACATACCAGGTCGCCATTAATCACCAATCTCACAAAATGTTAGTGTCCGCAGGTGTCACATAAATACATGTGATATTGTTAGCTAACATGCATTTTAAATCTTCCAACTTTGACAAAATATGCCTTTGAAGTCTGAATCGTTTTGCAGTGGTGTTTCTAGGATCTTGCAAAGGGGAAGGCCAAGTCAAGTCACCCATTAGTTTACGATGCTACCATTTAGAGGAGCAACTAAAAAATACGGAAAAAAAATAAGCCAATGGGGGCATGACCCAACGGCCCTTCCTAAATGGGTACCACTTTGCCACATTCAACATTCCTCACTTTCACCGAAATATCAAAACGCTTACAGCTGCAAGTCATATTTTTTTAAGGTAAACAAAATTAATTGCAGTCTGCACTGCTGCTTATTTTTCTAGACTTCCCTGTAAACTGTCACACATAGATTTTTAGCATAAAGCAATATCAGGTACTTTAATAACGTAAAAACTAATACAAAAAATAAACATTAATCCAACAAATTAATGGAATTATGGCATAAATTGTTACGGTTCGTTTTCTTTTCCTACATCTGAGTAAAATATACAATTTTTTGTGAGGATATAACAAACCAAACAGAGAAAAGGTCGGCTTGTCGGTAGCAGTGACAGGGTGACTCATGGTACTTAGGCTGCAGATGAGTCCAACAGAAAGGTTTTTTGCCCAGTCATTTTGAATTCACAGAGTTTGCTATTCAAAGTAAGTTGTACACACAGGCAATGCTGCTCTGTGTTCGTTGATAAAAGCACTTAATTATCGTTTTTGCACCCTACTTAGTTCATAAGGACACATAAAAGTAAGAGATGACACCTTAGAAATCTCATAACAATTGATTAGGTGTCTGTGTAATTTGAATATTTTTTTTAAATAATTAATTTAATATTTAACTGGGATATCATGCCATGCCGATCTGCAGCCTGAAATAACTATAAGAGAAGCGAGGAAAGCAAGCAAGACAGTAGAACCAGGCAACCACGATACGTCGCATCACCGACCTTCCGACTGCGTGACGATGACGTCACTGTCGCCATGGTTACCATGGATGACAAGGAAGTCGAGGTCCAAGAGCATGCAGCCCCGCGCTGTAAAGCAGACGACCGCTGCGGTATTAGTAAGCAACGCCAACACCACCTTGCGTGAAACAGTGCAACTAAGCGATGTTTTAGCAGTGTTCATTGAAATGTTAGTCTTTTCCAATCTAAGATTCTTCAGCTCAACTTCAGACAATAGTAAAGGTAAAGTCATCCCCCAGGCATTGCGCCTTAGGAAGCCATGAAGGCTTATATGGCCAGTGCTTAAACCTGGTTTCTATAGTGCGAAGCAACTTAGAGTGCAGTTATACTGACTCTCCTGAACGGGACACTAGTCCATCGCAGGTACCTTCCAAACAGTGTTTGTACTCATTTACAGCTGAGTGGACTGAGGCAAAGTAGGGTAAACGAAATTGCCTAAGCTTCGAAAACGAACCGTGACCAGTGTGGGTCTTGAACTCACAATCCTTGAATTTAGAGTCCAACACCTTAACCACTAGGCCACGGCTGCCCCCTTTTCAGACAATAGTAGCGCTTTAATAAGATGTTGATATTGTAATTCATAAGGGAGCTTCAAATAATGGATTATAATAGATTCTAGAAATACACTAAGCTTGGCACATTATCATTTTTAGCACAGTTATCCTCAATGTAACAGGATGATTTTACTCTTTTAAATATTCATAGGCAATTAACCTCATATTCAGTCACAGGTCATACTGTTTTTAAACAGAAACTATGTTGTGGAAAGGTAGTTGTCCTAGCTGTCTAGTTTTTATGCAATGTTACAAAGAAATAATATTAAAGGTAGTCTTCTATGGTGGCATCAGTCTTCCATTGCATAAGAGGTCAAGCTGGTGGGGTCATTTTACTTTAAAAAATGTTTCATAAACTGACCATCAGCCCAGCCCAGCCCAGTGATCGTATGACCAGAAAGATTAGTAACTAAGGCAGGGTTGTGTCAATTTCTGAGAATTACATGGAGTAACAGCATAGGTCCAACAAGCACAAGATGTGATCATGGAATGGAAGTAAAACAAGTCATGTAAACACACGCACACACACATGCAAACATGTCCTAAAAGTAGCAAATTCCAATAGGGGTTAACGGGTCTATTACAAAATGAGTGGTTTTGTCAAGGCACAATTTGTCGACTTGTTGGCAAATTAAGTTTCATATCATTAACCTGCAAGTCCAGTCAAGTCTTGAGTCATCCCTCTGTATTCCAAGTCAAGTCCCAAGTCAATAGGTTCATCAACCATCATGATTGTTGTGGTTTGTCTGCAATAGTTTTAGCGGGAGATTTAGGCAGATGCTGCCATTCCACAACATTAGCCAATCATTATAAGTACTTAATAATTATAGTATTTGGTGTGACCTGTCACAACAACACGGTCATTTTGTGTATGATACGAGCCACCAGACGTGTTGGCAAGTAACAAACTGGCAAGTGAACTGAAGTCTCAAATTAATTACCTCCAAGCCCAAGTCTGGAGTCATCTCTCTGGATTCTATGTCAAGTCACTAGCCATTAAAATGGGCGACTGGAATGCGACTTGAATTAGCCCTATGACTTGAGTCAACAAGTCTGACAACTACTTAATTTGATGTAGTCATCCCATTTTAGGGGCCATTTCAAATTAATGGAGTTACATTTCTTTTCTCAATATATGCATATTTTACTTTCTACTAAAATCACACATCAATTGGTATTACGCATCTTGATGAACGCATGACGAGGTAAGTTGCTTTTATTGTTTTCAGGGATGGGGTGTATTATAGTAATTATTTTGTATTTATGAAAATGTAAATAACTGCAAAAGGCCGGTATAATGACACAAGGAAGTCAATAATAAGAACATTTTATTTTAATGCAAAGTTGCTAATTTTGCTATAAGTAACAGTTACCTAAAGTATCTCTACAAATTATAATGTTTAAAGTGAAACAAAAGTCATGGTTTTCGGCCTCTACACCTATAAGAGTTACTAAAACATAACCATTTGTAACTACAATTAAGAATAATATGCCAGTGGGAAAGAAAACCTTGTTGAACACACATCTTAATTTCATGGGCCATGCCATACTGTTAGATAACTCTACGTCTCGAGTGTGGCATTCTGGCAATATGAAAATATATTTGTATACACTTATTCCTATACTTGCCAATAGGATATGGCCATGCTATTAGTGTTCAAACTGAAAACATATCTGGCAAAATAACACATTTGTTTGAGACTTTGCATTGGTTCTGTATATGCCAGTTTCCTTTCATACATTGTAGTCTAGGTTACCCCGACTTTTATAGAACTGTGCATGCACTTATCGTGCATGCTGGTTAACATGTCAGGCCTCGGTCGTTTGAAAAAATGATCAGAATCTCCGACTTTTAAAACATATTCTGAGTAAACCACTGGCGTGATAGCTTTAATTTTAGTTGCACTTGGTTAGTTTTTTATTATCTCTTAGGTGCATAGCCCCAAAACCATGACTTTTGTTTCGCCTTAATTGTATATAATTATACATAATGTCAGTGCATTAATAATTGTAGACCATCTATAATATCTTTCATAATTACTATATTTGATCTAATTGTATATATAATCATACGTAATGTCTGTGCATTAATAATTATAGTCAGTGCATTAATAATTGTAGACCATCCACAATATCTGTCATAATTACTATATTTCACAAATACTTTGACTAACAATGCAGGCTGGATATGCATGTGAACAATTCATCTCAACCGCTCATTTTCACTGACTAGGCTAGCACTGCTGGTGGCCATTTGGGCCATAGGCCACACGGCATTGGATTTGGCTAAAAAAAATTCCCCATTTTAGCCAATTTGGCCTAAAGCATTTGTTTTCTTGATGCACATTTAAAAAATGTGGCTAAAGCAAATTAAGCAATTTGTATTTGACAAAAAAATTGGGGGTTTTAGCCAAAATGGCTAAACAGTTTACACCATCAGAGCTAGCCCAGACTGACCAAATCCAGTTACTTCACAATGCAACGTTGGAATACATCAGTGCTTCTTTGTTTATTTCAAGTGGACGACTCGCTACAAACGTTCTTACTGCAGGAAACACAAGGACAAGAATTTTCTGGCTAACTATTATTCAAGAAATTAAATGCATATAGGGACAGTATCGTGTTACATTATCTTCCACTGGTGGTAATAATAAACACTAATTGCAAGGTCGCACCATCACAGAGATGTTGAATAGAAGCATGTGCGACACAGATTGATGCGTGGTTACAGTGAAAGAACCACAGCAGTGGTAGAGGGCGGAAAGATGGCGGAACGGAGCTATAAGGCAAACAAGGACAGTCTTACCATCGAGGGGGTTTGTGAGGCCACTACTGTTCCAGTCAAATTCAGCTGGTGGGATGTCCTGCAAGAATTAAATGCACTGCGTCGAAACATGAGCCACAGCTCGTTATAATTATCGTATCAACTGTGCACATGTCTGTAGCGAGAACTGCAATAACACTCTACATATATACTTAATATGTCATTTCTCTGTTTAAGTCAATCCAGTTAGGGTTACAACAAGGGTCCAGGATTACACCACGTGGACTGTACATGAAATTTCTGTACAGACAAAACAACACAAAACTGGTTAAATTAGTCACGTTCACAGAAATTATACTGTTAAAATTACACACCAATTGGGTCTCCTCAAAAACAGTATCAATACGAATGGACTTCTGTTGTTTTATTAAAATCAATGTAAATATAGTTGTATCATGTGCTAGGCAATTTTGTAAAAAAATTCATGTTCAACATGCAATTTTGAGAATGTGAATTCAAAAAGCAGCAGGCATTTTCCCAGACATTCGGATGTGACATCTTTATCTTTGGCTGATATTTTTTAATGAAAGACTTAAAGATGGGTAATTTGTTTAGGTAATTTATTGGGGGTAAATTCTCCTCTCCGATTCACCAATGGATGTTAATCGAAAAGAAATGAGGGTGAAAGAGACTAATCTGGGGTTGTGTGAAGTCGAGTTAGGGTCAGATACGTTTTATGATCAAATTCATATTTCAAAATGTTAAATACATATACACTGTATTTTAAAATGTAAAATAGACACACAAATACGAATATACTTCATCAAATACAAATGCACCCAATTAACAGGGTTAAATTCAAATATGCTAGTGTATATTAATCAGAAGTGCTAAATGCAACCCGTCAATTACATCATATTCTACTCTTTTGATATTTTATGTTTAACAAGTATTAATGGCGTGCATGTTAGAAGTGCTGTTTTCAGTTTAGGTGCACAAAATGTTGAGAATGTAAAGAAACTATTGTGTTAAAATGGTGAAGTAATGGGTATGTTAGGTATGCATTGATTGTTATTTACGACCCTAAAATGTGTATGTTTAAGCATGTTTAAACTAATACACCAAATACAACCTGCTGCATTTAGCGGGTATTTTACCAAATGTGGGCTTCTAGAAAAAGTTAAATACAATTATAAAAAAATATGCATACTTAAATACAAATATGCATTTGAACCCAACTCTGACGAGAAGCAGTGGCATTTTATATGGAACAGATCTTCACATTTTGTTTACACAAAGTGAAGTCAATAGTTCTAATAGCCAATGAAATAAATTAAACTTCTAAAATCATTGCATTACGGTTTTGGAGTTTGCCCATGCATCCAAAAGCATTACGGTAGACAAAAGTTCAGCAATGAAATGAAAAAGTAAAATAATCCATCCATAATAATATTTGTTAAAAATAACATTTGCAAAAATAATGCGTCATCACTATATTGAATAAAAGGTGCATAGTGCAAGGCGAAGGAAGACACTTAGAGCTCCAGAAAGGAGATAAGCATCAGATTATGTAAAAAACTTTACTTATGATAATATTCTACATTTTTCCACACTCAAAGTAGCCAAGTTATGAAAAAAACATGTATTTTGTTCACAAAAACATTTTGCAAAGATATAAAACATTTAAAGTCCAAAGTTGTTTGATTAAAATTTTATTTTTAATTAAATCACTGATTTAAATCATTTATTTAAATCATGATTTAAATCACACCAAAAAATCATTGATTTTCTTGGTATCAATTGGTGACATTTGACACATTTCTGCATACTGAATGCAGTGAAGCCATAAAGACTTGTCTTCTAGAGGCAGCATATTTTCAAGTCAGAAGCCCTGAGATAAATTCCACCTTAAGCAAACACTTGTACTAGTTGTTACCAATTCAGTGTGTTGACTCAATTGAGACTGCACTAGTGTGGTACCAATTTGCTGTCTGGTTAGAATACACTGATCCTTGGACAGGTGTTATAATTCACCATCAACAAACAATGACCACAACAGGCATTGCTAGCCACAACATGCTTTCTAGTAACATTTATGGCCTAAGGAACTACAAGCAGCTGTGGACAATATCTCAATTCAATAAGCCCAACAGCAGTTCAAAGTTATCTACTCTGTATAAGGCTGCAGTCTGTTTTAGAGTGTTCATTTGATTTTAAATGGTTATTTTGCTGAAGTACTTTTAAAGTTGTTTAATGGTCATATTTCTGAGTTTACAGTTAAACAGGACAAAGTTGCTAAGGATTTAAGTGATTGTATTTTTCAGCATGTAAATGTTAGCACTGGTAATAGACTGCTGACAGTTCTGGTACAATATTTTGACATTTATGTTGCTGTTTTATGTCAACTTATTATATATAAATATATATATATATATATATATATATATATATATATATATATATATATATATATATATATATATATATATATATACTACCAGCCTAAAATCATGTACCCTCTGCTAAGACTCATCAGAAAAAAAATCTTATTTAAATAAAGACACATTAAAAAAAAAATTTTTTTTATAAATCATACAATTTCAAGTTTCACATCTGCAGAAACAGTTTCAACAAAGATGTGTGCGAAAGAAAAGTGTAGAGTTCAAAAGATAATAACATAATATAACGAGGTATTACTGAAAGTTATTTGATAATTAATAACTTTTACTAAATACAGTCAAAGTTATTGCTTTGTGATACAAATACATGCCATAATAATCAATTTCACAAACTTTTAAAAGGTTCAAGCTACACCGTCAAAACATTGATGCAGTAGCCTAACTAATTAAACAAAATGTTACACGTTAAAACTTAACTTACATGTCTCGGAAACTTCAGACATTTTTAGATGATTTCCCAGCACCAAAACATTTGTTATGAAGACATTTGGCAATGTGTATTCAATAGAAATAAACCTACACGGATAATATATATTCTGCTGTGTTATTCTTCGGAAAAGTAACTAACCGGGGGTGGGTCTGTGGCGGTTGGTGGGGGTGACCTTGATGTGTCGATGATGACGGGGTCACATGACCTTGTGGTGTCCTTGAGGCTGCCCCGGCTCGGCTCAAGCAATCCGAGGTCTGCAGCAAATGCTGGCATTGACTGCTTCTTGTGAGGCAAGAGCTGCGAAAGTGACAGACCTATCTTGTCAAAACAACTGCAAGGATCCATGTGTGCGTGCCAGGGTTGGGTTAAATTGTAACCAACCTTGTAAATGTGCAGTTAATCAGTGTAATTGTGTTTAGAACAATGTAACCGTAACTTTTATGAGGCTATGTAATTTACCGTTGTAATTTAACCCAGTCCTGGCAGCATGAAAGCACGAATTCACCTAAAGGTTACTAAAACTATGTTTAAAAATGTTCTTTTTATCAAACAATATAGTTGTACTCAATCTATGAACCACGACCCTTCATGAATCAGAGTAATTAATTTTTTTGAAGTGCGGTAATTATAACAGATTTTTTTATGTGATGTAACTGATTTTGTTGAAGTGGTGTAATTGCACAAAATGTTACTGTAAATGATGCAGTGTAAATGTAATTGATCATTGTAACTTAACTCATCCCTGGTGTGCATGTGCATGTATGTATGCATGTTTGCAAGCACATCAATTGCACACATATGAGGCTCATTGGGCCTTCTCTTACAACTCTCCTACTCATTCTTAATTTAATCCAACATTATGAAATTTGATAAAAAATATGGATGAAATTTAAAAAGAGCATGTAAATTTTTCATTCTGTAACATTTTAGAATAATTATTGTTGGCATGGTTTTTAATAGAATTTTAAGATTGATTATGCGTATGTAAGTGCCTGAGAGCAATCTTAATTGATCGGGCACTATATAATCTGAAACTATATAATCTGAAACTATATAATCAGTGTTTGAGCAAGGATTTGAAATTGAGGGGACACGTCTCCCCCTCTTTAAAAAAGTGAGACATTCAGTTTTAGGCTGAGCTACTGATCAATATTTATAAATCAGTGGTGATCACAATTGATTTAACAAGCACAGTCACACGGTATATATATATATATATATATATAATATATATATATATATATGTATATATATATTATATATATATATATATATACATTAATTATATATGGCACAGAGAAAAAATATTAATATTTTCTGTTGTTTGCTCAGAGTAAATTAAAATACCCGTAATGGAGTGGGCAACCTAATGCAGATTGCAAGATTGAAGGGACAGCACTATTGATAATTTTAAACACTAAGCATAATGACTGCAAAATATGCACCACTGACCTGTGATTTGTTGCAGTGGCCAATGTAAAAAAATACACCCTGAAACCTTAATGTATGTAAGATATATGGAGAGGCTGAAAGTCACAAAGTCAACAAATGAATTACCATTTTTTTCCATCTTTTATTTAGTCAGACAGATATTGTCACATAAACTGCATTTGCATGCTAGATCTGATTTTATTAAACAGTTTTGTTTGTTGTACTCACACTTTGCTGTAGAAACTGCTTGTTGATGAGGTACTAATTACATACTCAGTTGATGTACAGCCACCCAGTATAGGTGAGATTTATTAACCCTTTCACGATCATTAAATTCTCGCCAGCGTGGGCCCTCTAGCTTGATTGTAACAATTATGTTGAGTCGCTGACTATAAAACTTGTGCCACAGCATGTTCTGTGCTGAAAATCCACGTTCCACATCCACAGTGTGGACTGGGAAGACCATTGCCATGGATGCCAGGATCACCAAGTTGGGGAATATGTCCCTGTGATGTGTACTAATGATGCTCCATAAGACTGGAAGCGACTTTGAAGGAGAGTTATAGAACAATCTAAGCCGGACAATGTTGCCGAACAGATTCAAATGACGTGGCATGGCTATCAAGACAGTTATCCACCACACTGCCCGGTTCTGATAACCACTAATGCGTCAATGTGCATTAATAATAATATCCGTTAGGTGGCACAATAGGTGCTGGGTTTATTTGTCAAAAGAAACGAGGTGACAACCAAACCAATATGTTTTTGAGTTTTGAGTGAGAAATTATCCTGCTAGTAATAGTATCATATCTTTCACACCACAGGCACAGACTACGGCTATGGCCTATACTAATTACGGAAACTCAACGCCAACGGCAACGCTACCTTGAAACGCATGATTTTTTGCTAAAAATGGTCTAGTATCATTTTGAAACATATTTATTACAATAGCATTAGCTAAGTCGTACATTCACATCCTATGCAAACATATAATTGCCATGGCGTTGACAGTTCTACTTAGGCATTGTCATTGGTACAAGTTTCTACAACAGCTGCTGAGAATAGAACTAGAACCAATACTCCGCAGTGGTGGCAGTAGTATTACGTCGTAACGTGCACAAATGCTGATTTGCTGTTGCATTACCTTAATAAACATCAAATATAAGATCGGTATAGCATATACATATAACAAATGTGTGCAATAACATCTTAGTTCGGTTACCGTCTGTTTTTTTGGACTGCTGTGCATGACCACATCGGCCAGCTGCAGTTCCCGTTTCGACGCCACTTTGCATGCATAATCTAGATTGCTCACATTCCATCTGGTGGCGCCACTATCTGGGAAGCGCGGCTAATTCCGTGATTGGACAACTGATCGGTGATGCCAGAGGTAAATTCTAAGTTGTTGGGGGTAAATGTAAATGATTTTACAGTAATATTAGATGCTGAACAAGCGTAAAAAAACTGTATTTCACAATATAGCAGGTGTCGCTCCACTGATCAAAATGTGCGATATTTAAGATAATCATGCGACATCGGTGTTACGCACTTTCCAAAAATATGCGACACTTGACAAATAAACGCGAGAATGTCGCAAAATCGCGTCCTAGCTCAAACACTGTATAATCTGAAACTATAGCTATTTTCCCCAAAAAACTTAAGACATATTTATCCCAAATTGCATTTCCACCATAAATCTTCGGTTGTCCCTTGTTCTGATAATGACTTTAGCACATCCCCGACTCCCTGTTCACGATTATGCTTAATGATTCTGTTTTGTAGCGCCTCTGAGCTCAGGTTCCTGACGATATAGGCACCATAGAAGTTAATTATTGTTATTACAGTGTATTATTATTCTTATAAATACTTTTATTATTATTATTCAAAACACTGCCATGAGAGGAGACAAGCATTACCCCATTTCTGGCAGCGCTAATTATATGTGTCCAAGGCTCCTTTCCAATCCCACATGATGCTAACTCCTTCCTCAAACAATTTTTTTCCACCCATTTTAGAATCATTTATTGTATTATTACCGGGTCCAGGAAAAATTCTGTGAAAAGAGGGCAAAAGTGGTCCAGCTCTACACACTATGACATAAGGTTGTTCACGCTTTCGCAAGTCACCCGGTCTAACGATCAAAGTTAATTATTTTGATGACTTCAACAAAAATATGCACTCTTTTATTAAACCGACTGCGCATATTACTTAAAAACTATTCACACACTGCAGATATGAGCATCAACGAACACCTGATTCGTGATGACCTAAATGAATTGAGGAGGGACTTTTAATAAGCTTTTCTCTCAATCAGAAACAATGAGGTGCCATACTTACCATGTTCCTGGGGTCGACGGCGATGGCTGCGAGAAGTTGCCTACTGGTGGCAGATGCCGCCCAAGTGTACTTGAGGGCGGCAGTCTCCTCAATGTCCTTCAGTCTGTTCCACACGTTCAGGTCAACAGTCCTGTGAACGGAGGGACGTATGAGCCAGAGATGTGGTGATTGGTACGACTTTGAAAATGACTTTTTATAGTCGATTACAAATACATTCCCCCCACCTACCATGTCACCAATGTCATCACAAGTGGCAAAACTATACTTTGTTGCAACAATGACCTACTTCAAAGTGGCTGGCTTGGATGCACTCAGAACCACCCAGAGTTGTTTGATTTGAATCATTTGTTTTAATCACTCCAAAAAAGAATTTACTTTTTGATTTGAATTTCTTGTGATGTGGTTTCATTCTAATTTGGTATCAACTGATGACATTTTACACATTTCTGCATACTGAATGCAGTGACGCCACAAAAACTTGTCTTCAAGAGGCAGCATCTTTTCAAGTCAGAAGCCCTGAGATCAAATCCACCTTAAGCAAACACTTGTACCAGTTGTTACCAATTAAGTTTGTTGACTCAATTGAGACCATCTGTATAGTGTGGTACCAATTTGCAGTCTGGTTAGAATACACAGAGCCCTGGACAGGTGTTAATTCACCATCAACAAACAATGCCCACAAAGGTCATTGACAGACACAACATGCCTTTTAATAATATTGATGTCCTAAGGACCTACATTACAACTGTGGACACTTTCTCAATTCAATGAGCCCAACATCAGCTCCAAGTTATTTAATCTGTATATGCCTGTAGTCTGTTTTAGAGTGCTCATTCGATTTTAAGTGGTTATTTTGCTAAAGTACTTCTGTTCAACAGTCATATTTGTCATGTTTACAGTTAAACAGGACAAAGTTGCTAAGGAGTGACTGTATTTTTCAGCATGTAAATGTTAGCACTGGTAATAAACTGCTGACAGTTCTGATACAATATTTTGATATTCATGTTGCTGTTTTAAGTCAACATATATTATAATTATATTACCGGTATATTTTTAAAATCATGTACCCTCTGTCAAGACTTTTTAAATCATGATTTTTTTCCAACCCTGGAACCACCAGGTAAAATAAAAGTGCCAATATAATTACCCATTGAGCGTCTTTATTGGCAATTTCTTTCTATATTTTATGCTTCGTTTTTGGTTCAAAACTAATTACTTTCTCTGCCATATGAATTGTTATACAACAGTTAGGTTCCTACCTACTCGTTTTTAATGTCATGAGTGGGGTTATTTATGTTCTAAACTACAGTGTTTAACTTTTGTGGTCAACAAGTCAAACAATGTTGTAATCCACGTTAAATTAGTTATTTTGTGGATCACCTAATGGTAGGAGACATAGTAACAGTCAGCCACTGTTGAATACCTAAAAAGATTCAATGGTCCTTTGAAGCCAGTTCGTCACTGGACTGTCCTTTTGAACAAAAGCATATGGGGACAGGCTCCACAGGCTTGCCATTGAAGCTATTCATTAATCAGGGTTCCAAACTTCCAGCCAGGCCCTTAGCCACAGACCCAACTGCCTGCCTTGAAAACGGGCAAATGTCTGAAGAAGACTGGTAAAATAAAATAAAAGATCAATAATGGTTTCAAGAGTCACTTCCATGGAAGCCGTTCGTCTGCTCAAGATTACACTTTTCAGAAAGTTCAAGACTAGCAAAAAAATTATTTCTGGCTAAGGGTTCCAAGTTCCAGCATTAAGCTCACTGTTTTTAATATCTGTATAAATTGTCTGTATTTTCATCCCAATAAATGTATGAAACTTCTACACCTACTGGTAGATTCGGTTATTTTCCTTACATGTATATAGCTGGCCACTGATGGTAATGATAATGAAAATTATGGCTTGTGAGTATAATGAAAACATTTTTAGTCCCACAAATAAATAGTCAACATTTATTTTTGATGTAATGATTATGGTAATGATAATGTACACTCCACACTGACTCATGTCCAACCCTGATGCACTTCAGTAAGTTTTTTGCCATAACTCGAGAACCAGCTAGCATTAGGACTTACCCTGTTGGCGTTGCTTTGTGTCTGCCTGCTCCTGAGTGGTGGTCAGTACTCGGAGGTAATGGTCGACGTACTTCTGTCATCATGATCTCTATGAGTAGACATGATGACACGTCGGCAGTGTCAACCCCACCCAGGATGGGAGAGAAGCACTGCACGAGCACAGCCTCCATTCTCGCCCTCACGTCGACCGACACCGGCTGGGAAAAACAGCAATCATGTTTTTTTCAAACAATATGCAATAAGCCAATAACTGGGTGTTTCCTGATAACTGTAAAAAATTTCTGAATTTTGGCATGCATTATTTTCACAACAGGCCCAATATGTAGGATAAATTTCATCAATCATCAGTTAGTAATAGTTAGGTAAATTGTCCTTTACTGAATTATCCCACTATCATCACCATGTTTAATTACTATATATTCAATTGAAATTTGATGTCAGCAACTAGTTTGAGGAATATGCCAAAATGTTCTTCTACACATAATCATTATTAAAATATTTGTAATTTTAATAATTATCTAGCTTTTATTGGGTCCACTAGTTTGCGACCACAGCTAAATGACAGAAAACTGCACAACAATGATAGTAATTAAATCGTACATGAAAACAATTATATCATTCAGTTATCATGCTCATTCAGTTATAATTCAATACTTACAATAGTATATGCCATGCATTATACACAGGTATATATTACACATCATATCAATGTTAGAGTAATGGTAATTTCAATGATTCAATGATAATACAGGGGTTGATTAAACATTAATGATAATAAAATTTAAACTGCCATAATAGTGACTAACCCCCCAATGACCCAAAATTATATAACTAATTAGTATTATCTTGCATACTACATTGCCAAATGAAAAACAATTATATAATTAATGAGTATTATCTTGCATACTACATTACCTCACAAATAATGCCCACATAAGTTACCTTGGCAGCAACAGAGGGAGATGGTCCTTGCTCAAAATTATCAAAGTCAGCTTCTTCAAAATCGCCAAATTCGTCCTCCTTATTGCCCCCGGCAACAGCTGGCCCTGTTTGGGGGCCAGATTCATGGAATGCCGCCCAGTCATCCTCCGTATCGTCTTCCATGGTTCTGGGCAACTCACCAGAATTGAATGCAGCCCAGTCTCCATCAACAGAGGGTGCTCCAGAATCTTTGAAACCCGAGAATGCATCAAATTCATTTTCAGTTTCATTGTTCTGCGCGTCAGCTGCCATACCAAAGTTGCTGAAACCATCATCTTTGTCATCCTGTTGACTATTCCTTTTAGAGGGTGTCTCAGAATCAACATTCGGTGAATCCGCAAAACCACAAAAATCGCCATCATCGCCAATTCCTGCTGTTTGCCTTTCATTTCCTAAATATTCCGATGGTGCTGCTTTTGTGACTTCACTTAAACTGTCAGCTCCGTTCTCATCACAATCTGCTTTGGTCCCTTCTTCTGTAGCACCGATATCACTGTCACTATCCACAGTCTTTTTATCTACAAATTCCACACCTGGTGTGGTAATTTCTTGGAATGTACTTGTGTTATAATTTGAGTTTGTTGACAGCATTTCACTAACAGTTTCACTTTCATTCCCGAATGCTGGGAGCTCGGATGATGTAGATTCTGCAGGAAGATTTGGTTCACCCGAACAATAAATGTTCTGCTCACTGTTGGATTCCTCTAATCCATCAGCCAGCATTTTGTCTGTCCTAGTCTCACTCGCACAGTTTATGTCCACTCTTGATGCAACATCTGCACCGTAAGTGCGGTTGTCATCGTGTTCCACATCACTGGAATGTTCTTTTGCATCATCGCTACACTTGCCTACAATTCTCCTAGCTGTGTCTTTTATCTCCAATTGGTCAGCTTCTTTCATATCTGACTGGTCAGTTTCTTTTATTTCCAATTGGTCAGCTTCTTTCATATCAGATTGGTCAGTTTCTTTTATCTCCAATTGGTCAGTCACAGTTTCACCACTTCTATATGCAGAAGTATCTTGATATGTTGTTGAGGACTTCATCAAGTCACTGGCGCAAACCGCAACAAACTTGGAGGACTGCATATCAGCAGGCTCGGAATCAGTTTCCACCTGTGCGTCTGTGCTCGGACTTGTCGTACCACTTCCAAAACCATTGTCGGTGATGTCTTCTGCTACTGCAGTGCTGACACCTGTTGTGTCAATAGCTGACCCATCGTTTGAATGCAACACACTGAGTTGGTCGGTATTGTCCTCACCATGAGCAAACTCTTGATAATCATCTGACTGGGTCACAGGTGAAATCTCACTACTGCAGGTACCCGAGTCCCGGCTAACCTTGTCCTGAGAACATTGTTGCGATTTTACACAGCAGCAGTCATCTTGAATAGTCATGATTGATTTTGCTATGTCTTGTGGCGAAATGTCTGACTGACATACAATGTTTTGATGTTGCACCATATCTTCACCATCCTTTAGCTGCACATTGGCATCTGTTGTTTTCTTCACTGCTGTTTCCCTGGTGGAACTGTCGCCAAATGGCCCAATGTTATCCGCTGGGATTGTGGTAGTAAAGCGTGCAAATCCGTCATCGTCTTCAGAAGGTGGAATATCTGACACACTGTTTGAAATGTTGTCATCTTGCTTACTCATCAAACCTGCGTCAGAATCCGGTAACTTGGAAGTCGCTAAATCTTCGGCATGATTAATACTGACATCATCAGACACGCATTGACTGCTTGGTAGAAACAAGTCAAGTTTCTTAGTCTGGGGTGTCTTTTCTGGAAAATGTGCACTTGCAAAGCCACCAAAGTCATCGCCGTCATCATCGCTTCCCCAGTCATCACATGATGGTGTATCATCAAGTGGGGGAGGCGAGGAGGATATCATAGGAATGAAGTCAGACATTCTACTGTGTTAGCTGATGTCAGCTCGACCAAAAGTTCAGCATCTTCATGGAAACATCTGAAAATATAAGACATTAAAATGATGTACATTAAAATGAAGTGCAAATAAACCGATTGATTAAATGGGATAATTAAATAAATGCTTAGCTATTGTATTGCGGGTTTGGTCTCACAAAGCAGATGTACTGACAATAACAGTACTGTACAAATAATACAAAATATCAAACCACATAACACTGAAGAACACTGATGTCTCATAAAATACAAAGGAAAACAGAACCAATAACTTTAGACTACCTGAAGTTACTTAGATAATAATGTTATTTTACTGGTTCAAACAAAGCAAATGTTTACAAAAACACAAACGTTTGGTGTTACAAAATAATGCTCTATCAAGGTATTCATTCTAAAACAGTACAAGTGCTATGCATTTCCAATTGGCAATTCTATTTGACATGTCATCTTAACAATAATATATAAAATACTTCCATTATGCTAAAATTCTCGAGAGACCTCGTCAGCACACCAAAACAAAATGGGTTAAGCAGTTCATAATTGATAAGCAGTTCCAGTTTAAACAGTTGAAACGGTGTTATATTTCCTACAGACTTAACACTAACAAGGAGTGAGTTCTACAGAGTCAGTGCAGCAGTCGGAAAAGCTCTCAGATCTTCAAAATAATGCAATATTGGAGAGGGAGCCAATGCAATGATTTAAGAAGTGGTGCTGAGTCAGAGAAACGAGGAGACCGGGTAACCACCCTTGCTAAACAATTTTGCACAATTGATTATTTAGAATTATGGATGATGTGTCACAAGTCACATATATCACGTTTGTCACAACTTTTGGATGATGCAACTCAAAAAGGACTATTTGTACCAATCACAATAATTGAAATGACTTTGGATAAAGCTTATTGGCATCGTCAAATACATGTGTATTTAGTGTTATAGTTATGCCCGGATGGCTTGGGCGCAGACTCGTAGTCACCATCGATTGACATTGAAGACCAATGCCAATGAATGGCAATGCTATCACAAATAACCTCGGTTTTATCTTGAATGCACTGCAATTTGTTAACAACAAAATTAGCATTAAAAGAAACTTGTGAAAAACTTGTTGTGCCATATAGTAGGACATGTGTCCATAAAGCATTTTTAATGAATGCGTTATTCCGCTAATAGTAATACAAACTAGTAATTACTCAATCTCAAAATTCTACTGCTAGACTATGGGGTCGTCGTAGGTATGTTAGAGAACGGTTTTAAGGTTATTTCGCAATACTATCAAATATCTAAAATGTATGTGTCCAACAGAATGTAAGTGGTCAATGAAACAGAAACACTGGCAGTGTGAAAGCCAGTCAATGAGTTAGGACTCGGTGACAGTGACAGTGACAGATCGTAATTACGATTCGGCAGGTGAGGATAACACGATATTCACCCACCTAGTTTACAAACTCTACACTTTACAATATTGTGCACGCATACCCTTTAAGCACACACGTATAGTAATGTTGTATGTATGTGGAAACAACTCAATTACCGGCTTAAGAGGGGGCAGTCAAACATATTTCACACAAAACTCACCTCCGTGGCTCATCTTTCCTTACCCATCATGCATTCCGGAAATAATAACAGGACAGCAGAACTATTTCATTCTCAAAACGACAAGATTTTAATTTTCACATAAATCACAATTTGGTAACAATTTAATTATAATGTTATGCTAAGAATTTAATTCCAAGAATTTATAACATTATTGCATTTCTAAATTTCAGCGAAATGACCACACGTATTTTGTTACCGTAAATGTGAATATTTACACCCACGCAGGTCAACGTGGCTTGTATCTTTTATGTTCGACGCGTCTGTGACAGTATTGCCTTATAGGACCACCGTGTGTAAACAGTCATTTTACACTCCCCAAGCGCGTTAATGTGATATCCTTCAAACAACCACACAAGAATCAGCTGAGAGTTCTTGCCAGACTCGGTCGGAAGACGGGAACTGGCATAAAAATGGCTGCGCAGATTACGCCGGCAGATATGTCGCGGCACTGTTCAAAAGACGATGTTTGGATCGTTATTGATGGCAAGGTTGGTGGAAACAAGGTATCACGAGATAATACAAATACATAATGTTGGTTGTCCATGCGACTCTTTTGCACTTCCTGGTTGTTGTCATTCTGAGCGACACGCCCCCTTTGGCTTTGCCTACCGTAAAACACCGAAATGTAGGCGCGTCACATATACCTGCAATATTATGTTTCTGTTGTACTTTTTTAATATCCCCGAAGTCCGGGGTGAGGCTGGCACCGATACCGGTCGTCGATTTTTGTTTTACTTCTTCTGTTTAATGCCTGCAATGGTCTAGAAAGTTGCAACGGGTAAGTCTTCACACAAAGATCGATATATACTATTAATTTTTAAATTACATATATGTTTTGTTGATGATGATTATTATCGAATGATAATGATTATAGTAAAGTTCATTGTTGCTTAATAATGTAAAAAAAGTCACACAGAAACCCTATGTGGCATGGCCGCTGAACGCCATTTACTCGGCCACGCTACTAGATTTGATCGCGGATGCTATCTTGCCAAAATGAAACCACTAGAACAGTTGTTACGTCCCGAACCGGAATCCGTCCGATTCCAGTATGGGACATATCCGATACCGGAATTGGGTGACGGGTCGCTGCGCAAAATCGGAATTCCAAGATGGGAACCCGAAATCGGAATATGTATAATAGAATTCCGATTTTGCGCTGTCCAAAATTTGCGCTGTCCCTTTGATCTCCCATCTGTACACCAAAACGCTGCAGTGTTTCAAAGAGGCGCCACAGACACATTGATCTCGGCTATCTGCGCACGGCGGCAATTCCCATACCGGAATCGGACGAATCCGATTCGGGACGTAACGGTTCCGACCACATTCAACGGCATATTTTTGTGAAACGTTGCACGCCATTGTGACGTCACAATAGAGCATACCCGAAACGATCAGTGGCGCCTCTGATGGATAACATAGCACTACATAAATGTTGTCGACGCCCATGCATTTTGTTCTTTCTATCTATGCTTTAGTAGTTAGTTACATATAATTACATTTGTTGACAAACTGTTTGTAGAACATTCGTGTATCCAGACAACTTGATTATACATTCAAAATGAACGTCTGGCGGAGTGGTATAAACGACGCCATTGTTACTTACGACTTGTTGCGTCACTGCTACTGTGAGCTTGAGTAACGAAGAATTTGTGTATCTTGTCATATTTTCAATATAAACAATATCCAACATTGTATGCAATTAAAATTGAGAGATTTCTTGAGCAAACTTAATAAAGATGCGTTTAATCTGCACATCAAAGTTAATGTTAGTTGTTGCAAGGGTGATATGAATAATTTTCACGCATACGCGAAGGTTGGAACTAATTCACGAATTACATCGTAAGCCTACAAACAATAACGCTTAAGTAGATATAGTGTGTGGAAATGCCCGGGGCAAAGCACAACCCACGAATATGTTTGTTTAATTGGAGCCATCTACCGATCAAACGATGTAACAAACCAATTGATTCATTTGCGGTTTACTACCCATTTAATCATCCGTGACGGTGGCGGAATACCACAAATAATTAGACAAGGCCATCGCAGTCGGTTGTCATTCGTCGCAGTCGGTTAATTGTCATTCGTCGCAGTCGGTTGTCATTCGTCGCAGTCGGTTGTCATTCGGTTTTACAACTATTCAAATGTTCATCTGCCATTTTGTACGCGACGACCGCGTCAAATCGTAAACAACAGAGCCGTCGTCATTGCACGCTCCATTTTTTTCGCGATGACCGCGTCATAGCGTAAACAAATAGTGCCGTCGTAATCGCACGCTCCATTTTTTCGCGATGACCGTGTCATAACGTAAACAAATAGTGCCGTCGTAATCGCACGCCCGTTCAATTATGAAATCATAACACCACCCCTGTGTTATATAGAACATACTGAAAGCGTGGTAATTCATCTTCGTAAAGATATTCCACACTGACTCGTGTATGTATGCATTCTTACAGGTGTACGATATGTCCAGTTACATTACTGATCATCCGGGTGGCGAGGTCATACTGAAGCACGCTGGAAAGGATGCGTCCAGCTACTTCGACGGCGTTTCTGCGCATGCTATCGTGAAAGGACTTATTCAGAATATAATGTGCAAAACTTACATCGGAGAATTTTAAACGGACACTTACGATTGACATAGAAATGTGTCAAACGAAGATGATTGGAGACAATCACAACAAAGGTGGATGCGCGTACTGCTGTTGTAATTTCGCAATTTCACATTGCAAAATATGTCGTATTGCACAAGGTGGGTGAACATGCTGCTATGGATAAACAAATAAACACACATAGATAATGTTTCAGAATGCCAGTGCGTACGTCAATGCAAATTAAGACGACACGACGCACGTGCTGGTCGATAACGCCCACAGGTGGAAGACACACCATCACGGCAGTTTAAAACACTTCACACGTACACGAACATCTCATTTACTGTCGTATGCGTAGCTTGAAACGTTTTAGTTGGCGTTATTTATATTGTCATTGTCGTCGTTTTTATTTGTATTTGTTCCCGTGTCGCCAGTAGTGCGTCTCGTCACGTGGACTTACGGAGCGGAATATTAAAGGCCCGTTCACACGAGCGATTGCTTGTCTGACGTGTCGGGCGACACTGTGTGGACCGACTAATCGGAAAACTAATCGCTCGTGTGAACGGACTTTTACACGATCAACATGTTGATTGACACAGTTATGAGCGCGATTTGCACGCCAATCATCAACTTGTTCCAATCTTATTTGTTAGAGTTGAGCAGTAAATCTTCGTGCACGATGCTCATATTAACGTCGTAGAATGCTACGTTGACGAGCATCGAAGACGTGATGAAAGCAAAACGGCAGGAGACGCGTTGCACTCGTGAAGACGTGCTATGTCGAGGGCACACGAAGATGCCCACCCAGAGACGCTGGTGACGCAGGCTCTGTGGCGACTTCACGCGTAGCGTACACCTATTCGAGTGTGCCTTTATCAACGTTCAGAGTGTACGTGACGGCGTCAACCCCTTTGTCTGGTGTTAGCCACTTGTTACATATAAAATCTGACCCGTAGCGTGGATGATTTTTTAGTGGGAGCGTGTTTATGTGAATAGGAACTCTTTTCTGGGGTCTGGGCGAGATTTCCCTGACAATTTTGCAATTTTTACAATTTTCCATTAAGAGATTTAAGACAAAACATAAATGAGGTATTTAAAATATATTATGCATTAACCGTCTCGTCCAACTTCCAAGTTATATTTTCTATCATGATATAGGCCTACAATAATTGACCGGGTCCGCAAACTACGGCCCGTGGAGATATTTCATCCAATCAGCGGACTGACGGCGAGATTGTACACGATTCGGTCCGCGATATGGGCATAATATTATATAAAATAAATAATAAATTGTACGACGGCCCGCCTATGTTTTCGTTGACACTGCAACACGAAAATGTCCAAATGCAGCACGCAGTGGTCATGAACTCGGTTCGCGCTCGCTGTTTAAACCACCGACAGTTACAACACCTTCCGGTCAGTATGAATCAACAATATCGACTTGTTGTCGTTGTCCACTCGTCTGAGCCACACCTATATTATACTACATGGCGCAAAGGTATCAGAAAACTGTTCAATCTACCACTTTGCACTCACTGCAATATGGTGCCACTTTTAGCAGTTTGTTTACCAATTCAAATTCAGATTATGATTCGAATTGTGCGATTGTTTAAAATGCAATGACATCAGTTTGAAAAGGCTCTCTCGTCTAGCCCTTCAATGTAGTCGCTCGTATATGTCTAAAAGCTTCAATTACGTCTTGTCCAAACTCAAACTTGATGCCATGACTTTATGTAGTATGAAATCAACCAACTTTTATGAAATGGTTCAAGACCACTACCAGGAGGGGCTAGATGAGCAACTAATACGCAAAGTGTCATTTACAAAAGATGTGTTGGAGAGTACAGATAATGTTGGAGAGTATAGATAATGTTGGAGAGTATAGATAATGTTGGAGAGTATAGATAATGTTGGAGAGTACAGATAATGCGTGCAGCACTTCTTTTTTATTCATAGACGAGTTGCGCTCAATAATTGCTGTTTATGTACACAGTAGCTTATATACACTCTATTAATCGAATTGTACAATTTTAGTACGAATAAATATATTATATGGGTTTCTGGCTCCAGTCATGCATATGATGCTGCACCGATGACGCGAGGTGTTGTGCACGGTCACAGACGTGTACTCGAATAAGAGAATATTATAAATATTAACAGGGCATTCGCCTAAATATAAGATAACAGACTGTTCAGCTGTCAGCTCAACGGATAGACTTAGGATCGTCTAACTCTCAAATTTATACAAATGGCACGTTGATTTATTCTGACCGTGCATAGGGTAGACGAAACTCTGCAGCCACAGCGGCCGCCTCCCCCCCCCCAAATTATTTGTCAATAATTTGCCCGACGAAGCAGAACTCTCAGCGGCCCAGTGTCCTTAGCGACCCAGTGTCCTTAGCGACCCAGTGTCCTTAGCGACCCAGTGTCCTTAGCGACCCAGTGTCCTCAGCGACCCAGTGTCCTTAGCGACCCAGCACAAAATTACCCGACGAAGCAGAACTGTATAATCTCGGCGGCCCCCCAAATGATGTGTCACAGTCTGACGGAGCGGAACTCAGTATCGCGGCCCCCCCCCAAATTGTCTGACGAAGCAAAACTGTTTAATCTCTGCGGCCCCTAAAACAATGCGTCTGAAGAAGCGAAACCCTTCAGTCTCAGGGGCCGCCCCATCCCCAAGAAAAAATGTCTGTCGAAGACGAACTCTTTACATCTTTGAGGCCCAACAATTTTTCTGACGAAAAAGTATTAGTCTCAGCGGCTCCCAAATAATGTGTCTGACGGAGCGGAATCCTTCAGTATTAGCGACCCCAAAAATGTGCCTGAAAGACCGGAATCCTTCAGTTTCAGAGGTCGCCCCACCCTCAAGAAAAAATTTCATAATTGTCTGACAAAGCGGAACTGTTTTGTCTCGGCGGCCCCAAAAATAATGGGTGTGACGAAGCGGAACTCTTCAGTGTCAGCGGCGATCAATAATTGTGTCTGACGAAGCGGAACTCATTAGTCTCAACGTCCCCCCCCATTGTCTGATGAAGCGGCAATGCCCCAATAAAAAAGTGTCTGACGAAGTGTAATGTTTCAGTCTCAGCGTCCCAAAAATGTGGATTTCTTCAGTCAGAGCGGGCGCCCCCACCCCCACCGCCACCCCCAAAGCGGAACTGTTTTACCCCAGCCCACGGGCCTGATTAAGCATTTATTTATGCACTCGCTATCTCCCGGAATGCAATTTCGTTAGCATTAAAATAAATTTGTGAGAAAGTCTTGTGAGAAACCCTGAAAAGACTAGGCTTTTATCATTGGATAAAGACAGTAGCAAAAGTGTTGTACTGTATTCGATCCCACAACGCTTTGCGCGACCGGGCTTCCACTGCAAATGACGCAATAACATGGCGACTGGAACGTGAGACGTAATTCGCCATTAACAAACAGTCTACGCAACTACGTAACCTCGACGCCGCATAACGACGACCCGACACAAGTGCGAAAGCGACATTGTACAGATACAACGAGAACGAGTATGCTCACAATGGAGGTTGGTTGTGAGTAAATTAGATTAGTTAGTTAATTATATTATTATTATTAAGAATGTCTTTCGCAGTCGCTACAGCCAGCTTGCACGAACAGTTGGCTTTTGCACCCTCGTACAGCGCTTCCCTTTAATTGCTCTGTGTAGCGTTCTCCTCTCACTCCAATGCTGCGTTTGACTTCGACTGAATGCGCGCGTACTTCTCGTGAATACGAGTTCTCCATATGTAAATAGAGTTCATGACCCCGTGAACTCGTAAATACGAGTCGCTAGCTGGGGCTCCATTTTAAATTTCGAGTTATCGACTAGTAATTAACGCAGCAATACCTAATGATCCGAAGCAGTTGCTCCAGATCTACTCTTGCTATCAGACGCATGCTTATGAGCCGGGGAGGCCGGTTCTGGGTAGGCCGAGATATCCATTGAACCCGTCAGTTAGAAAAAATGCGGTCATTGCTTGGTTTGAGGGCGCCTATTTGTCCACGTGGACGTGACCGAAGAGGTGCCATCACGTGTCCATCACATAATTGCTTATTTGTCGGCACCGACATCGGTCATACAACTTCACGTTGTTTATCCTATGTGGCTAGTGAATCCCTTGAGTGAGCAGAGCTGCTTCCGATGGAAGATATCTAATTTTTCCGTTTCCTAATCCGTCACTCAGTAAGAGTGGACGAACAAATGTTTATATAAACGCAATCGGAGTTGCTCATGTTCTCTTTGCGGAACGCTGTGACCGCAAGAATTTTTTGTCGAGACAGATCCTCAACGTCTCCAAGTTCTTTCGCCCTCCGTTCTTCGGCAACACGATCGGCTTCACTGCTGTTGACGTTTACGTGCAGGAACCAATCGTCCAGCGTTGGCGCGATCTCGTTGTCTCTGCGCAGGTAGTCATGGTCAGTGGAAGTGACGTTAGCGCCCTCTGCTTGTATAGCCTCGCTGGGTAGGTTGTGGTCGGCTGGCAGTCGGCTTGGAAGGTATCTGCGCAGCGTGCTTATGGCTGCTTCGATGTATACGACGAAGAGCACCGGCGACAGGGAGTCCTCTTATGGAGTGCCGACTGTCGAGTTGAAAGAAGCAGACAGGACGTTTTCTGTGCCGAGGAATGAACACAAAACGTCCACGAGTTTCGATACCGAGTATTTTTATCACGTACTTGATTCGTTGGCATTCGCGGCAAGCTACCGATGTCCCCACACCATATCTGATGTCCTCACACCATATCTGAACGTCCGCGTCGAAATCTGCTTTGGTTGGCCACAGGAAGGTCGGAGATCGGGTGCAATGTGCTGAGAGATAATGTTTTTCGTTGATTCGTCAGCAATACGATTGGCGTTAGGCAATTCAGAGGGCCTAGCGGTTTGTAGGGTTTCAGCAGTGCTATCAGCACCCTGTGCATTTTTTCTCGAAGACATCGTTGAAAATGTCGGCGATTAGTGTACAAAGTTCAGTAGATGAGTACCTCAGAAGTTCATCTGGAATCGAATCATAGTCTAATCGGGTGAACGTCTTTGGCAGTAATTGGCGCCATTGTACGATCGAGCATCCGTCAGCAGTTGCCAGTGGATCTGTTTACAGAGGACAGTCAATCTGGTTGTTGATTGGGATGACTCTACCAGAGGTCTTGTCTTTTCGATGTCCTGTCCATGTGGTTTCGTGTCGTACGGCATGCTGGAGTACTGTGTTGCATAGGAACAAGTTGAATGTCATACTCGAGTTTCGATATACGACACTAGGTGTTCGAGTCCGTAATCGAAAGAATCCGTTTGATACTAGTGATAACATCGAGCTTTATTCAAAGTATTTTACGGGTTAATATAAGCCTTCTGTCGACCGTTGATGATAACATCGGCTTTGGCAGCGGTTTGTTTTTAGATGAGTCGATTTTAAATATATGTATTTCTTTTTAACGTCGTCCAACATCTCGTTGCGACAGTTGCGTGCTCGACACCAAACGCGCGATTTTACTTAGGTTTGGGCAGTGATATCTTCAAAATGTCTCTCTTTTAATTGTCATCGAGCTTTGTAACGTACTCGTTATCGGTAGTTTATTGTTGGCGATGCTTTCAATCATACATATAATATCTCCATATTTAATGTTTTCCTTTCGTTTCTGCATTCCGCCGCCGACAACTCCTGCGATACATATTAACGCTGATTCTGAACTAACAGACCGACATATGTGACCCTTTGACCCTTTGTGGGTGCGCAGTGCAATGGAGTGTGTTGGGAATCCCTTCGTTAAAGCGATGCGTTCGGACACTCGGCCCAACCGCGGGAGAGCCGCTCTCTGCGAAAGGGCCACAGGGGAGCCGCTCTTAACGGTATGGCCACCAGGGAATCGCCCTCTACTTGTGGTCACCGGGGAGCCGCTTTCTACGATACGGTCATCGGGTAGCCTCTCTCTACGGTATGGCCACCGGGGAATCGCTCTCTACGGTATGACCACCGGGGAGCCACTTTCTACGGCATGACCACATCGGAGTCGCTCTGTACAGAATGGCCACCTCCGAATCACTCTCTACGAAATGACCACCATTCCAGATCGCACGCCTCTGTGCATTCCATCGTCACTCACCCATCACCAAGAATGCGACTTAAGTCAGCACCAACACCTTCTTGGTGACACGGCTCGGCATCGTTTTTCCCATTGCAGTTTTCGTCAACACTGGTGTGAAGTGAAGGAGACACGAGGGAAAGAAACAGGAGGGAAAAGTTTACATAACTAGGAGACAGCAGGGAAAGATGACATGTTGTCAGGCGAGAAGGAGATTGTGACAGCATGGTGCGAAGTGACACCACTGCATAACAGAATACAACAGAATGGAACCGACGAAAGAGCTACTTTGGGGTAGTGACAGAGGGTGTTACGAGAAAAAAGGCAGAGAGAGTAGTCGTGAATTGCCCAAGTAACCCAACACAGTGTGTTCTTCGTGGGGACAGGCCAGTGTGTTCTTCGTGGGGACAGGCCAGTGTGTTCAAAGCGTTATATGATGTGCCAGACAACAATCGTTTCGACAAACGGAATAGGTATATACGATGTGATTGAATGTCTCGATGAATAGCTTATTGCTATAGAATTTAGACAGCGTGTTTGGGTCAGACGTTATACGCTTTCGGGTCGCAACTGTTGTTGGACATTGCCGATAATTATTCGGGATTTGCACTGGACAGTGAGTTTGATTTTCGAAAAGACGTTTGGACGTTTCTAATTGATAAAAACGTGTATTGGACACGTATATGTTATGCTGTAGAAGATATATGTAATACCATTTATCACCAAACAACACATCTTAAAGGTTTTTGAATATAAAAGCTATGTAAGACGTTAATTTTTTCTACACTGTATTTATTGAATACAAATACGCAGCTACACTTAATTATAATATTTACTCATCTACACTCATCAAGTAACAAAGAAAACATTATATTTGTATTCGATGCACAATTGTGTCAGAAACAGCCACATGTCAGTGCATTGTCAGAATGTGTTTGCAATCATCTACACAGTCATAAAACAATCTTGTGCATATTATGTCCATGTTGATACGGATAACTTCCATTAGTTCGTGTTCGCAATTGAACATGCAGCTTTTATACTGCTGACTGCATCGTTCTTTGCAGTCCGCAAAAGAGGATTCAATCGTGATGGAAGGAGTCGTCAACATCGCAACGTCCACAACGATCGTGAGAAGGAACAACTACGACCGAAATAACGTAAAATGGCAGCACAATGTTCACGTACTATTTTAATAGACATATTAATCGGATAAACGTGACGTGGAGGTACAACTTAAAGGGAAACCGAAGTTATAGTTTTAGTCTTGTGCACCTATAGGAGTTACTGAAACATAGCCATTTGCAACTACAATTAAGAGTATCACGCCAGTGGTTTATTAGGAAAACCTTGTTGAACACACAACGTTTGAATTTCCAATTTGAATTTGTAAACACCTAACCCAATACTTGCCAATAGGATATGGCCATGGTGTTTGTGTCTAAACTCAACAACTTATGCAATATATTTTGGACTTTGTTTATTAGACGAGTCCATTTCTGACTTAGCAGCGCATTTGACTGAGATTTTCCGTTACCCGCTGCTCTTAATACGTCACATTGGTAGTCTGGGAGAGAGAGAGAGAGGGAGAGGGAGAGGGAGAGGGAGAGGGAGAGGGAGAGGGAGAGGGAGAGGGAGACAGGCACGCACGCACGCACGCACGCACGCACGCACGCACGCACGCACGCAGGCAGACAGACGGAGACAAACAGACGCAGACAGGCAGGCGGAGACAGACAAACGGGGAGGGGGGAGATAGTTCATAGGAAGAAATGGCAGAATTCACAACCAACAACATGATATACATACCGTGGAAGATGTGTTCATTCTGAAATACAGTATTATGGTTATACAAAATACGTCGTTTCGTGCGCTTACGAAACAACCGACGATCCAACGGAAACGTGAATACAGCAGTTAACTGACGAAAAATGAAAATATAAAAGAAGGGGTGACCGTTGAGATGTAATAAGTAGCCGGCTTGACCGCTGGAGTGACACTTGTCTTCACACCTGCTCCCAGTATTTGGGTCAACGACGCTATCTGTCGCAGTCGTCAACAAGAGAGGTCCAATGTTTGCTATATAGTCAACTCACTAGGCAATAGTATTGCTTTTGTGCAATTATTCTTTCTAAGAAATAAGAAACAAAAACCGCTCCACCGAGTGTTTTAATTGCTCTATGTCTTGCTGCAAAAGGTGATGTAGGCATCTTTAACATTTTGTACGATGCCGTTATCACACGTCTTCTGGTGATGTCATGTGTCGATTCAGCGAAGTGTTATATAAACCACAATAAAGCCCAAATAATGGCAGATCCTACAAGTTGTCATATGTTAATATAACAGTGTTAATTTTCCAGATATAGATGGTTTATCTCCACACATGTCACACAAAGATTTTCATCCGAAGTGCTGCAAAATGAGGGCTCCGCTTTGATGCCAAGAACACGTTGGAACGAAAGTCATTTTCTAGGCACATCTCTCCTACCGGGCGCCTAGTAGACGTCACTTTACTGTTGAAGTTAAATTTGACACGCGGCTAGGTACATCGTATGTGGCTACGTACCACGTGAATACATCAAAGGACATCCTATGTGGCTACGTATCACGTGAATACATCAAAGGACATCCTATGTGGCTACGTATCACGTGAATACATCAAAGGACATCCTATGTGGCTACGCATCACGTGAATACATCAAAGGACATCCTGTGTGGCTACGTATCACGTGAATACATCAAAGGACATCCTATGTGGCTACGTATCACGTGAATACACCTGATTACGTAATGCGAAACATCCAATACTAGTGAGTACTTGGGAGATGACAAGTGGTACACCATCAAATCAAGTTGTTTCCGTTTTTAGGTCAATTACTTGCTCTGTTTCATCGTGAACACGAGAGGTAAAATGTTTGTCCATAGTCCACGCATTAGGCAATATCACTCTTTCCGAAGTTTGCAGCGACGTTCTCCAATAATGCATTTCCTCTCACAATGCATATGTGGATTCCAGGTTTACGTCATCACGTCCGCGCGATACAATACAAGGGTGTTGAAACATTTGATGGTATGCTTGTCGTAAGACGTCGGCGGTTTGCGATCATGTTTAAAGTGCAATTAGCACGTTTGCAAGCCAAGAGTTACGTCAATTGCAAAATTAACACTTTCAGCACATACCATTTCGGACAGTGCGTCCTGAGCAATACATGTTTAAAATAATATATGTTTAAGGCACTTCATGTCCACCCTCTCTCCAGTTGTTTTGATGTTATCTCCCCAGTTGTTTTGATGTTATCTCCCCAGTTTTCTTGATGTTATCTCCCCAGTTGTCTTGATGTTATCTCCCCAGTTGTCTTGATGTTATCTCCCCAGTTGTCTTGATGTTATCTCCCCAGTTGTCTTGATGTTATCTCCCCCAGTTGTCTTGATGTTATCTCCCCAGTTTTCTTGATGTTATCTCCCCAGTTGTCTTGATGTTGTAAATCTTTCCAATTTTTCTTCTTCCGCTTCGTTGTTTGCCTGGTAATTCTCGTCTCGTCACTAATGTCTTCTTGACCAATACGTTGCCAGCTTTCTTCTTCCGATAGCCAATATATGGTGAAACACTGAAGATGAATCTCTTGTTTTCTTTCGTTCGATGTTGCTTTTAATATTGCTTTTAAGTGTGTTTGCTGAGTTAAGTCTGTCATTATGATATATAATTCCCAGATTATAAATTGTGAATACTACAATAATAACGACTTTAGTTAGAAACATGAGAAGCATGTATTATGATTTTGCAGCTCATTTTAAGTTTAAAGATGCCTACTGTGAATATTTTACGCAGTGTTAGTGGAAATGCAGATTTTCATAATTGCAGTGTCTAATATCAGTGAGACTGTTCGCTTGTGCTCAATGACGTGCACTACTGCGGGTGAGCTGCATAAGCTGCGCATAGGGACATTACCACTTTGTTAGCCTCTATTATTCAAGCTCAGTGCTGTAGCGCCACCATTTGTCGCACACATCACCGCCTGGATGCAATGTGTACTTTTCATTATGACGGAAATTAGCTATGCGCCCATATTCTGGGTGCATACATAATTAGCTAATTACGATGTCATACGGGCATTTGGCTAATTCGTAAAATAGGAGTGAACTTTTATCAATTAATACTTTAAACTCTGAATATATTGACTGTCAGATTGAACAATTAAATCAGACAAAACAATGTTAGTGTAGAATGTAGATATGACGCTGACTGGCTGCTGGCGTTTCGCGGGAACGCCTACAAAAATGGAGTGGTGACAGTGGGTAACAACGAGACCACGGCTCTGAGGCCAGACTCTCTTCTCGGCGAATTTATGAAGGCGAGCGAGAATCGAATAAGCGAGACTAGGTGAGTGTGAGAGATTGTCGAGCTTACCCCGCGTTATACATGCAGTAAACATAATTAAAGGTTCCTCTTCAATTCGATTTTTCTTCATTAGTCTCATTTCCAATATATTTAGCGAAAAAAACTGCCTACATATCCACTGTAACAAGCTAACTTTTGTGTGTAGTTTTTGTGAAATCTTCAGACCAACTATTTGGACATTTGAACATTAATTTAAAGTGAAAATGGAAACGCTGAAAACTCACGAATTTCACTCTTGTTGAAATTTCGTAATTTGTCATGTGATCGGCGAGAGGATGGAAGTCACGTCCATGATCAGCATCGGCACCCGCACAGTGTAAACTTACCATTTCGCATATCCAGTATTTTCTAACGACTATAAAGTCAATTATGTCGATGATTTGAACAAAAATGAGGCATGTTTTATTAAATCGACTGCGGATGTTACATAGACTATTCACACACCATTTTGGACACCAACGAACCGGCTTTGCAATAGGCTAAGTCAATTAGGTATTTGCTGCTTTGCGGTAGGCTAAGTCAATTAGATATTTGCTGCTTTTCAGTAGGCTAAGTCAATTAGGTATTTGCTGCTTTGCGGTAGGCTAAGTCAATTAGATATTTGCTGCTTTGCGGTAGGCTAAGTCAATTAGGTATTTCTGTCAGTTTGTTCATTTCATAGTTGGACTTTGCACAGACAACGATGCCATATACTGAAGTTTGTAAATAGTTCATGTCGATTGTCAGTACAAACGTTACGTACACGCACGTATACAAGCCACGTAGAGACCTTGGCAGACGAAGAGTTTCATGTTGGATGTACTTTTGCATTTGAGCAAACATTCTTTGAACCGTTGGCCGCACACGTGCAGACAGCCCCCGTAGGTAGCCGCCCCGGCGACAGGTGGCGCCACCATCGACGCGAAGGCCATCAGGAAAAGTAGGACTCTGAGCTGCAGGCAGAAACAACACAAAGTGGCAGTCTCAAGTCTCAAGTGGTTTACTCCAAACTTGGGCTAACGCAGGAGTTTGTGGTGGACTGTGCGCATGCGCTGTGGGTGGTACGTTCGATTAAAAGACTAGTATAATTAATGTTGCTGAAATGGTTTTATCTGATAGTTTTATTTATTTTATGTATAGGATGTTTAACGAAAATTTTTAATAGGTTGGTTGTGTGTATGGATACTGTCGCTGCCTTGCCACATGCACACATAGACAGTCTCCATACCCACACCATGGATAAGTTTACGCTGAGCACTGTGTTTTAAAGGCAGTTTAGGTGAGGAGGTGTGGTGAAAGGGAGTTCCATAATAGCTTCTTGAAATGATTTTGGGTTTTTTATGTTGGTAATTTTTGATGGAATCATATTCCATATGCGAATGGCTCTGGGATAAAATGAAAAGACCATTGCATTTATACGACACTTGGGGGCTATGTATTGTCCACGGGTTCGAGAGCGAGTTAGTAGGCCCGGAGGGGGGGTGATCTCAATAATGTTGTTTAGAATTTTGTAGAAGGTAGTGGCTTGTTTGATAATGCGCCTTCGTTCGAGGGTTGGCCATCCAAGGGCAGTAATTAGATCTGCTGGGTTTGTGTTCCGTCTGTAATCATTTTTAACAAATCTGGCAGCAGAGTGTTGCACTCTTTCAAGGCTTTTAATTTGCGAAAAGGTGTGGGGATTCCATATGGGTGGAGAGTACTCAAGTTTTGGCCGGATTAGCATGTTGTACGCTGTTTGCTTAACTTCGGGTTTACATGGGCCAAGAGTTCGTTTAATCATGCCTAAACATTTCGAAGATTTTGAAGTTATGTCAGTGACGTGATTTGTCCAGGTTAATTTGGAATCCAATTTTACTCCGAGGTATGAGTGGCTGGATACGGTGGATAATGGCTGGCCAGAAAGCGAGTACTTGTGTGTGCTGGGTTTAGTTTTGTTTGTTATTGGAAGGTGGACGCATTTAGATACATTAAATTCCATTTGCCATTTGTCTGACCATGTTTGGAGTTGGCTAAGGTCAGTTTGGAGAATTTCATGGTCGGTTTTGGAAGAAATTTTACGATATATAATACTATCATCTGCAAAAAGGCGTATAGAAGATTTGATGTTCCCATTTATGTCATTTATGTAGAGTAAGAAGAGGACAGGTCCTAGAACTGAACCCTGTGGGACACCAGATGTGACATCTGTGATGTCCGACAGGGCACCGTTAACTGAGACTCTCTGTTTGCGGTTGGATAGAAAAGATTTGATCCAATTTTGAGTGTTTCCAGTGATTCCGTAGGAGGTCAATTTTGATAGAAGACGTAGGTGAGGCACTTTGTCGAAGGCTTTAGCAAAGTCAAGCAGGATTGCGTCAATTTGGGTCTTGTTGTCCATAGCAGTCATCCAGTCGTGGACTGTCTCAATGAGTTGAGATTCACAAGACAGTCCCGACTGGAATCCGTGTTGGAAGTGGAGAATGATGTTATGCTTGTGCAGGTGTTTCCACATGTTGCTTAGGATGATATGTTCCATTACTTTACAGAGGATGCAGGTTAGTGATATGGGTCTGTAGTTAGCTGGGTCAGATTTATGGCTCTTTTTGTGTATAGGAGTTACTAATGCTTGTAGCCAGTCATTAGGAAGTTTACCTGTGTTGTATGATTGTTGGAAAATTTTGGTGATGATGGGAGCTATCTGCTTTGCAGTTTCTTTAAGGACTCTAGCTGGGAGTTCATCTGGGCCTGTAGCTTTATTCTGGTTTAGATTTTCCAGCTGCTTTATTACGCCATCTATGCCAATTTCGAGAAGGGGGATGTTGGGGTAAGTAGAGGGGGCTATTTGGGGGATGGGGTGCTTTTCTTGGGTAAATACAGAGCTAAATTGGTTGTTTAGGGCATTTGCTTTATCTCGATCATTAATTATTGGTTGGTCGTTTACTCGAAGTATGGGGATGCCAATGTTTTCTCGTTTATTTGCCTTAATAAATGACCAGAATCGTTTTGGATTAGTTTTCAGGCTGTCTCCAATGTGGTTGTTAACATAGTCTTTGTAGGATTTTACTAATGTTTTAGTAGCTTGCTTTCGGAGTTCCTTAAATTTTTCCCAGTCACTGTTTAGTCCAGTTTGCTTTGTCTTTTTGTGGCTTTTGTTTCGTCTTCTCTGCATTCTAATTAGTTCACGTGTTATCCAGGGGAGGTGGGTTTTAGCTTTTGTGTATCGTCTAGGTATGTTTTTGTTAATCAAGGTAGTCAGACGTTCGCGGAAAAAGGTCCAGTTTATGTCTATATCCTGTGAGTTGGGGTCGATGTCGAAGTACTCAAGATTTAGTTTGTCTATGTCGTCTTTGAGTTGGTCCCAGTCTGCTGATTTGTAACTATAAACTTGGTGGGGGGGTTTCTTGTTGCGAACTGGGTTTAAGTTGACATTGAAGGTCACGGATTCGTGATCGCTCATACCAGGAGTGGTGTGGGTGTTGATGATAATGGAGGGATTTGAGGTGAGTATGAGGTCAAGAATGTTGCCAGAAGCGATGCGTGTGGGGTCGTTTACCATGTTCTGCAGCCCAAAGTCGTTAGTTATTTCTAGTAGTTTGTTATGCTTGCTGGCGGTGCTGTTATTAGTGGTCTGGTGATTTGTCCAGTTGATATCAGGGAGGTTAAAATCTCCAGCTATGACTACGTTAGGGGGAGTTTTTTGTGATCTATATAGTTTAGTTAGGGAGTCGTGGAGAGCTTCAAGGGATTGGAGGTGGTCATTTGGGGGTCGATAATAAGATGCAAAGTATATGCATTTGTTTCGTGCAAAATGAATTTTTGTCCAAATTATTTCACAATTTGAGTTTAAATTTTGGAGGGGTTCAGCTACAATGTTGTCACGGAAGGCTATAAGGACTCCACCGCCATGGACATTCCTGTCCTTTCTGATGGCCTCATAGTTGGGTGGTAGATTTAGATTCTTCTTAATTTAGTTTCAACTAGAAATATGATGTCTGGATTATTATATTGAATAGTTGCCTTTAGTTGGGTTGCTTTTTCTATGCTCTTAACGCTGTTGGTGTTTATCAAAATTCCTTTAAGTGTGTTTCCTTGGGTTTTCTTGTGGCGTTCGGGGGTTGAAGTGTTTTGGGGGTTTGGGGCGAAAATTAAGCCTGCATTTTGTGATGTATGGAGTGTTGGGGTAGTAAGCGTGGAACTGTCAGACTGGGTGTTGGTAGAAGTGGATTGCTCATTTCTAGATGGAGAAGTGGTAATATTTGGAATTGGGCGCCCGTATGGACCAGGGTTTGGGTGGATGTCGCCTGAGAGTGCTATCAGTCTGCTGAGGTACAGATGTGTAACAATGTCTGATTTGAATTTGATTTTGGGTGGGAATTTAATTCGGGGGTTCAAAGTTAGGGCATAATATTTTGGTTTAATTTTGAGATTTGATCGAGATACGCGTTGGCATGTTCCAATGATCGTTGCTATTAGGAGAGTGACGGTGATTATCTGCGTTAGCCCAAGATTAATCCGCGTGGAATGCGGGACTATGTGAGGGGAATATTTCCTAAAGGGACATCTGAATTGGAATACATTTTGTAGCATGGTTTTCTGAAAGTTAGATCCAAATGCAAACAGTGGCGACTTGAAGAAAAGTAAGCTTACTAATGAAATCCTTAGCGATAAAATGAAAAGAACTCACCCGGACGGCGCCGGCAGTGGTAGTCCGCCATCTTTGAAATTTTGGTTCATGTGTTGCGGTAAAGGGCGTTGTTTTGATTAGTTGCGTTTGTTGTCGTTTGGTTTGTCTGTTTCTGCGTGATCAGTGGGTTATGTTGAGTTGTTGTACCAATTGTGGTCATTTGTTGTGTTGGTGAACATGTTGTGTTGAGTGAAATGTGTGGAGCGATGTAACGGACTCGTACTACCCCGACGCATGCGCACATCCCTTATGCTAGTTGTGCGAACACATCGGAATAGAAAACATAAATTGGCCAAAATACGCGGAGGATAGGCGACTGTGTGCACCGTTGATGCTGTGCGACGGCTCGTCTTCACAGTCCTTGAAGGGGTGAAATGTTTCTTTGAGGAGCCTACCAGTACTGGAGTACAGCTTACGGGAATGATCGTGACACGCTGGACCAAAGCAGTGCGTTTTTTGCACTTATACTATAGGACCACAAACATTTTGAGAGGGGTCTCTCCGATTTTAGAGGACCATGGTAAAGTCAGGTCAAGGTCAGAGGTTCAATTATGCGGTTGTCACTGTTTTACGGTTATATACAATACATTTTATTTCCACAATAACATTACAATACATACATGATTTAAACTGTAATAACAATTTATTATGGAAAAGGAGAAAGCAGAAATGTAATACTTATGAAGTGTTTTCCCTTTCAACACAATAATTGCAGAATATATGAACAGTTAACTACATGACAAATTGAATTATAATAATATAATAATGTAAAAATAATAAAATAGTATTTCTTGGTTTCTTGTGCATTTTCAGTAAGCCAGCAATTAATAATATTAAAAAAATTATCCTTTTGTACAATTTAAAAAAAAATAAAAACAATTTTGCCACATTGTATGTTTCGGTCCAGTGAATTCCACAATTTTATACCACATATTGATAAACACCGGGCTTTTAGAGTTGTCCTTGAGAAAACTTGCCTTAAATTTTTACTTTGACGTGCTTCACGTGTCTTGTCAGACCCTTTATTGAATAACAATTGTAAATTATTTGGTAACAGCCTTTTGTTTGCTTGATATATTATGACAGTAGTTTCTACTTTTACTAAATCATATGCCATTTGTATGATGGCAATAATCGACATTGCACACTATCCTCATTGTTTTCTCTGTAGTAAATAAATGCATTCAATATTTTTGTTTTGTAGATATTTTCCCACACTTCGCAACAATATGACACATAAGGCAGGAATAGCGAATAGTACAATATCAAACATGTGTTTTTATCTAATGCATATTTTGCTCTGTGCATAATTGCAATACTTTTAGACAACTTAGATACTATCGTGTTGACATGGTCTTTCCAATTAAGCTTATGATCTATTAACACACTGAGAAATTGACTTACAAATATCATTCCAATATCAATGTCATTGACATTTACATTAATCTTGGATGTTTTCTTATAATTACTAAACAACAATAATGTATTAACTGCAAACCATGTACTTAATTTACTCAGTTCTTTGCTTACATCTTTACTGAGTTGAACTGGGTCATTTCCTAAACAAAAAATACTAGTGTCATCAGCAAAAAGTATAAATTTTAACACTTATGACGTATTACAGATATCATTTATGTATAGTATTACAGATATCATGTATAGTACTGTATGTATTGACCCTTGTGGGACTCCACATATAGTACATTTAATCAATCTGAATCATGATGTTCAATGCTGACATAATGTTGTCTCTTTTGTGCCTACATGTACAAAATAATCATTGAAGCCATTTACAATGTCTTTTTTGTAAAAGTTTTATCATTACACTTAAACTTATCTGGATGTGCTGAATTCTTTTGTTCTCTCCTAATAATAGTATTTAATATTTTCCATGTGTCTTTTATTTTATTTTTTCTCTAATAATTTGTTATAGTAACTTTTCTGTCTGCCTTAATATTGATGTTAGCTTGTTTTTTATGTTTTACTTTTATACTTGTTTTCTGCCTTTTTGTTCTGCACTGAAGTTTTTATATAAGTTGTTCTTCTTTTAACATGCATTACGCAAGCCATTTGTAAACCATGGTTTACTTTTTCGTTGTTTGGGTCTGAATACACTTTTTTGAGAGGACAGTTTAGTTTTTATCATATAAGTTTACTATGGTTTTTATAAAAATTTTATTGCAATATTTCCATAATCGACTTCCATTACATTATTCCAATTTTGTAGTAATAGGTCGTTTTTGAAGGCTCCAATATAATAATCAGTTTGTCTAAAGCCCGCAGCAACCGTCTATCAATCGGGCGGTGTGCAGTTAGCTTAATAAAAATATATCTCTTGTTGACATTTCTTTTTATATCTAAGTGTTTACATAATAGCATTCCAAATACAGGTAAATGGTAAGTAACATCACATATTATCAATCCACTACTAATGTTGTTATTCAACTCATTGATGAACATATTATTAATCAATGTTGCACTATGTTCTGTTATTCTGCTTGGTTTGTCAATTAATGGATGCAATCCCAAACTGAACATCCAATTTACAAAATTCTTAGTTTGATTATTGTCATAATATTTTAAAAAGTCATTGTTAAGATCACCACATAGAAATATTGTTTTGTTACGGTTTTTAACTTTTTTTAATTACCATTTCTAATTGATCACTGAATGTCTGTATATCTGAGCCTGGTTTTCTATATACACAATTAACAATGACATTGTTTCTTTTACTAATGCATAATACAGTAGTGATGCATTCCATTAGATCATTAACTTTCATAGACATAGTATTTATAACTTTGAAATCAAGAGATTTATTTACATAAACATACTACTACCGCCACCTTTCTTGTTCTCTCTTGCGATGTGATTGAATTCATAACCTTCTAACTTTAGTAAAGCTTTGGTGGTAATCTCCAGGGTCAAGCCATGTTTCTGATATTGCAACTGTAAAACATAGAACATGATTTTGATGTCTAAAAAAAAATTTTCAGGTTAAACAAATCCATTTTTGTTATAGGAAATACCCCACGGTGACGGTCATATCGGATTTCAAGGTCAGGCCAAAGTCAAATTATGTGTGTCGTTTTCTTTACACATGCAGCTTATATCCAACATAGAAACATGATCTTGGTGTCTAAGCCAACACTGTAAGGTCGAAACAAAGAAACCGTGAATGGATCTGGTGATGCCGTCGATCTACCTGTAAATCATGCTGCCCTGAAACGATTGATAGTGGCAGATCCTGAGCACGTCAGTATCTTTTGTGTGTTTGGGGAGCTGTGTCCTCTGATCAACCCCCTCCTCCCCCAGCAGGGACTTTCAATTCAGGAGACGTTCCAGAAACAGGTGACAATGTATGAACCTCCTATTTTTCTCGAAACGTTAGTTTACGATGTAAAGAGAAATGAACTTTCATTTGTTAATAGACGTGAACAAAACTGTCGATATTTCCTCATGACAACGTTACTCCATATAAATACACTTTTGTATGAATTGTTTTATATATATTTAAAAAAATTAAATTGTAGTTAATTGTGAAATGTGGAAACGTGTGTGTGCATCCAGTGCAAACGTAGCGCTTACCCTGTTTCCAGTTGGCGTCATTATCACTGTAATCAGTTCTCGTACAACTCCGTAGAAACAAAAATCACGCGACGAAGTACGGCGACTTGCTACTACTGTGATCAAAATAGCTGGTATGGTAAAATGGTAAATGCCAGTGGATATTGTATAAAGAACTTTCTGATAGGGCCTATATTTGCACAGTAATGTTGGTAGAGCGGCGCCATCAAGAGGTTCAAATGTTCACCAAACCACTCCAGTGTGTTGTCTGTCGTGTGTATGAAGCATGGCCTCCCTTCAACATCGGGCTCAACATATATAGAGGACCAACACGTGGTCAGCGCTACCAAGTCTCACGCATTTGGCTTCCGTCCCACGCTCTCACGCGACTATCTGTAAATCTCACACATATCGGTCGTTTCAATAATGCACATGTTGAAAAAAAACACCCATGTATAATAGTATGCACGCGTTGATAGCGGAGATCGTTCAGGGGCTCCCCGGCCCGAGATTTTTCTTATCATCGTCGATGACAGCGCGCATAAACGCCGCTCGAAGTCACACATGATTATCGACAAACATCCCGTTATGTTTGACCATGTCTCTCTACCGAAGAGTGACCATGGTGTGGGAATGGCTAGCGCACGTTACGGGTGTTGGTCCCGCGCCTCTTTGGCCTGTCGACTGTCAAGCTGGCAAAGGACCGCCTATTGACATTTGAACCATCAAAAGACTCGCTCAAGAAAGCCTAAAGACCGCCATACACATACCGACTTTTAGTCGCCAACAGTTTGCCTGCCGACAAATAGTTAGCAACTATCCATCGGCCGACCGTCGTCCGACCGATTTTTCAGGTGCCAGGTGTCCACAAAAAGTGTTGCCAACTGTTGGTGGAGAACATACACATAACGACTACACTTGAGTTGTCAACTGAAAAAGTAGTCGCCAACATGTTGGCAACTGAATAATTGGTATGCGTGTGCTATGTGGGCATAAATACAAGCGCATAGGGTCGACTAGTAGTAGCACACCTTGAGCGCGCTGAACTTCTGCTTCTTCTGAATGTTTAAGCCAGTCGTGTGCGGGATCCTAACCGTGGTTTGTGGCCAATTCATGCCAACAAATCCAACAGACCACATACCGCATTTAGGATCCGTTCGCCATTACCGTCATAAAGGATTCCTATATAAATGAGGATTACGTGTGATTAGCACGTTCACATCGGATACGTTACAAAAATCAATGAGTGGTATGTGGCAGGGTTCTCAGCCTCCCACCTTTTAGGGCCATCCTCCCACCTTCCATTCTAGACTAGGCGGTTGTGAGAGCAACAAATGGTGGCGCCACCTTACGGAGCCTACGCGCAAGATTAAATTTGATGCATACGACATTTGCGCCATATGGTGGGTAGACTGGGCACTACTCTATAAGATTTAACAAGATTTAAAAACATTGCCATCCAAGCCAAACGCCCAGATGGCAAGTGGACAAGGAAGCCATTGGCTTATCGAGAGTCCAACAATTTTCATCTACGTGTAACCCGCCCTCCTGAGATATGTGTCAACCTTGTTTTTAAACATATTCACGCTGCTAGCAGTTACACAGTCCGTAGATAATTTGTTCCATTTATCTATTGTCCTCTGTGAGAACGAGTACTTCCTGATATCCAATCTACACTGATCCTTTACTAATTTTACCTCATGTCCTCTAGTTCTACTATCTTTCTTGAGTGAGAAAAACATATTTCTATCAATAGTTTCATACCCATTCAATATCTTAAAAACGTCAAACTGATCTCCTCTTAACCTCCTTGTTTCTAAGGTTGTTAAACCACATTCTCATAACTAAGGTGTCTCAGTATTGGAATAATTTTAGTTGCTCACCTCTGTACTCGTTCAAGCGTATCTAAATCCTTCTTACGATATGGTATCCACGCTTGTATACTGTATTCTAAATGAGGTCTAACTATTGCTTTATACAGAGGTATAATTAGCTTTTTTCCTTGCATGTTATGTTTCTCGTAATCAACCCAAAAATGTGATTACCATTTAAAGCTGCAATGCCACACTGTTGTGAAACTTTCATATCAGCACTTATTTTATTCCTAAGTCATTTTCTTTTACAGTAGTACCTACAACAGTATCACCCAGATTATAGTTTATATCCAAGTTCCCGTGTCCTGTACGTAGGCATTTACATTTTCCAAAATTAAATAACATCTGTCATTTTCAGACCATTTAACTAATTTGTCTAGATCGTTTTGTAAATGTTGTTTATCACCATCAGATTTAACCTCTCTAAACACTTTTGTGTCATCTGCAAATGTCAGTACGTTGCTTATTATGTTGTCGTCCAAGCCACTCAAAACTGTTTTCCAGTTTTAAACCTCTCCAAGATGAACAACTAATCATCATTTTGGACATCCGCCGATACAACTGCTGCCACGGGTTGTGTGGTGAAGTTATTTATATAATGTGTGTAAATAGGGCCTACCACCCACCAAATCCCACCTATTTTTGAGGCCAACTTCGTACCTCTCACTTCCTGCCACACTCCTCGTTAATGTTTTCAGTACGACTGTGATCTTTGGGCCCACACCGGATATTTCACTTATTGGTACCATATAAGAGGACAACATCTCGTTGTCTTATTATAAGGCCCATGTCTGGGGATAACTAACTGACATTGGAGAGTCGCAACTAAGCGGTAAAAATCCAACATGGCGTCCAAAATGGCCGCCGTATTGACCATAGCCTGTATAATGGACACTAACTTTCCAGATAATGCTTCAATCAAGCTAAATGAGATCTCAATATAAAGGTAATGCAATTTGTCATATAATAGTACGTATTTAGAGGGGTTCGCTGTATACTGTCGATCTTTGTTGACCCAAAAGGGGTAATTTTGTGGATACATTTTGTGGAAATATCGAAATGACACAAATATATATCTCATCCATTTATTGCTAATCATTTCAGGGTTTTTCTTGTTTTTTTCTACAAGTATGGATAGACATATCCTGCATCATTTGCAAAAAAAGTCAGACAATTATCCTTTACCGTTTCAGAATTATGACATGTAAAAATTCATTGACAGTATATAAGAAAATAGCCAGAAAAGCAAATGTCTTGTTTTATTAAATAAATGCAGCCACGTTGTAGGTTCTCTTCAACTAAGGCTAAGACTTTTGATTTGCTAAATAAATAGTGTGATAAGAAATCGTGCAAACTTAATATTTAAGCGGTGAGTAAGTGATTTGAAAATGGCTGGCACAAAGATACTGTTAAAGGGAAACACAAGTCGTGCACCTATAAGAATTAATAAAACATTACCATTTGCAACTACAATCAAGAATATGAAGCTATTAGTTTACTAGAAAAACTTTGTTGAACACACATCATCTTAATTTCATGGGCCGCGCCTACTGTTAAATAACCATATGCTTGTAAAAAAAAAACCTTTCACATTCAATATTGTTCGGTCGAGCGGCTTTCAACTGTTCAATGAAATGCTTTGTCATCATTTTGTAAATTTCCATCAATTGTTTTTGTCACCGTCATGGTCAGTGTCTTTGAATTTAACTTCAAGATATTGCTCCTCTTTTTCTTCTACTTTCTGATTCGTGCATGTCCGCAGTTTACACATATCCGTGCACTTGAGTTCATGGACAATGCATTCGCGTTCTGGAAATGGATACCTACACGATAACGGTTCCAAAACAGTACTAAGTGATGGTGGCCCATTAATACATTCAACTGTCAGTCCATTCACACCCATAATTGGCTAGAAAACCGCAGCCTGGTAATTGACTAGAAGAACATGCATGAAGAAGTTATCTCTCATGTTTCTGTCAAGCACATCGTTGAGTAAAAGTCATGTCTACACATCTTGCAACTACGTGAAGTCTGCCTAAGTTTCCACAGAGGTGGGGAAAAAATCTGGATGTCTTATATAGATATTATAGAAACGATTATAGGTATGTTGCGAGCATTAAGAGAGGGTACTTTGCTATTTGTATGTGTCACTGATGCGGACATGATATCATGGTGCTTCGCCTACAACATAATCTACTATGCACGATTCCTGCCATAGTACCAAGCACACAAGTAGTAAGATGTGCATATGTGTATATCAGAATTTCAGGAGGACACGCATGGAAAAAAAACCCGCCAACAGTCACATTCCACGACAAGCTGACAACGGTATACTTTAAAATGTTTAGTCACATGAACAAACAGAAAATCAATAAAGCCAAAGCCAATGTAGTAGTCTCCAAGCAGATACAAAACTAGTTGGGCATATGATCACTGTTGCCCAAAGCAAACTGCGACACAAGAGTGGCATTCTAGCACACACGTTAGGACCTCTGCTATGGGCACTTTCAACTGGCATTGGATGGTTACGACGTAGAACTATCAAAGCTGCACGTGTCGGAGAGCTGGAGATGTCTCCAGCAGAAGCCAACCCAGAACCTTCAGAACACTGTCAGATAATTGATTTTGCATTTGACATCTATTTGGAGACGTACATTAAAGATGCTGATAAATGTAATATAGGGTGAAGCACGTGTATCCAGTTCAAAAACATTGCATCAGGCCACAACATCCACCAATAGAAGAAATATCTGTGTAGTTCTCGCACCAAGACTAACCTCGTCGTATTTCTTGTGAAAAAGTGGAAGTTGCCTAAACCATAGATATAATATAATATTAGTACTATATAGACATATGACTAAACATATAAAGTAGCTCCGTTTCAAATCACGCTATGTAGCATGTGAGAAAGTGTGTTGCAATATTACCAGAGATCAACCAGATGGAGATAAATAGCTGGAATCTTCACTAAAGCAAGTTGACACTCGCGTGCCTCTGCACGGGTTGCACGCATCAGAGGCTGTATACAAAGACATCGGCGTCTCTGTTGAAGGTACTGGTGTGATCATAATGAGTATTTGCTTCATCAAGGATATATTGTGCTATGTGCACACAACCGGACAAGGTATATTGACAATTTTAAATCGTTGGGAGATAGCCTCTGTGCTGCTGATCAATGTCATTGAATGGGTGAGTGGGCCACCGTTATCCAATGCTGCTATGGAACTGTTGCATTGTATCCACCAGCAGATTGTGAATAATTTGTCAATGAATTCAAGTGCACGTTTTCCTGAAAAACGAGGTGTGATGTGCTGTGAAATGTTAAAGACATTCGTGGAACAACTTTTCCAGGAATCCAAAGAAACATTTTAATGGCGGCCTAGGCTATGGAAAAATCAAATCTGGTCTAACCCCAATTGAATCGATGAGGCTCCAACTCGTTCACGCTCGCCACCTAGTGGTTGTGTTTAGCAATAAGAAGTTCATGGTTTCGTAATTGTTCGCGAGATGGTGCCACTTTCTATAAATAGCTTCAAACCAAATGGAAATTGCGACTACACGTGTGCGTGCAAGCGTTCGCATTAAAAAAAATTATTTTGCTAATGGATTTTAACATGTTGCTTATGAATTTTCATTTGTGTACACCCGTTATACATTTATGCACAGTACTCGCAATGCAGGTTTGTGGGGAGTTTTTTTACTGTGCACCTCAACAATACTGGGCAAAATGGGTCATCATTATCAAGTTTTTCACAGTTAACAACGAGGAAGTCCGCGCAATTGCAGAGTCAATCAAGTTAACAGTGTTGTAAAGAAGATGGACGTATATAATTCGGACCATCTTAAAACGCCGCTAACAACCAAAAACGCTCGAAAGATACCTACAGACGGTCCAAACCCAGAAAAGAAAGACAGAAAGCCCACTACTGTGATGATAAGTTGCATGTCAATATAATTATGTTCAACAGGTTTTGACGATAATAGATGTGGAAGTATAAATTACATATATAGGCCTAATATAAAAAACATGATGTTTATTATTATTATTATTATTCGGTACTGACTTTTAAAATTATTCACAAAGTGGTCTTGGGACAAAAATGTTTGAAGTCCCGCGGTGCTACGTGATGACTAATATCGACGCTGAGCAGGTCGAGCACTGGATGCGTCATTCTGGTGGTACTCCACAGCCGCTAAATTATGCATGCGGTAGCTGGTGCTGGTGGCGCCGTCTATCGACTGGGCTGATCCGCTGTCAGACAAATGTTTATCCGGGTGAGGAATGAGGGAGGTGAAAATGGCGGAACTGCAGTTCGAAGCCCCTCTCGCAAAATTTGACGGCGAGGAATGGAACGATTACAACGAGTTTCAGACAGCAAGCGACATTGAGAACTCGAACAGACCTTTGGCTGGCCCAATGGCGTTTAAAAAACGCGACGGCACATCGGCCGTGGACAATTTCAGCGAGACATTCTCAGACTCGCTCGAGGATTTGGTGAATACGTTCGACGAGAAAATCACGAAATGCTTCTGTAATTTCGACGAAAAGGTCGAAAAGTTCGCACCAGTTCAGGTGCGAACGCAGGAGGAGATTATGAAGGACTGCCAGTGAGTATCATTCAGTTATTTTGTGAATGTGAATAAAAATCCAGACTCAATAGTACAAAATAGCGTCAGTCTGTGACTAGACTCAAGGTTCGAGCCGATAGGATGCGACTATACTAGAAACCTCTTTTTTGCGATTGCGTAATGCTGAAGGAAATTTGTGTGTCTGGCACGGAATTCGTTTTCCGAAAAGGAAATAACATGTTGTGAGGCGGAATTGTTTACTTGACTGGATTGCGTTAAATTTAAACATTCGACTGATAATATATGTTAGCTAGTGTCATTAAAATCCAACATTTCGATATATATAACTAAATTAAAAAACTTAACCAATCACATTTTAAAAACTCTGTTCTTGTAATGCTTTTTGACTCGCATGCTTTGAATCTGACACATTGGGATTCAACCTAAAATTAAATAGGTGTGTATTTATTAAAGTCAATGTTACTAATAAAGACCTATACAGCCACATGTCAATACAGTCGGGTCGGGTCAGGTCAGACACAGTCTTAACCTGACTTGGGGTCAATTGCATTACAATTGTAATTGAAACACTAATTCTGGAATTGGTGTTTTTTTAATTAATTTGAATTGGTGAAATGTAATTGGTAAATGGTATTTTCAGTTACTTTTTCAATTAAATCATATTTAACTTTTTAACTAAAATTATTCGCTACAAATAATCAATAATATATATATATATATAATATGTTGTATATAGCATATTTGTTGATCATTATGTTATGTACCATAACTTGCAGAAATTAAATAAAGCTGCTCTAATATATATGTTATCTTTGGCTTTGATTATTATCTATGGTTGCTCTGTAAACATACTGTTATTTCAACATGGAGCTGGTATTGTTGAGGTGGAATTGGTGTGCGTAATTGGTGTGTAACTGGAATTTATATAATGTAAGTGACCCAAAGTCTGGACTTCACACATGTATGGGTCAAAACATTTGGATGTTGTTAATTCACTGAAAACCTGGGGTGGAGTTTCTTCAGGTAGAATCCTCTCTGGGACATCTAGACATAAATGAGTTATTTAGAACTGGGTTTTCCCCTAGAACTGCAGAAGGAACTGGAAATAACAATGACCTTGTAAAAATTGTGTTGTGACATCTAGTATTTAGCCAAATGTGTAATTGTTGAAGTTTTAATGTTTCCCTTGTATTAAGTAAACACTCGTGTTAATGCCAATACATTCTTAAATGTGTTTTATCCCACAGTGAAAAACACCACTCGTAAAAAAACTAGCAATCCAGCAGTGAGCTAGCATTCAAGACTGAAAGACTTGCCATTTTCTGTTAATGGAACTTTCCTTTCCTGTTAAATTGCATGTCCAAAGAATAATCATCTCATAACATATATTGTTTGGTGTTATCTAAGTGATGTGTCTAACATATTGACACTATGTAGACGTGTTGCTGACACTTGACTTACTAAGCACATTCCTTGAGTGCATTTGACTTTGTAATCACTTTCTTGTCGTGTTATTATAAAGATTTTTACACAAATCACTGTTGTCAAACTGTTTAGCAGATTTAATAAGAAAACCAGTCCAAACTAGTTCATTCATTATTCAAAAAAGTATTGTGATGGCAAAAAATATCACATCCACATGTTTCATTAAATAATGAAATGAATGCCTGTGTTTGTTGTGTATTTGATCTTTATTTTTACCATAGACTTTGGTCCACAGTATTGCCAAATGTGTCAAGTATTATTAGTTAATTTACTGACTTTATTAGTATTTATAACATCTCGGTTGGTTAAAATTAACAGCGAAATAGTTATCACAGTTATCTTACAAACGTGTTCCTATTGTGACCTTTCGCCTCTTGATATTTTCAAAAATCCACTTTTTAGTGATGAATTAAAATATGCTAGCTTTATGCATATATTATAGAAAGTAGAAACCACTATACAGCAATTAAATACAAACCAATTTATATTAATTATGCAAACCCTCCCAACTGGTTCTGTATCAGTTAACCAATGAAAATCATTGTATGTACGTTCCCTTTAAAGTTCATACTTGTAATTAAATACCCTCTCCTCCATTAGAATGTCTTTCATTGTGTCAGTATAACACCTGACAATTCTTTCAAGTTCAGCGCTGGAGCGTGACAAACAGCTCTCACTAGTCACTCACCAAACCTTTCTTCTGTGAATTCATTTAAATTTCTATTGTACAGCCTGTACCCCCTGCAGGTGCAGAATGCTTGCACACTGTGGGAATATTTGAACAGTTTATAGAGTGGAAAAAGCATGTGCCAGTTATCTGTGTGAATCTCAGAAATCTCCAGTTACCACCAATGGTAGTCTTCAGTTGCTGGTTGTATAAACATAGACTGTGCAGATGAGAAGTGTTGTGCGTGGAGGGCAAGAAGACCTAGTCAGACACCAAGGTGCGATGAAACACAATAATGAGTAGTACAGTGTGGTTCTTTAGGATGCACGATGCAATTACTCAATCTCAGTATCACTGATTAATCATCAGGCATGGCTATAATTATATAGTTCTAGGAATAAATACCAGTTAGTCTAAGCACTTACTCAACCTATAAGCAAGAGGCTAGCAAAATGTTCACAGAGTGCAAATCTATAAATTATTCAAATATTTCTCATGAATTAATGATAAACACAGTGCAGTAATATCTATGTTTGGTGCAGGGCTGAGTGCAAACTTAGAATTGTGTATAAACTATAAAAAATACATTATTGTGTTGTAAGTTGTGTATTTTATATGATAGATGTAAACAAATGTTCAGTTATAATTTATTTAAATCTTATCATCTCATCACAGTCCTCTTGAAAATTATTTCTCTGTCATTGTAGTAGGTATACTATGAACAAGGTCTGTGTCAAACTACTAGAAAGTAGTTCCGGAGTGATGGACATACATTTTAGCCATACACTTGTTACATACTGTAGCAATGCATTGCATGCTGGAATATAAGCACAGTTTTCACTGCGATATAATATATGAACCAAAAGTCTACAACATCATTGTCATATATAAACTTAGACCCTAATGGCTCTTATGCTAACGGCATATTTTTTAAACCTTAGTGAGAGTCTCCTGGCAGTTTTTTTTATGTTAAAGAAAAAATTTTTTATAATGATAGGCATACACTGAAAAACATGCATGGTATCGGATATATTCACACAAACTACAAATTTTCACCTAAGATAGGTTATGCTCCAATATCTGTGATGTGTTATCGGGCATATATTGGAAATATAGAGCAGGCAGGAGTTTGTTTGTTGACTAGACCCAATAAAATGTTGTGTCTGTGGTATACAGAGGAAACACAGACGAATTTGCCATGTTAATTTACTGAATGTGAAACTGGCGTAGAATAAAACAGTCTATGTGTACAGAGCTCACTGCTGCAGGAACAGGATCTGTTTTCATTTCACTGAAATCGGATATCAGTCATATGTAAACATGCTGACAGCGCTGATTAAGAACAGTACACTGTCCATGTGGGCATGCTTGAATTACACAATAATGGTTGATCCAGTTCAGCACATTAGTAGTCAATCCGTCTTCCTTTCCTAATTCAGATGAGGTGTTCAGGTCACGTTCCAGACTTCCGGTGAGAATGTTGATCTATGCAAGCATGAGCTCAGAGGGGATTTCACTGTGCATAAGAAATTACACATAGTGAAGATGGGTTTCTGTAAGTTTTCAGTTGTGAAAATATATCTTCTAATTCCAGTTTACAGGTAAATTAAAGTACGTTTACAGTTCTATGGTGTGTGACTGAAAAAGTAATTCCACAAACAACTGCAACAATCAGGGTTTTCATATGCTGAATAACAATGTAGATTGGACAATAGGAAAGTTATTCTAACGAATGACACTAAATTAATGGTACATTATATATGGTCTTTTATAATGATATGTTCACGCTAACAAGGTGAATATGCTTATAAACAGATACACACAAAATTGTTGAGCTCTCAATAAACCAATGCCATGCTTGGCCACTTGCTATCTGGATTTTGGTGGTTTGGATAACAACCTGGTTAAATCTATAAAAAAATTAATTTCTAGATCAGACTTCAGCTCTTCCCTTAAAACCTTTGCAGTCTTCCTCCAAAGAATCTTTCTGGTCATGTGGGGACACCAGTGAATTTCAAATGGAACATTGGGTACAACCCCCACAGTGGGGTTGTACCTCACTAGGATTGTACCCAATACCTCATTTAAAATTCAACTATATTCTTAGAAAAATATAAAATGCTGACACTATTAAAAACACGCAAGGCAACACTGCGGAATCTTGGAGTGATCACTGGTGCTTGGCCAATAGCGATATGTTTATCGTGAACTTCTTGCAGGAACTGCGAAAAAAGGAAAACATGAGATAAATGTTGCATGAAGCACTGGCTGTGTGGTCTCATTCCCAGTCTCTCGTGCCTTTCCCCTCCGTTCTGATGCCACTGCGATAATAATTAGTGCTGAGACGTGCAATTCTTAGCAGCCTTTGTTTCTTAGATCGCATAGACTAATTATAATGCATAATTTATGATCAGAAACCTGAATGACTACATTTTGATTTGGAAGTCCAAGGGATGCATAGTTAATGGTAATCATTGTTTATTTTGTTCGGTGTTAAATTTATATGACAAATATCAAAGCAAATAAATACGGCCACAAAAACTGTAACATATATATATATATATATATATATATATATATATATATATATATTTATACATATATATATATATATATATATATATATATATATATATATATATATATATATATATATATATATATATATATATATATATATATATAAATGTGAGTAAAAAAATTATTTGGAATAATTTGACCAACAAGTGTTAACTACATCAGTGTGCATGACATTATGATCATATCCAAATATATAACTAATTATATATATATAATCTAAGCTATTGCTTAGATTATCTGAGAAGATTTACTGGTACCAAGGAAACTTTGTACTAGAAAACTTTGTATCACTACTAGTACTACACACACGTTTGCCATTACCTGTGACTTTGTGAGACTTCCAGTGGGTGGCTGAAACTGCTGAGTTATATATAGAAGAGTTATATATATAGAAGCTGATTTTGTTAGAATGTCTCCTCGAGGGTAGCTAAGCTTTCCATTAGTAGAGTCTTAGATTCAGCAGAATTCGCCTTGGTTCATCTCCACACGCCTTCGTCATATTCTGCCATAACGGCACTATTAGACATGCACCGGATGTCAAATCATGAAATTAAACTTTATTTACTGCAGATACAACATTGGAGGAAATGATCTTTTGAGAATAGATGATCTGCAACAGAGGCAGTGTTCAGATGATCAATCATTATAAGGCCCCCTATAACATGTATAAACACAGCCCCTGCCCTGTGGGAAATCAAGGTGATTTGATCCTCCTGATCCCCCCCCCCCCACAGAGCAGCTGGCACAGGTTGGTAATGCTTCATGGGTTTCTACGAATCCACGATGCCTGGAACCGTTCTTGGATTTTCTTCCGAGATGTTTTATTCAAGACTCTTGGGATGCATCCATACCAACCTGTGTAAGCTGGCATCTGATATATCCTTACAGAAACAATCAGGATGAATATATCACCATCAATCAAGTAGGTTGTAGTAAACGAATGAGCCCCTCACGGACGAGTTAGATGTCAGTGGATACTGGAGACAATTAGTGTTGTGTACCATATGGCTCTGTATGCATCGTACATTTTATACAGTACGGTATGTTTTTTGTTCTGGTGCATCTAAAAACATATTATTGAAAGATGTGCTTAGTATGCTAACACTTTCCTTGTAATACCATTTACTTTACTGTTCGTCAGACATGGGGTCAATTCCATTCCGGAATTGGAATTGACCCTCAATTCCAATTCCGGAATCGGAAGCAATTGTCAAAAGTTGGTTGGAATTGATATTTTGTTGGAATTGGAATTGATTTAGTTGGAATTGGAAGTGATTTTTTTTTCATTATTGACTTGATACTGTTAATCTTTTCCCCTTAAATTTACTATTAAAATCATATTTGTCTGCTATTAGTATGTCACCCTGAATCTGGTAACAACCAGGAAGCTGTCAACATTATAGCATATACACTGTCTACTCTGTTATTGAAACATTGTGAACAAGAACAATATAATCAAGCATTTGCATCAAAAACAAATACAGACAGTAAAACTAAAGTCAGACCTTTCAGGCCTTATCTCATTTTCTTTCTCAGTGGACAAGGTTTATTTCCCCATGGAGAATACATGTTGGTGATTAGGATTTTGAAAACTCAAAGTTTACAGTAAATTTGATGAAATATCAATGATACCACAACTGATATAAATAGGGGGAAACTGTTCAAAACTCAGATCACTGACCCACCTGTCCAGGGTTGTCCAAAATGTCTGGTTAGCAAAAATCCAGTAGAGGTGTTGCAGCAGAAAGTACATATCAAATGGCTGAATGCCAATTTTAAACTTTTTATAGCAAACCTGACATACATATACATATATATATATATATATATATATATATATATATATATATATATATATATATATATATATATATATTCATATATATTCATTCAATGCATCTAATATATATATATATATATATATATATTAGATGCCTTGAATGAACAATAGTTAATTTGTTAATCATATCTGATTAAATATGATTGTGCACACATGATTTCAAGTACAAATAAAACTGTTAAAATGAATAGGATTTAAATTTTACCTTAGCCTAGGATTCCAAAAGTTTGAATGGGAATTGGAATTGATTTTTTGCAAGACGGAATAGGAATTGATTTTTGCAAGGCGGAATTGGAATAGATTTTTTGGAATTGACAAAACGGAAATGACCCCATGTCTGCTGTTCGTATGCGAAGATGCTGGCAGACGGAATTATCATAATAAATAGACTAGATCAATCAGTAGTTTGATGCATTCATTGTAAGAAACTTCACTTAAGTTTCCATTTTTTTCAAATTGTCTAGCCTATTCCATGAATTATTTATAGATGAAACAGCATAGATGCTGGAAATAAATATATTTTGTAGTTAAAAAAAACATGAGATGTGTTTGCTAGAAAGTAATCTGGTTTCCAAATCATTCGGAGAAGCGTTCCGCATACTGCGCGAAGGAAATGCATTCGTGTGGATCTAACAGTGATGCCAAACTGTTGATGGCTTACACTGTTTGCTCTTCCAGGCATGCACACTCCGAATGGAAAGAAGTATGCATGCCATTTGTCGAATACCTTGTCTTGCCTTTCAGATTCGGCGACTTTTGTATGGTTTTGGAAGCTTCGGTGGAAGATGTAGCATGCCGTATGGAATACCGGTTCGACTGAAGAAAAATACCGTTCTAAACACAACTATTGAGATTACTTACTCAATGTTTTTTAGAAGAAAATCGTTTTTCATATATATATCTACACCTGTATTAACTTTATGAAAATTTTCACAAGGATAAGTGAGATTTAAAGCTCCCTACTGAATCTACAATGATTAAAGAATAATTTTGACTGTAGCAACTTAACAATGTGAATCTATGCTCACATAAATAGCAGCAAGTATGTGTACAAAACTTGAAAGTGTTTTTCCCTGTAAGCTCGTGCAGAAAACTGCTTACAAAGTTTCGTTGAAAAGTTGGTAATTGACATATTACTGGGGGAAAACCTACTTTCGATAAAAGTTAAATTTGATTCCTTTTAGCAGTGACACTCGTAGTCATACTTTTGATCAAGCCAATTTTTGGTATTTATAAACACTTTGACTAGACTTTTCAGGCTTTGTACAACCACCGTTTGTACCCGGATGTCACAATGTCAGCCCATACCACAATAACAAAATGTCATTAAATCTGCAGAAGTGGTCCTAAACTAGGTCACACAATCCGCATATAGTTTATTTATATTTGATGGCTTCCTAATTTGCAGAACATTTGTTGCCTGTTCACAGTTCATAACATTACTGTCATTACCAACTAGCTACATCTACATACCAGGCCTTACCAGCATTGTTTGTCATGTATTCATGTATTACGACCCTTGCTAGCCAGGGGTGGTAGTAGTACTACAGTACCACTGGCAAACATTCTCGCTGGCAGATCAACCTGTTGAAGCATGGATTTGTCAGTTTATCCCAAGCAAAGTGTGGATGTACGCTGAATCATTTGTACTTAGTCCCATTTCCTGTCTTGGTCGACGTGTTTCTGAGAACTAGATTGGGTATTGATGTAGCCAGGAGCCCTGGTGGTGAGGGTCGGTCTGCCAGGGGTACTGATGTAGCCAGGAGCCCTGGTGGTGAGGGTTGGTCTGCCAGGGGTACTGATGTAGCCAGGAGCCCTGGTGGCAAGGGTCGGTCTGCCAGGGGTACTGATGTAGCCAGGAACCCTGGTGGTGAGGGTCGGTCTGCCAGGGGTACTGATGTAGCCAGGAGCCCTGGTGGTGAGGGTCGGTCTGCCAGGGGTACTGATGTAGCCAGGAGCCCTGGCGGTGAGGATCGGTCTGCCAGGGGTACTGATGTAGCCAGGAGCCCCTGTCATCAAGGATATATAACTGTGCCCCTCTGTTTCTAATCTGTACATGCCACAACTGTTGCAGTCACGCAGTGGTTGTGGTATATTAATATTTAATTAACACCATTTTGTGTAATTTGCATGAAATAAGAAGACCCATTGTGTGTGTGGGGGGAATTATTGTAAAAAAATCCCTGACTGACTTCTGCAATTTACTACAGATTGTCCATTCAATAATGGTGAAAATGTCTCTAAAGTAAACCATAGACATTTGCTGGTGTTTGTTTGTCTTGACTTAAGTGAGGAGTGTGGGAATTATATATATTTATCATTTACATGTCGTAGTTTAATGTCATTGGTAAAATAAAGAAATCTTCCATGTACAGATAGTGACATGATGTTGACCTACAGTATTCCCCGTGTAGAATCAGAAGTCCTATTATCTATAGACTGAATCACAGTGTAAGTCCTGTTATCTATAGACTGAATCATAGTTTAAGGTAATATGAAGTTGAGTGAACTAAGTATAGAATGAAGATCAAAATGTTTAAATAAAAATTATCATGTTACATTCCTTGATAAAAGTGTTACCGATTTGTATAGGGTTTGCCACTGTTCCACATTAAACAGATATGACATTTGTTGAGTTTTGCTTTCAGAATGTGGTGGACAATCACAGGCAACTATGGCAACATCCTGCCGATCGACTGGTCAAAGTCCTACACACAACAACTGCAAGAAAAGTCACTAAAATTAGTAGAAAAGCGGGTATGTGTTTTTACTTTCCGTTGGTTCGTTTGGTAGTACTACAATAAATCAGTTATAATACCAGTAGCAACAACAGGAAGTTTCAAGCAGCATATTGTTTTCATTTCTGAAATATACTATATGATATCTTGACATCTAAATGATTTATACATCCCGTGCACTGCAGAGCAGAAGTTGTAAATGAGCTTGTTCCTAAATATGATAAATGTTGGATTGCCTGGGGTATAACCACTCCCCCCTCAGTTGATTTAGCTCATCGTGAATCAGGCTCACTGATGTTCGGATTTGTAAGTTTAAGTTATGTTTGATCGTTAGATTGGATCAGATCTGGTAAAAAATAATTTAATAGTTTGTCTGATGTTTCCATTAAAAAGAAATAGCGCATTTTCACACAAACAAGCTGGCATGTCGTAGAGATAGGTTTGCTGTTTCGTGAAATGATTTTAAAATGAGACAAGCGAAAAGATTGAATTGAGGAATGACCTTTAAGCATATCAAATTTCAATTGTGGAGTCCAGAGCAGCGACTTCAAAAATAACTTACAACGTACAGTGAAAGTATGGGTCACATTTTACATAACTAGTTGAAGATGCAGCAGTTTTAAAGGGTGTTTTCATTCCTTTCCCTTGTGACTTTGTCCACAGCAACTGATGAAAAACTCCCTAAATTGTGCATCAACATATATCTGTAATTTTTAACTTAAGTTTAACTATCATAAAGTAATGTAAAGCAATGGTTTTAACATAACAAATGTCCACTGCACAACTGCTGAACCGATTGGGTTCAGACTCGGCGAACAAGTGTATTTTTTTGTAATTGGTGAACTCATCGCAGGAACGGGACTCATCTGACCTTGACCTGTCAGACGACGAGGAGCTGACCCAGGCCTTCGACATACATTCTCTCATTATCTCGAATCTTCAACAGGAGCCCATGTTCACTGCCGACGATGTCATCGATGAGATTGAGGGCATGATGGAGGACTCTGATGACGATGAGGTAAGGCCCACACACAATATAATTGGTCCTATCATCATCGTTTCGTCACTGATCCCACAACTGTGAGATACTTCCTCTGATGATCTGACAATCTCTCTCCACCTTTGTCTGTCTTTTGCTGCCCCATGTGTCTCATGAAAGTCCCGTCCATTCCTTACTGTTTTCTGTCCAGTTCCTTCTCTATCCACATCTCTTCCTCTTGTCTATCAGTTGCTGCGGAAGTTGATTTTTGCCAGGCTGGTAAACCTGGCCTACCATCTTGTGTCTTCTTGCTACAGACAGGAGACCTTTGTGTCACCTGATGTTTTCGCTGATTATACTGCAGACTTCCTTGGTGACATGGTCTGTGCATGGGATGTGCAAAATGTTATTATAATAGCATCTGATCTTCATCAGTTGTGCTCTTCTTGTCCCGTGAGCATAGTCGCCTTTAACTGTTGTCGGCCATGACTGACTCCTCCCCTCCAGAAGACGCTGCATCAATCAGATGCAGAATTCGCATCTGTATCTCCACATGTTGAACATAACTGCTGTATCCTCCACATGTTGGACATAACTGCTGTGTTATTGCGATGCTGTATCCTCCACATGTTGGACATAACTGCTGTGTTATTGCGATGCTGTATCCTCCACATGTTGGACATAACTGCTGTGTTATTGCGATGCTGTATCCTCCACATGTTGGACATAACTGCTGTGTTATTTCAATGCTGTATCCTCCACATGTTGGACATAACAGCTGTGTTATTGCAATGCTGTATCCTCCACATGTTGGACATAACTGCTGTGTTATTGCAATGCTGTATCCTCCACATGTTGGACATAACTGCTGTGTTATTTCAATGCTGTATCCTCCACATGTTGGACATAACTGCTGTGTTATTTCAATGCTGTATCCTCCACATGTTGGACATAACTGCTGTGTTATTGCAATGCTGTATCCTCCACATGTTGGACATAACTGCTGTGTTATTGCAATGCTGTATCCTCCACATGTTGGACATAACTGCTGTGTTATTTCAATGCTGTATCCTCCACATGTTGGACATAACTGCTGTGTTATTGCAATGCTGTATCCTCCACATGTTGGACATAACTGCTGTGTTATTTCAATGCTGTATCCTCCACATGTTGGACATAACTGCTGTGTTATTGCAATGCTGTATCCTCCACATGTTGGACATAACTGCTGTGTTATTTCAATGCTGTATCCTCCACATGTTGGACATAACTGCTGTGTTATTGCGATGCTGTATCCTCCACATGTTGGACATAACTGCTGTGTTATTGCGATGCTGTATCCTCCACATGTTGGACATAACTGCTGTGTTATTGCAATGCTGTATCCTCCACATGCTGAAGGGCTGAACAGAACTACGACAGTAATTGGCTGAGTTTCTGTGATATGGGTCAGAGGCTGACCTGAAACAGAGCCGTGAGAGGTACTTTGGCTTCTTCCAGCAGTACTTAGCTTGCCCTCAATGGACATAGAGCAGCGTGACACCACGTCATCACCACTGTTTGGCCAAAGAAATTGATTGCCTGTTGCTCCCCTAGCCTAGGATTCAGGGCAGCCTGCGAGGAAAGCATGAATCTGTCTGTGCAAGGAAATCGTGAATGAGTCCGCCATGAATCAGTCTGCTTCCCACGCTATTTTGTGTCCATCTTGATATACAGCCACGAAGCCCACAGATATGGGTGTGACGTGGATGGTGGTTTTCCCATAATTGACATGACATGACATGTCTGTGCAGCATAACTCACTGTTGTTCATAGTAGATAGGCTGACTTCTGATGACTAGAATGCAGGGGAAGCAGCGTGCAATACCTTATGAGTCACCCGCCTGCTCTAGATTCTACTCTGTGTTGTTGGTTGTATCTTGTATTTTCACTGATACTCAAAATCCTATATTGAAATTGAAGTTATGCCCATAACAAGATTTAACCAGATTTAACAAGATTGCCATACAACACAAAACATCCAGATGGCAGGTGGACAAGGGCGTCATTGGTTTATCAAGAGTCCAACAAATTTTCATCCATGTGTAACCCACCCTTCTGAGATATTTGTCAGTTTTGGTTTTAAACTTCTAACTGATGTTTAATATCCAAAAATGACGTGGTCAACAATATGCCAATAACACTTGATCTAGTTTATGAAAATTTATATTAGTCAGGAAGACCAGAACATGATGTTTATCAATTACACTTAAAATAAAATGAGTGGGTTCATAAAAAATTAAATGTAGACTAAATGACACGTACTGTAATACAAAATTGTGGCTGTGTTACAAACAATCTTTCGCTGAGTGTTAACATGAAACGCCCATGCTTGCCTAATGAAGCTGCGAAGACATGTAAACATCAGTAAAGTGATTGAATTCTCATTAATGCGTTGGTCATATTTTGGTCACTAGAGATGAATACAGACAAGTGGAGGCAATAATCTCGTTACAGAGCGGAGGGTCATATTTATGTCAAGGTTGTAGTAGACGTCCCACAATCGTTCCACAATGCAGCATGGCTGACAGCTTCATCGATCGGGAAGTCACTGCTCCTGTCTGCATCCCTAGTGAGACATTGACATGTCAGGGGAAAATTAGTCAGCTGAGAAAATTAGTCAATTCTGGGCACATATCAGCATAGCAGGCTCTGTGCTTCAGAACATCCCGTATGATTTGTAGTGAAGCACAGCCGCCCATGTCATTTACAAGGCAGTAATGGAACAGCATGTAGATGATGTTGTTGTCCTGGAATATGTGCAGCGAGGTAGTCACTGAGTTGTTGACCTAAGAATAGCAATCGTCATTAGTGTCCACTGTATGTGCTTGGCCACTGTCACCTTGAATTGACCTTGAGAGGTGGGATTGTGTCCTTCTCTTTTGAGGTGACATGGATTTGTTATCTCCGTTGTTGAGACAGATGTACCTGCAGATAGATAAATGTTGTTTGTGTATCTAAATCAGCCGATGATTTCAAGTAGTTTTCATGGTCAGTTTGTGGATTGGGCTTCTTGTAAGATAATGTTATGTTACATTGTTATCTCCATTGTTGTGACAGATGTTATGTTACATTGTTATCTCCGTTGTTGTGACAGATGTTATGTTACATTGTCATTCCAGCTGAATTATAACTTACAATTTATGTTCAAACTCTGTTTTGATTCTTTTTTCAAATGTGTTTTCTAATTGTTGGAGTAACATTTACATTTCAAGTTCTCGTCATGTGTGAATGTTGGATTATTTGGCATTCCATTGACCCGTATGAGACAGTCATGAAAATGTCACCAGACATTTACTATTTAGTTTATAACCAGTGTGCGAGAATGTCAATGTAAGCCTGTGCCGGAAATTATGTCGTACCTAAAAAATCTGATGCATCCGTTTTCACTGCATACTCGATGTCAAAGGCCAAGCAGTTAGTTCCTGTATGACAATTAATTACTGTAGCTGTAAATATAATATATCCTGAATGCTAATGGGGCAGCTATTAATAATTTGTTTGTGTGGCCACACTACATGAATAGTTTCTATGTTTTATAACAAATTATTTGATTAGATCTATAAATGCAACACACCGATAAGGCACAGTTGTGTCAGTGTTTCCTTATCGCCCAGATCCATTTTGCCAGAAGTAGAAATACCTCGTGATTCGGAGAAGCCTTGTGGCACTTGGAGGGCCTGTTTATCAATATCACACAATAAGGTTCAGTCACAGATAATAAAAACCTTCCTATGCTTAGTGTGTGACTTGTGGTCAGTTACATTGAAATTAGAATTGAAACCCAGTATTGTAATTGGAAGTGAAATTCCATTTCCAGATTTGTATTTGGAATTTGTGAAAATGTAATTGGCATTTTGAATTATTTTTCACTACTAATAATCAATAAAATATAATATGTGGCATATATATATATCATATTTGTATGCCATTATGTACAGTATTATGCAGAAATTAAATAAAGCTGCTCTAAAATATAATACGTTATTTTTGGCAGTTTGAGTCTGGTCTGTTAACATATTTTATTTCAATATCATAAATGGAACTTATAATTGGAATTGGTGTTTTGAGGTGTAATTGGAATTGGTAGATGTGTCATTTGTGTGTAAATGGAATATGTATGTATGTATGTATGTATGTATGTATGTATGTATGTATGTATGTATGTATGTATGTATGTATGTATATATATATATATATATATATATATATATATATATATATATATATATATATATATATATATATACATATATATAATATAATATATACTATTTATAATAAATAAGTCTCGTGATAACCAGTGAACCAAAAATACCAGATCAAAGCTGTGTGTGAATAAATTGGTTCGGACCACACAGGCGACCACTACAGTTTGAAAAGCTGCTGACCTTTGTGCCTCTGATTGTCTGGATAGATTGTTTAGAAGCAGCAGAAGTTGTAGTGAATGCGGGGTGTGTAGGGATGACACAAATACTGTCAAAGGACATTCGTAGGGAGAAACGAAATGATTTGCCCTGAAACACAAGACGTTCTGTAGAACATTCTTAGAAGCAATAGTCGTTTCATATCCTTCTCACAAAGACCCGTATATATTACCCCAGTCATAGTTTAGCTGCTGCAGGGCAGTAATATTAATCTTTAGAGATAGGATGTTATCATTGTTTCTGTATGTTATCTAATTTGCCCATGTTCTTATCAGGACTTAGCTGTTTATGCTTGTTGTGCTGTGAAAATCCTTGTCAGTTTTGTGACACCTAATGACTCTATTCACTCACTGTGAGGATCGTCTCAAAACTCTAGTGTATGTTAAGCTTTGCAAAAAAGTTGCCAATGTTAAAAGGTTTTTCTGCTGTTCACGTAATGTTTTATTTTATTACAGAACTATTGTTTATTAACAGTGAGTGTTTGCATTTCATATTATACATCAAATAATTATGGTAAAAAAAATGAGATACACTATATGTAGAGATGACAGGGCCACCAGACATGATACTCTGATGTTTTGACATCGTGGGATGACCCCAGGTATCCCTGTGTAACCTGTAAGAGTTAAATTTCTCCCGACCACCCTCGGAGAAGTCTTACAGGAACTCCACAAAAATCTCCACAAAAAGTCTCTGTTTGGAAAACTACAAACCTTTAGAGTAGTGAACATTTCCAGGTGTACAGTGTTGTTAATATCCTTCATCCAGAATAGATATTGATACTCAATCTTGAATTTGTCTAAACTCTAAAACCACATAAATGTGCCATTGAAAGTTTAAACTTGGTCGCGTTTATGCACAGGTAAACCAGTAATGAATATCTATAGCCAGGACAAATAAAAACAGCTAGGGCCAAGGTCATTAAACTGGTCTGTACATAATAATTATATATTGATTTTGAAGAAAAATCATTATGTTGTTTGTGGTACAAATGGCTAGTGCCTGTTTCTAACACTGGAGTTCAGTGGATTGTCATTGCCTCGTCCATTGTACATCTTACTTTTTTATTTTTATAAAGCAATGCATCAGAAATGTGTACTTACTGTGGACAAGGTTTACAATGTTATAATTTTATACTATAGCGACCAATTCATGTCACTGTGAAGACAGCTCCCTCTCAGCAATCTTCCCATTCACTTGTCTTAGCATAACACAAATGTAGTTGATTTTATATTAAAGGAACATAGCCTTCATCATTATGCTCAGTGATTATAATTAAACAATTATATGTGACAGATTTTATTTGAGCATAATTTAGTAGACAATGCAAAATACCATCTGTCTTGACTGTGTTGTCCTTGTTTGATTACAATTTCTTTTTATTTACCTGATCCAGTAACACAGCGTATTTCACGTGTCTGTGTTGAAATTTTTTTTAAATAGTGGGAAATATGCACACAATAAACTATTAATATTTAACTATTGTGGTGCTCTAAATTTCACAGAATCGGTATTAACAATTTTACAAGTTTTGCATGCTATGAAACCCAGGATTGGTCCATCTGAGAAAGGCCTGCATTGTTAATATTCACCAGGCGAAGCTTGGAAACATCCGAGAAAGGCCTGCATTGTTAATATTCACCAGGCGAAGCTTGGAAACATCCGAGAAAGGCCTGCATTGTTAATATTCACCAGGCGAAGCTTGGAAACATCCGAGAAAGGCCTGCATTGTTAATATTCACCAGGCGAAGCTTGGAAACATCCGAGAAAGGCCTGCATTGTTAATATTCACCAGGCGAAGCTTGGAAACATCCGAGAAAGGCCTGCATTGTTAATATTCACCAGGCGAAGCTTGGAAACATCCGAGAAAGGCCTGCATTGTTAATATTCACCAGGCGAAGCTTGGAAACATCCGAGAAAGGCCTGCATTGTTAATATTCACCAGGCGAAGCTTGGAAACATCCGAGAAAGGCCTGCATTGTTAATATTCACCAGGCGAAGCTTGGAAACATCCGAGAAAGGCCTGCATTGTTAATATTCACCAGGCGAAGCTTGGAAACATCCGAGAAAGGCCTGCATTGTTAATATTCACCAGGCGAAGCTTGGAAACATCCGAGAAAGGCCTGCATTGTTAATATTCACCAGGCAAAGCTTGGAAACATCTGCTCCCTGTGTTGATTGTTCCTCTTTAGCCATGACTTGCCTAATGGTCGTAAGAGATGGAATTTCTGTGTAATTCACCATCAGCAAATGTCATTTTACCACTAAGCTGGCTGGCAGGCCATGCCTTTATTACTATTAACCTCGGATGCATATTTAATTTATTGCATTGACATTATTTCTTCAGTGTTATGTTATGGTTATTGGTCCATCTGTTTCATGTGTTGTGCTCATAGCTTTCACTGCATAATTGTAAAAAAATGTATCAATGCCTGCTACATTTCCAATGATATAGAGGTGTATAATTCCGAGAACCTGTGCAAAATGCGTTATTAAAATATTAATAGCGAAACCAAATTTTATTTATGCCCAATTCATCACTTTTTTAAAGTTCTCTGGTAGAGGTTTGTGTCAGACTGCAACTATTCAACACCTGGATTGTCTGGAGGTAGATGCCCACATTCACAATACATCGGCAGGCATCTTTTCGTGCCTCATCTGTGAGTGTAATGAAATTGATGTGGCGCCGCATAGCAATTGTCTGTCTGCGGCAACTGTGGAAACACCTATTGTTTGCTTCGTGGAGTGGCGCCAGCGAACACAATCCATTGTTCTGTCCTGGTAGCGTAACAAATGAGTGAGAAGCTCGTTTGGATTGTAAACAGCGATTTAATCATATTAATTCCTTTAAAATACCTTTATTAAAAGTACTGTTTATCCAAATGAAAACTGTTCCAGTGTAGAAATCGATGCGGATGAAGTTTATCGGCAAGAATCGTTTATAAAATGGAAATATCTAATAAATGTTGAATGTTTAATTTATTATTTATAAAAATATTATTACTGTTTATCTGCATTTTAGTTTAGGCTAGATAACATATCCATTTCTAGAGAGGCTAAATTGTAGGAATGAATAGGTATGCCAGAGGTTTAGGAGTCTAGCTTTTAGAGGTTTAGGAGTCTAGCTTTTAGAGGTTTAGGAGTCTAGCTTTTAGAGGTTTAGGAGTCTAGCTTTTAGAGGTTTAGGAGTCTAGCTTTTAGAGGTTTAGGAGTCTAGCTTTTAGAGGTTTAGGAGTCTAGCTTGTACAGGTTTTTCCTTAAGGATGAGATTAGGCTACGTAGGAACCATGTTTTTTAGATATTTACTTTCCAACACTGTGTAAACATATCAAAGCTAATCAACTGAAGATGGTTGCAAAATTCATCAAATGCTGTGTGCCGTTCATTAGCAAACAAGGCTAATTAATCACCTTAGAGCTGACTGTTGGTTCAGCTACATGTCTGCAAGCACGTCCACTCTCTGGCACCAGTTTTGTATTATATTAATCAGCGTGCATTACACAACCTACATTTGATCTCATCACACTTACTGACCCTACAGTACAGTTTCCCAGTAGAAGGTACACGTGCAGTCACTGGTCAACATGATTAAATATGGATTTAAACAGAGGCTGACTGCTATGACCACCTGGCATTTTGTTCACACTACTGGGTGTCTTTATGCAAAGTTTCTGCTCTAGTTGATATGTATGTCTTCTTCGTTATTGTCAGAGACAGAAATCAGTGATAGTTTTGTATTCAAAACCCATTATTTTTTCTTGGGCATTTTTGGCTCCCCGTAGACATGAACTGGTCTCAGCATTAATATTTTGATAGTTTCCCTGAGGTAATTTTTTTACCAATGGCCATTTGGCTTATCAAAGCCATGTACCAGTCTCAGCTTAAAAATTTTCTGAAATGTACTCTTATATGAATCACATTTGTAGCCATGTCAGCATAGATGACAGAAATCACATGTATATATTTATTGATTATTTCTATCTGTGTTTATATGTGCATGTCTAGCACTTGTAAGCAGTGTATGTATTCGTACTTGTGTATATTGGTATGCATGCGTGCATGTGTGTAAACGTGTGTGTGCATGAGTGTCAGTGTGTATATATGCACACACGCACATGCAACACTTTGTATAGCAGACAAAGTAAGAAAATCCATCCACAGTAGACTATAGCAGTACATGTAGTAGGTATTTGTGATGTCAATAATCCCCCTGTAGATTCAGTGTCAAAGCTAGAGGTGTCCTTTGCCGCAGCTGCATTCATAGTTACTATATCCCTCAGGGCTCACCTACCATCCTAATAATGATTCCTTACTGGTGTTCGTGACAACCAGGGACACCTCGTGTTATTAATTGTTATTGTCACACGACCCTTTCATCTTTGGCCTGTATGAAGAAGATAGGTGTGCTACTAGCAGTGTGCTTGCTTGCAAGTGAACCTGCATGTGTTCATGTGTGTGCGTGCGTGACTGCATGCATGTGTGCATGCCTGCGTGTGTGCCTGTAAGATCCTGGCATAATCAAGCTAGAAATCTCCACCGTTCCGAGGTGTTTGATGTTAGGGTTTCGCCTAGTAGACCCAATACTGTGGCCTGATTAGCCCTTACAAAACATAAGCTCACCTGGGCTCAGAACTAACCTGCAGCCTATCAGACACGAATACCTGTATGCTGATGAATGTAGACATAGACTGTAGATTACAGAACAGCAAAGTATACTTCTCATTTATTGTGTGTTGGTAGGCTAGGTGTGGGTAGGGCCTTATGATGACACGGTTCCACATGGTTGTTTGGTTTATAGTCATGAGAGCTTTAGAAATTATCTTGCAGGTGGCTAAGCTTGTGCTTTTTCAGTTCCTAAGACAATTTGCATTCATTCGCTGATAGTGCAGGCTTCTTTTCCCTGGTGGAAGCAGAACCTAGGAATTCCAAAGGGCAGAAGTCACAATGTCTGTGACCTTCCCACACAGGTTCCCTAGCAGTGGGAAGCTCCTTGGCTCCTAGATTATCCCTTTAGTTGGAGAGTTGTCTCACCAATAAATTGATTGTGTTTATTGAGTCAGAAAGGCGAGTCCTTTACATATGTTGACAGATCTGTAGTATTGGATTAAATCATCTTATAACAATTCCAATTCAAGTTGCTATTGGCTGTGACTGCTGTGGTTATGTGATTGTGTCAATTACATTAACACCTTTTGTCCTCATTCGGCTGCCCAGTATTATAGAAGCACCCACGTACTCTAAAGAATAACAGTAAACAAGTTGATTTATAGGTGAACCGTTGAAGCACAGTCTTATCTGCACAACACGCAGAGCAATCCAGATGTAATCGTTTATACTGCAGCAATGTTGTCTCTGATACAGCATGACGAAGAGCTTGTAACAATGTTGTCTCTGATACAGCATGATGAAGAGCTTGTAACAATGTTGTCTCTGATACAGCATGATGAAGAGCTTGTAACAATGTTGTCTCTGATACAGCATGAAGAAGAGCTTGTAACAATGTTGTCTCTGATACAGCATGACGAAGAGCTTGTAACAATGTTGTCTCTGATACAGCATGATGAAGAGCTTGTAACAATGTTGTCTCTGATACAGCATGACAAGAGCTTGTAACAATGTTGTCTCTGATACAGCATGACGAAGAGCTTGTAACAATGTTGTCTCTGATACAGCATGACGAAGAGCTTGTAACAATGTTGTCTCTGATACAGCATGATGAAGAGCTTGTAACAATGTTGTCTCTGATACAGCATGAAGAAGAGCTTGTAACAATGTTGTCTCTGATACAGCATGACGAAGAGCTTGTAACAATGTTGTCTCTGATACAGCATGACGAAGAGCTTGTAACAATGTTGTCTCTGATACAGCATGACGAAGAGCTTGTAACAATGTTGTCTCTGATACAGCATGACGAAGAGCTTGTAACAATTGGTCTTGTCAGTTTGAATTAAACGTGTGCATGTCAGACCACCATTACAAAGTGACCCGCTCAGTAAATGTCATAATACTCTTCATAGTGTTCAGTTATGACCAGTCTTGTATGATTTGTCTTACAGATAATGATGGATAACTCATACAGTCCCTAGCCAGCTGAATATTCAGATTGTGTATTCTTTTTTCCGTTATTCCTACTTATTTCTCTGTAGACCTGTTGGCATCATTCTCCCGCCCATGACATTAACCTGCTCCGTCCACTTAGCTAACAACCTCCTAGTGGACTGGTACTAATGTTTTATTGTTTAAGTCCAGGTTGACCTACTTGAACAAAATGTGACATTGGATTTCGTTCCAGTTGCCATGAGAACAAATGAAGTGTTTTCCTTTCATTTCCTAAATCCAGGCACATCTTTTTCCCAGTGATTCACAATCACGATCCTCTGATCGTGATTGATCTACCGAGTAATGTTCAGTGTCTCAAGTGACAAATGCATGAAATGTCAGTGACAAAAATATTTTGCATCCCTGATGGTTTGAGCTTGGATGTGACAATGTGTTACATTGTGTTGCATTGTGTTACATTGTGTTACACTGTGTTACATTGTCACTGGTGTACATCAGTGAAGTGTAGTTTATTTGGTGAAAAAATCCCACGTTTGTAGAATCATCAAAATCCCACATTTCTCATCCTTCGTTGAATGTGCAGCTGTGCTGCATATTACCTTGATTAGTGATTTAAAATATATGTATATTTTCCACAATATACATGAGAGATTGATGATGTAGTAATATATTTGTTATTACAGAGTGCTTCGATTACGATCCATACTATAATAAACACACTGTTGATCAATCAAATCATTTGACTGTGGGCAACGCCCTTCCATGTGTAACCAGTCTACAAAACTAAATTGTTATTGTGTCATCACTAATTATGGTTAGACCGAGTTTTTTGCCGCCTTTTCCTAATTGTTGTTCATCTTCAACTTGTTTCTGTACATCTTTATTGCCTCTGTGATTCTGGTTCATGTACTCGTCTCTAGCCCTGCCATTGATCAGTCAACACAGCTCTGATTGGACTCAACGTAGCAGAAAACCTGCCACTAATATTTATCATATGTCACTTTTTCAAGTAGGCATTGAAAACGGCAATGGAAAATGGCATTTTTTCTGGTGTTCCCGTGGTCGTTTTCTTAAGTGTTATGATTCTATTGGAAGTGAGTCATGATTCAGGTTAATTTCCCACCGAGGCAGTTTGAAAAGCATAAGGCGTTTGCAAGTTTGATGTGAACGATATGTAACAGTGCTATTTTTACACCTGCGACAACCGGTTAATTTACATAATTATCCCTTTATGGGAAGTTGCATCTTTTAAACTCATTTATCACCTAGACAAAATAACCACATGGACGTGTAATTACAGCGTTTGGCAGACCTTAATATAGGAAACGGTTTTTATGTGGCTGACTTATTATTTTTGTATTCGTGACAATGGCTGCAGCTGGCGTAAACGGTTAGTCATGACAATGTCTGCAGCTGGTGTAAACGGTCGTCTATCGCTCAACTCTGTAGGTGGCAGGCTAGTTACTGAAACTGTTTATTTTGTCTGAATTAGCCCTCTCTTCTTTCATTGTTTTTTTTTTTAATTAGTCCCATTTGAATATCTCATCCTTATGATTTTTATGGAACTTTATTGTGTTGACATAGAAAACCAATGTAAAAGTAATGTAATGTAAAAGCACAATTCCCACTTAAAGGGAATACCGTATTCAACCTGTTAAGCGTAGATGCCCTAATTAGCGTACATCCCCTTTTTAATTAGCAGGATCCGTAATTGTTGTAATTTGATTAGTATGAAACAACTGAAAAGTGTCGCCATCTGTTGGTAAACAGTTGGCACCACTTTTCAGTTGTTCTACATTAGTCACCAAATTACACCTCTAGTATTAAACAGTTACCTTAGTGTCTAAAGAAACACAATTTGGGTGTGCTTATAAGAACAGTTTCTTTGACATTTTTCAATGTCCCAATTTTTTTGAAGCGTACTGAACACTTATTAGATCAAATACGGTACTTGTATTACATAAGTAGGTCTCTTTCAATATGTTTTCTCATTTGGCACACGTATTAATTACAATTTGAGTGTCAATGTTTACGTTAATTTATATGTGTGTCATTATGAATAAGGAACTGATTTTTAGTGACCATGCTAGGTTGTGGATGGACAAACAAAGACACATCTTGTCAGCAGAATTGCACGCTGTGTTGTATTTGTTATCGTCATTTTTGCTGAAACAATGTAATTGTAATTGTGTAACTGACACATGTAATTGGTTACAATCAAAGTATTTTTATGATTACAATGTAAATGTACCAATATGTACAGCCCGCATCATAGTGTCCCGATATCAATGATGTGTCTTCCAAAAACATAAAAAATTAATCTAGTTTAATGTTTGTTGTATTTTAACTGCCAGATAGCGATGTTCGTTTTGACATAATAAAGTTTATGTAATCATAATCAAAATTGTCTTGAGTTATTGCAACCATAATCATGATTTTTGGATCATGCCCAACTATTAGCTTGAATAATTAATGACAGTCCTGTCAGATATGGCAGATGGGAGGAAATGGATGTGGCCAGTCTTCCTTGAATCCTGCCTTTTGGGATTTGTGGCAGATTCGAAGTGTTTTCATTACCGAATGAAAGTAACTGATAAAATGAATTTGACAGTTGCCTGAATCATAGGGATGTTTACACATGTGTGTGCATACGTGCGTGCATTCGTGCGTGTGTGCGCATGGTTACTGCCCATACACAGATAATGTCTGTGCATTATATCCTTTCCTGTACTCGAAGTTGTGGATGTAACATCACATTTTAAATTTTTATTTGTCATTTGATTCCTGTCACCATCATTTTCATTTGGCTGTTAGTCCCTTTCTTTGTAGGATTGACCGTCTGGGATCTCTTCCTCCAATTTGTTCTGGACATTGTGCATACCTCCCCTTACTTCTTTAAAAGCTCCATTGCTAATCTACAGTAACAAACTTCAATGATCCCAGAATTCTACGTAATTTGTGAGATATTTACTACTTTCACAGATAAAAGTTGTTTTTCATGACTTTGGGCTTTTGACATTTAATAATAGTAAATGTTTATATTCAGAACAAAAATCCATATATATATATATATATATATATATGCATAAAATACAAGTAAAAATATATTTAAGTACACACATATGTTGTGCATTAAAAGAACATTTAGAAAGAATAAAAAATGTATAAATATTCACACATGTTGCACAGTAAAAATACATGTAAAATAAAAGTGTGAAAAAAAAAAGGATTATCCACTTCTCATTATTATAAGACATATAGCATGTTGTAATATGTTGTAATGTGTTGATGCAGTCAGAGGAAAACTAGTATTTTATAACCAGCAAGGTTATGGATTCTCATGTAACCTGTATGTGTTGTTTAATATTATTGTTTCACTATTTCGAAGCACTCATCCGCAAAACGTGTTAAACACCAAAATTGTACTGCCTTGAAATAACAGGGTTCCTATCTATCGCTTGACAAAAGAAAACACGTTCATCTAGATATGCACAAAAGGGATGTAACACATTTTGCCGATAAGTGCCTCATTTATTGAAGTAGTGACATAGATGAAAGACACATCCCTGATAGTCAACCTTGCGTGTTTGCAGAACAGTCTCCCGTCCTGTGACCTGCCGTCATGCGAGATGATGCCGACACCGACCGGCTCCGACATCGTGAATACAGCGACGGCAAACCTGCAGTTCCGGGAGAACTCGCAGGCCTCTACTGCCAACCTCGAAGAAAGTACGTATTATATGAGACAGCCTTGATGTGCCAGAAGACAGTAACATGTTGTCTCACACACAGGTTCACAGTAGCTCGGTGGTTATAACGTCGGACTCGCCCTTTTCAAAGCCTGGGCAGATTCATTCACCCTAATTTGCCCATGTCTTTCGGATGTTACTAAAAACTGTAGGTTCCTTCTACTTGGTGCTCATGACAGGGGAAGTGAAATCTCCCACACAGAGGGTAAATGTGTACCCTGTCTTGGATTCACAGAGCTGCTGATCTGTAAAACCCATTAATATATAATACTCCTGCATTAGCCCTGGAAAGGACTGTTTGGAGTATATCTCATAATCCAGTCCAGATTTGATCCTTCTCTAACTAGTTAGTCTGTGTTACTGACATATCGCAAGAGACTGAAGACCGCACTGTTATCCTACATATTAACACAAATCTCACTGCTAATCTTTCATCAGGACTTTAGTTTCCAACGCAGACATGTACCATCGGGTGGCAGCCTCAGAAGGCTAAATAAAGGCACCCATCAGATAAGCATAAGCTGTGTGCTTACAACTAAAATAACACTGCATCCTTTGTTATTACATACATCAGCTAGTATAGCCCAGTGCCAACATTGCTCAAATGAAGCCGAATGTTGCGTGACTAGACAAACTCGTACTTACATTTACCGAAACCTTCCCCATGGATTGAAAATTAAACAAAACATTTGCTGTGCCAAGCAGAAATGTTCTACTTTGTATAAACCTGTTTTAGTTCATGGCTTTTCTCCAGAACAAAGAGTCGTCATATGCAGTTGTTTTTACAACTACTCAAATAATACACATTTTGCTGAATATTTAGAATTTGTTTACAGCTGGTGCATTATTTCCATTCTGTCACAATCTCTTCAACCGAAGCAGATTTGCAAATTAGTTTATTTTTGGGTAAAAATTTTGTTTTTGTAATGGCATGTGATGCTGATTGGTCCAAAACGCAACAGTGATTACCATAGAAAACAGTGATTAACATGGACAACAGTGATTAGACCAGACATATATGTTTCATAGCATTCAAGAAGATGGTTTCTAGGTCACCGTTCCTCACTGACATCCAGCAAGAGACGTGGACACACAAACACACAAAGTGCCAAGCATATTGATCAATTCTCGGTGGAAACAGCCAGACGCCAGACTGGCACATCCCGAGAGATTTATGCCATGCAGCACATACCAAATTACAAATCATTGTTGCAAAAACAGCCCAGGCAGACCGGCACAGCACTCTGCAGGCAAAATTGCGCCAGGACGATGTCCTGCTATTGGACGCGGCTACTCTGTCTCTCCTGTCATAAACCAATCCAGGCATTAACCGTTGATTGCCAGTAACAGTAAATCTCTCCCCGCATGCATAATGTTATCTTGACACAGCCTGACTGGTGAAGTCATCCAGAAAATGGATCGTTTTTGTTATCAGCTAGATGTGAGAAACATTTCCACTGATTTGACACAAAGCCATCGATGATGTAATATGTAATATGTAACGAGCATGAGGGAAAGAATTGTCATCGATTTCGTTGGAAAGAGAGACTCCGTGTCTGTGTCCCATTTCCAGATACTTAATCTCTTAATGTAAACAATCCCAGTGTCCATCTTAGTTAAGTTACACACCTTCTGCCGTGTCTGGGCAATAGGTGCATCTAATCAAGTATTGGGTCCTGGTTGTTGATTGTCTTCTGTTCTTGTTAGAAACTGAATTTCATTTTGTCTTCGTTATGTTGTGCTGCAACTCAGAGCGGGCTACCTTTGCAACGAGTATGCACATTTCGCAGAAGGACAATCTGGAATATTGAGCAGGAGGACCCTATAGCTGTACTACAATTAGTATATTAAACTAGAGAAAAGAACCCTTTTAAGAGAAGAAAATGCTGTAAACGTTGACACACAAGCCAAGATGGCTGACGACAGAGGAGGGTGGCGTACTACTGTTTCCGCCCTGTGTGGCGCCCTTGATGCAAGACGATAGATGAAGAAGATTTAACTAGAATACTTGGCAGAAGCATTCCATTGCATTTTTTTATCAAAATAGGCAGCTTAGGAATATTCCAGATGTTCTAGTGCTCGGTAAACAATACCTAAACATGAAGAGAAAACAAAATCAGAATAGGTCTGAAAAACATCAGGCTAAATAAATGTTTTAGTGCAACATTTAAATCGTCACACCAGTAACTTCAATGTTGCTGTGCCCAGAATGTCTGTGACTTTGTGCTGGCTTTACAGACACGAGACAAACCATTGATTGCCTAGCAATACGGAGACGGTAATTAATTAGTGCACGCTGTGGTAAGGACACTTCAGTATTTCTGTCGGTAAACATGTCTGAGTTGTAGTTTTGCAGCCAAGACTTAAGGCTGTTCATTAATTTATCATGGCAGTATTAACATATAAACATTAATTAAGAATCTGAAGAAATAATATAAATTTATGGTTATGATCAAGAAGAATTCAGTCAAAATTGGTATTGTCGTAAATCGTGATGTAACAATGGATGTTTGGTTATCCCTTAAAATGTCTCAACTACCTAATTTCCGCTCGAGTAAGATGCTGATTTCACACTGAACGTGGAAGAGTTATTTTCATTCATAGTCAACTTAAAATCATTGTACCCTTGTGTAAACTACATCATGTGTCTCTAACCGGTGTTCACTGGATTAAACCCTGAGGGAAACTAACTTAAACAGCCCCGGATATAGAGAGTATATATAACTCACTGACACAACAGGGCGAGTATGATTGTGCTTATATCTTTATGGCTCACTTAGCCTGCAATAAAGACGTCACCGTTGCCATAGCAATGGAGGATTCTTGATTATATTACAACGTAAGCAGTGCCACCTCTGTGCAACCGTGCACTCGTAGTTCAGTCGATTGTTATTTCTTCCCAGTCTCGTTTCACACATTTAATTAATCAAAGTACAACAAATACAGAGAAGGTTCAGCTGAAGCTGCAGCGATTGTCTAAATGCAGTGAAATGATTGACATTTGTCTGAATAAGTCTGTTCTATTTGATGTGATTCATACTGATGTAATCATTGGCTGTTCTGTTTGGCTTGAATGAACCATTGCATTGAGAATCAAAGCCTGTTTTTATACCTAACTTAAATGAAAGCCAGTTTTTTGTCTGCAGAAACAAACGTGACAAGGTAACTGTCCACATTGCATTATAGAATATAGCAAAATACATCAGCCAAACAAATAATTGTCCGCAGAAACAAACGTGACAAGGTAACTGTCCACATTGCATTATAGAATATAGCAAAATACATCAGCCAAACAAATAATTGTCTGCAGAAACAAACGTGACAAGGTAACTGTCCACATTGCATTATAGAATATAGCAAAATACATCGGCCAAACAAATAATGCTTCAGCTTTAATGGACCTCTCCTCTAATCTCCTAGTGATAAAATATGCAATAGCGCCGCCATCTGTTTGCACACTTAAAGAGTGAAAGTCCGCCATATTTGATGAAACAAGCAGAACATGGGGTACGCACCCATGCAAAAAAGCAGTTTGTTGAAGCAATTTTAATCGTAATAAAAATAATAATAAAAGTTTATTTCAACAACATCAACAGTAAACATACAAACACAATTGAAACTTCATTTTGTGAATGCTGAAATGTTCTCAATATGTACAGCTGCAAATCAAGTCATTACTCCGCAAAACATAATTATATTTATTGTAAAAACCTGTTCATGCTGCTATGCACTCTTGTTACTTGTTTTGCCGTCGCACGGACAGCGCAGGTTTTGCCATCGCACGGACAGCGCAGGTTTTGCCGTCGCACGGACAGCGCAGGTTTTCTTAATTAACAATTTGTTCTGTTTCTGCTTGGCCACTGTGCAGGGCATTCAGGTATATATGTTTTCACTTTAATCCATTGCTGCTTGCTGTGGTGGATGTATTGATTTCTTGCTTGGCTTTCTGTCGTTTCCGTTTAGTGGGTGGGTGTGTTTAGATGTTTGTTATGCACCTGTCTACAACATATGTTGGAATGACATATCATCAATAAAAAAATCAGTCAAGCTAACCACTGCAGATCGATATTCGTTTGTAAAGATTATTTATTTTAATTTATATACTTTAATGGACTTTTAGGTTTATACGCGCAGCGATTGGCGTAAGCTAGAAACTGGCACCTCAAAAAACTTTTATTTATTTAGTTAAAATTTTTTTTTAATTTCTTTTGAAACTATAATTTTTCTTAGATTTGTGCTGTACGCTTTTACTGGAATGCATGCGCTCACACAACAGCTGGAAACTGCTATCTACAAATGGTAGTACACCAGAACATCTTGAATTATAAATATTCTGTTTATATTAAGACCTACACGTTTAACCTCATACAAATAGGTTAATTGTAGCGAAATGTCAAGTACAGAAATGCAAATGCAATCATAGTAATGTCAGCTACCTCTTGGGTTATAATATATAACCGTTGATGTCACTCATGTTAAATTTGTGCACGCAACCACACATGCATGCATTCATGCATGCTGATGGTGGCGGGCCTCGTCAAATTGGCAACGACAATGTTAGTGCCCCTAGGGACTACAAGTTCTCGTTCGACTTGTGTCCACTGGCTGGACGGAGTTTCAGTGCTAAATCTAGATTTCCGTAGACTGTTATCTGTAACACGTTTTTGAACCATGCAACAGCTGTTAGTGTTTGAAAAATAATTTCTCCATCATTTGATGACTAATGATGTTTAGCCCCCTTAGCTCCTGGCATTTTTATCCACCTGTTGAACTAACACTGTATTCTGATTTTAAGACTAACCCTTTTGAATTGATGCACCTCTAAGGTTTGGCTTCCAAGGGTTCAGGCTCTACAAGTGGTCTTATTGTATTATATGAATTGTAGAATTCTTCAAATACTCCCACCGTGCAGATTTATTTATTTTTACAATATTGTATGTTTTACACAGATTTTTTTGAGAGGCAAACATTGTTCATTGATTAGTTTTACTGTGTAAAGCCTGTGACAGTTCCCGGTATGTTAGAACTCTGCTCGGCCAGTTCAGACACACGCCTGCGTCATTACATGGTAACTAACTAGTAGGTTGAAAGATAGTTTGTTACCTGTCGGAATATTTGTTATGCACAGTGGAGCTTTCAGGACCTGATGAAGGGATCTTGAAGTTCCCGAAAACTCCGTTGAACACAACAAATATTCTGACAGGTAACAAACTTATTTTTCAATATAATGTAACAGAATATGGAATCAACTTACACGTACTAAAATTTGGCAGGAACAAAGTCAACATGTATTTACAAGATTGCCATCCCAAACAACAAGTTCCAGATGGCAAGTGGACAAGGAAGCCATTGGCTTATCGAGAGTCCAACAATTTTCTCATCTATGTGTAGCCCGCACTTATCAAATATCTGTCAATTCTATGTTTAAACATATATTCACACTACTAGCATTAACACAATCATTTGGCAGTTTGTTCCATTCATTTATCACCCTCTGTGAGAAAGAGTACTTTCTCATGTCCAACCTACACTGTTCCTTAACAAAGCTGCTTTATGTCCTCTGGTTCTACTGCCTTCTTTAAGTTTGAAGAACATATTCCTATCAACATCCTCATAACAGTTCACTATTTTAAACACTTCTATTTGGTCTCCTCTTAGTCTCCTGGTCTCTAGTGTTGTCAAGCCACATTGTAATAAGCGACTTTCGTAACTAAGGTCTCTCAATTCTGGAATCATTTTAGTTGCACTTCGTTGTATTCTTTCTAGCTTGTCTATGTCCTTCTTACGATACAGCCTCCATGCCTGTATACAATATTCCAAATGTGGTCTAACCATTGCTTTGTACAGGGGTACAATTAGCTGTTTCTCCTTATACATGATTTACTTACTTACTTAATCCTCTTGGCCCCTTCAGGAGCATAGGGCGTCAACCATGTTTCTCCACCTCACTCTCTTCTGGGCTAAAGCTTTGTACTCTAGCCAGGTGACCCCCACTTTATCAAGATCTTGTAGTGTGGAGCATCTCCAGTTGATTTTTGGCCTTCCTTGTCTTCTCTTTCCTTGTGGATTATAGTCCAGTGCTTGTTTGGTTGTATTTGTTGGATCTTTTCTGAGTGTGTGGCCAATCCAGCTCCATTTTCTCCTCTTGATTGTAGTGCTTATTTCTTCCTGTTTGGTTTTCTTCCAGAGCTCTTTATTTGATATTTTGTTAGGCCACCATACCTTAAGGATGTATCGGAGGCGACTGTTGATGAAGACTTGGAGTTTGTTGTTGAGAGACTGAGTAGTTTTCCACGTTTCACAGCCATAGAGAAGAACTGGTTTAACATTGGTGTTGAAAATGCGGATCTTAGTGTTTATGGATAGTTGGGAAGAGAGCCATACAGGGCGTAGGGTACTGAAGGCATGGCGAGCTTTATTGATGCGTAGCTCCACATCTTTGTCAGCTCCACCATTTGTACTGATGTTGCTCCCGAGGTAGATGAAGTCTTGTACTTCCTCAACAGTACCACTTTCTAGTGAGATGGGTTCGGAGGATCTGCTGTTGACTTTCATCACCTTTGTCTTTCCCACATTAATCTTAAGACCCAGTTGGCTGCTTTTTTCTTGAAGCCTTTCTGTTTTTTGTTGCATGTGTTTATGGGTTTCTGAGAGTAGTGCTAGATCATCTGCAAAATTCTAGTTGTGAGAACAAGTTCCACTGGATCCCAGTACGATGGTGTTCTGTGGATCTTTTCATTGTCCAGTCTATGGCTATCAGAAAGAGCAGTGGAGATAGCAAGCAGCCCTGTCGTACTCCAGTTCCAATCTGGAAGCCTTCTGAAACTTGTCCATTAAAGATAACATGACCAGTGAAACCTTCGTACATGTTCTTTATTAGGGTTACAAATTTTGTGGGTAAACCATAATGCCTCAGGAGCTTCCATAGAACTGTCCTATCTATGCTATCAAATGCTTTTTCGAAGTCCACAAAGTTTATGTAAAGGGAGCTCTGCCATTCAATGCATTGTTCAACGATAATCCTGAGTGTAGCAATGTGATCTGTGCAGGATTTATCCTTTCTAAAGCCAGCTTGTTCCTTAGCTTCTTGTCAACTGTTTCTTGTATCCTATCCAGGATGATACGGCAGATAATTTTACTGGGCACTGATAGAAGCATGATCCCTCTCCAGTTCTTACATTCACTGAGGTTGCCTTTCTTGGGGATTGTAACTAGCATACCTGTCTTCCATTCAGTTGGTATTTCCTCTTTCTCCCATATCTCATTTAGCACGCTGTATAAAACGTCTGTGGTGGCCCCAATATCAGCTTTTAAGACATCAGATGGTATATTGTCAATTCCAGGTGCTTTGCCTAGCTTCAGCTTTTTGATGGCTCTCTTGATCTCCTCTTTGGATATCCTACCACAATTAATGTTAAGGTCTTCATTTGTTTCCTCAATGTCTGGGATTGAATCTGGTGGAGGCCTATTCAAGATATCTTGGAAATATTCTTTCCAGCGTTGTAACTGTAAAGATTCCTTAGTGAGAAGGTTTCCCTGTTTGTCCCTGATGGGGCAACTAGTGCTCTTGTTCTTCCCTGCTAGCTGTCTGGTGATCTTGTATAACTCTCTGGAGTTGTTTTGCCTAGCTGCGATCTCAGCCTCGTTTGCTAGTTTTTCGACATATGTTTTCTTGTCCCTCTTTGTCTTCTTTTTAACTGTTTTGTTTCTTTCCTGGTATTCCTGCTGCAGTTTTTTTTTCTTGTGTCATCTGCTTCCTTGTTGAGTTTCATTTTAGTCTCCCTCCTTGCCTCAATAGCTTCCCAGGTGTCGTCTGTAATCCAGTCCTTCCTCCTAGCTTCCCAGCAGCCTAGGACTTGTTCACAGGTGTCTGTTATTGCATTCTTGCATCTTGTCCACTTTTCATCAATGTTTTTTCCCTCTTCCAATGCTTGGAACCTGTTCCGTAGTGTGATTCCCAGTTCCTGTCGTATTTTAGTATTTTGAAGTTTTCTTATCTCAAACCTTCTTTGCACCTTGTTATCCGTCTTGTTATCTGCCTTACACATGATAGTTCTCCTAATTATCCCTAGAATTTGATTTCCTTTCAAAGCAGCAATCCCACATTGCTCTGATACTTTCATGTCAGCACTAAATGTTACTCCTAAGTCCTTTTCTTGTGTGGTTCTACCTAGTACAGCATCCCCCATTTTATATTCTTCGCCCATGTTTCCATGTCCTATGTGTATACATTTACACTTCCCAAAATTGAATAACATTTGCCATTTTTCTGACCATTTATCTAGATCATCCTGTAAACTTTGTTTATCTGTATCATTAGTAACCCTTCTGAATACTTTTGTGTCATCTGCAAATTTTAATACTTTGCCATATATGTCATCTTCTGAATCATTTATATATATTAAAAACAGTATAGGGCCTAATACTGATCCCTGTGGTACCCCACTCAAAACCGATTTCCAGTTTGAAATCTCACATCTACTATTATTCTCTGTCTTCTGTGTGCAAGCCACTTTTCTATCCAGTTGATTACATCATTGCCTATACCATGGGCTCTTAGTTTAAGTAACAATCTTTGATGTGGCACTTTATCGAAAGCTTTCTGAAAATCTAAGTAAACAACATCCACTGGTGACCCGTCATCTACCCACTTTGTAATTTCTTCAAAAAAACATAAGAGATGAGTTAGACATGACCTTGCTTTTAGGAACCCATGTTGAGATGTATTTATTAATTTATGTTTCACAAGAAATTCCACCATATGGTTTCTAATTAATATTTCGAGTAATTTACATACAACTGATGTTAAACTCACTGGTTCGTAATTCTCTGGCTTGTTCCTCGATCCCTTCTTAATAGCGGCATAATATTTGCTTCTTTCCATTCTGAAGGAACTATTCCTTCTTCTAGTGACAAGTTAACAATTTTGCAAGTGGCTCAACAATTTCCTTAAGCAGTTTTGGTGGTATCCCATCAAATCCAGGTAATTTATTATCTTTCATCTTCTTAATTTTCTGTGCTGTCATTTCAGGAGTTACAAATAATTGCCCTAAATGTTCTGATTTATTGCCCTCAAATTTAATAAATGGAACTGGAAGTGACCTGATATTTTCTGTGGTAAAAACTGAGCTGAAATACTCATTCAGGACCTCTACCATTTGAAACCCATCTGAAATTATGTTTCCCCTGTTGTTTTCCAGTGGTCCGACCTTATCTCGAACTTTCTGTTTACTCCTTGTATAAGCATAGAAACTCTTGCAGTAATTTTTTATATTACCTGCCAATTTTATTTCAATGGTTCTTTTAGATTTTCTAATTTCAGTTGTAGCTAGGTTAAGTGCCTCTTTGTAATTTGCATAGTCTTCAACCTTTCTGGTATGCCTATAAACCATCCACATAGTTTGCTTAAACACTACTTTTCTAATAGCTTCTTTTGACAAGTGTTTCTTTCTAGACCGTTTTCCTTATTTTTCAAGGGAACAAATTTATCGATGATACTCTACATTTCATATTTTAGAATATTCCAACATTCAATTGCGGTCTTATTCATCAGCATGTTATTCCAATCTAGCTTTGCTAAGTATTTTCTCATATCTTTATAGTAACCTTTGTGGAAGTTTCTCCTATACATTTTTTATTTTTACTTTCTGATTTTACGTTGATGTCAAAATGTATTTGATTGTGGTCACTGTTACCCAATGGTTCATGTATTTTTACATTGTCCACTAATTCTTTTTGTGATGATAAAACTATATCTAATACATTTTCTCCCCTGGTTGGTTCTAGCACGTGATGAGTAAGGAAGCTATCCTGAATTAAAAATAGAAATTGTTGGTCCTCACCCCCTGTACTCTCTAGAGATTTCCATTGTATGTGTCCATGGTTAAAATCTCCCATTATGATACATTCCCCTTTACTAACTTCCTTTATAGCATTTTGTATTTTTGTGTTATCCTCTTCGTTTATGTTTGGACTTCGGTAAACTAATCCAATAGTTACTTCCAGCTAAGAGTGGCAACAATAAAATGCTATTAGAAGAACTATTTTACAAAAACATTATTGCAGCGGTTCTTTGATCTTCTTTGATGGTAACCATTAAACACAACCCATCATGCTGACACACTTGTTTATATTAAGACCTACACAGTAACGCATGAGCCGGCATTAGTTGGATGGCTGCTCAGCTACATCCAGTGAACTAATGAGGATGTTGCAGACTGTTAACCTATCTACCGTGTGGCTGTGCCTATCATTGTCTACATGTTGCGTTGGTTGTCATTGTCTGTTTGTGTCTATAACTGTCAGGGCATGTTTGTAGCTATCATTGTATAATTTCCAATAGAATGGAACCTTTTTATCCGCACGCTTTGTTTTGGCTGAATTAATGAAGCATGCAGATTGGTGAATCACGGAAGTAATTAAATGATACACAAATGTGTTGGGATGTGTTCATAAAAACCATGTGGATTACTGAATGAAATAGATTATCAAAGAACATACTAATGCTGTATTAACTATAATATGTAGTTAGGGCTATCAGGGTCTAAGGCTGGTTGTGCCTGTCTTTGTCTATGTGTAGTTTGGTCTGTCATGCTGCTTATGTGTATCACTGCCACTGGTATAATCTGTGTTTGGGGGTGTTTCTCCCCCTCCCCCCTGCATGTGAACAGTTGTGGCACAAGAGGAAGCCAACCGGTACATTGCAGCCCGCAGCAGAGATGCTCCAACAAATGTGCTTTTAGATTACAGATTCTGTCAGTGATGAATAACTTCATTTCACTGGTCCCGCAAACCTTGGGGATTGTTTCAAAGTATTCATTTGTTTCACCATGATAACATGAGTCTGAAATGGAAAGGTTTTTAGTTAAATGGAACTGATATGGATGAAACACTGGACCCAGTGTGTCAGTGAGTTACTCATGCTGAAGGCCAGCGAGGGTTTATAGTTTGGTTTGTTTCCTTGTCCAAGTCTGTTTGACAACAGCTACAATTGCATAAATGTGCCTGTAAGTTCATATTGTCAGTGGTTTGAACCAACTTGGTTTTGAGCTTAAAGCTCAGCACTAAGCTAAGACTCAGATTATTTTTAATTGAACCTTCAAGAAATAGTTGTGCCACAAAGTGGGTTGCATACCACAAAAATGCAGGTGTGACGAATGTAATAGGAACATAAATTATTCAGTTTTGAATGGGTTGTTGTGTAAACTAAAGTCATGTTTGGGGACATTTAATGGAAAGTCGAGTACAGGCCGCAGTCTCATGGGTTGTCTTTATTTTGCCAGGGGTAAATTCATTCAATTTTTTTTGCATTAACGTTTTCTTTCTTGATTATATTTTGCTCATATCAAAACGAATAAAAGTAATACATTTTAAAAGTGGCACACATCTACTGTGATGTGCTCGTCTAATAATGATATTTATATATTTAGTTGGAGTTTTTTATTTTTTGCCTGTAAAAACAGAAGACGTAGATTCTGCTGTGGAATGACAACTCAAGTCGGTCGCTTGGCTTTTGGGAAACACAATAACCTCCGCAGTAGACACAGCAACAAAGCGCATACAATAAAAAATAATCCCAATAACCACCTGGCTGATGTAATCAGTGATGCCATGCATATTTAAGCATGTGCGCACATGCATGCACACATGCATGCACACATGCTGATGGTGGAGGACGTCGACAGAATGTCAGACAGCGTCGGCATGTTTCGAGACAGCTTTGTCTGTGTAGCATCAGGCGATGTTCACCATCTGTCGTTCACAATGTGTCACTTGTTAAGAATTGATCCATATCGTGTCATTCGGTGTGGCGGAATTTTTTTACAATGTCTCAATTATGGTTACAGATCATGCAAAAATTGTTTTAGTTAAGTTGATAATAAATTATAATTGTGTGACACTCAATATCCAAAAAGCCACCTTTAAAATAGTAATATTTTGATAAATTAACGTGATTACGACCTCAGTACGGGAGTGCTAGTGGGCGTTCCAAATAGATATTGGAATGGATTTTGATGATTTGTATAAAATGTAAATATGACGGATACTTCTTCCTCCAGGTGCTTTTATGAACGAAATTAATGGATGTCAAAATATTCGCTTTTCTAATTTTACTCACTGTCTGAGAGACAGGATATGATTTATTATTCACATTGTATTTATTGATTTGCGTAGGCCATGCAGAGCTTGAGCCATTGGACTGAAGAGAATATTAGTGCATTTCACTCTTAATGATTCACTATATTTGGTAAAAATCCACTTGCGTGTTGACAGTCTTTGATTTTGTTTTATATTATGTTTTATATTATGTTTTATATTATGTTTTATATTACGCTGATTGTTGCATTGCCTGGTAGGATAGATGTAACATCAATGTTTGTTTTACGTACCTTATGACATTTTATATCAGAACCTTACCAGTTCATTGCTGCAGGATGACATACAGTTGTAAAACACACCCAAGTGGTAAAGAACATTGTTAAACATGGGATCTAAATGTGCATTAAAATACAAAACAATATTGATACTTGTAGTATATGGTTACTGTGTGCAATGTATATATTATATTATAGATAAACCTTATTTGATGTATCAACAATATAACTACAAAAGTTGCCTGATGTACGATGACTTGCATATGAAGATAACCGGCTGATGTTTCCTCTACTTAAATTAATTTAGACATGGAATCTTCCGATATAGTCACATTCTGTTTGTTATGTAAACATGTGGTAACAGTGCATTGATGCCCTCCGTCCAAAAGTCTCAGTCCAGTATCACATGGGGCCAGCATAAGAATGACCTTCAGTTCTTTGATGGTGAGATATTAACACCTCTGCAACAACAACAACTTTATCTGCATGGAGGAGACATAGCCACAAATCGCCAGGCCAGCAGCACAGTTGCCCTGATGCAGTTGTGGATATTGCAATGACTCTTGCATACCTGGATGAGCATTGTGACAGCTGTTCTAGGCCTGCCATGGTGATATGTTGATGTAGGGCCCAGAATCCTGTTCACTGTAGAGCTTCACCAGGTGTCATTTGGGTCTGTCATATTTTTTTAACGTTACATGACCCCAGATCCAAGATTGCTCATGGCACTTCATAGCATATTAAAAATGTATGACATGGTCTAGAATTGCAAAATAAACATTAAAGTACTATTAATTAATAATTATTATTATTAAAAATAAATATGGCAAAAATAACAATGTAATAATAATAATAATTCATTAATAATAAAAAATATTATTCATGAATAATAATAATGATTATATATATATATATATATATATATTATGTATATAACGTACGTATATATATATATATATATATATATATATATATATATATATATATATTATGTATATAATATGTAAACATTTTAGATGAGATTTTTTAATATTAAAATATAGTCAAGAATCAAAAGTATAAACCCTTTAGGCCGTTTGTTCCCCAGGTATTTGACCAGGTGCAAAAAATTTAATGCCAGAACGCTCAAGCCACTTGCATATAGTGAAATACGCTGCTGTTTTGGGCTGGGTTTGGCTGCATTGAAGCATCAGTCTGCAGGCAGATTTGGTCGACTTGAGGACTAAGGTTGTTAACATGATACCACAAAGTCTGCTCGTCTTGTCTTGCAGGTCTCAAGGAGCTGTCGGTGTCTGCCCTCAATGAGCTGTACGACGAGCTAGAGCACACGTTCCGTGAGAACTCGGAGGTCCTCATCAACAGTCTAGCCCTGCGCGATGAACTCGAGTACGAAAAGGAGCTGAAGAACCAGTTCATCTCCCTGCTCTTCAGTGTCCAGAAGAAGAGGCAGATGAACAAGAAGCGAAGTGGCACCAACAGCCTGAAGAAGCAGAAGTCTGCACTCGGTGCAGAGCCAGGCACAGTGAGTGGCATATGTATGTTAGGCAAACGTTGGAACTAGAGCTTTATCAGTTGCTGCACCGACTATGTGGAACTCACTGCCTGTTAGCATTAAGTCCATAGGAAATATAATAACACTACACAGTAAACTAAAAATCTACTTTAAACTGGCTTAACCTCCATAGCTCCTCAATACAACTGGAACTGCTAATCGATTAGAAACTGCTTAACCCCTTTTGTTTTGGTATGCTGCCAAGCTTGAGTCTACCAAGGATTTTAGTTCAATAGAAGTGTTTTATATGGTATTGTATAGGTGTCAATATTCCTGCTTTTTTTTATTAGTGTAAAATCGATCTATTGTTGCACACGACGCCATTTTATGCCCATGTTATTTCTTGGGTCTCAATTGATTTCACATTTTCTCACGTGTGCGTTCACCATGAACAAGAACAGCACATCAAAAACAAATGGTGACGGTTGATTGGAGGAGAATGCTTCCTGCTTTTTCATGAGCAGACGTAGTCAGCTATGGTGGCACAGGATACACATGCTTATGAATCCACCCTCCACTCTACGTTGACAGCTATGGTGGCACAGGGTACACATGCTTATGAACCCACCCTCCATTCTATGTTGACAGCTACGGTGGCAGAGGGTACACATGTTTATGAACCCACCCTCCACTCTACGTTGACAGCTATGGTTGCACAGGGTACACATGCTTATGAACCCACCCTCCAATCTATGTTGACAGCTACGGTGGCAGAGGGTACACATGCTTATGAACCCACCCTCCACTCTACGTTGACAGCTATGGTGGCACAGGGTACACATGCTTATGAACCCACCCTCCACTCTACGTTGACAGCTATGGTGGCACAGGGTACACATGCTTATGAACCCACCCTCCAATCTATGTTGACAGCTACGGTGGCAGAGGGTACACATGCTTATGAACCCACCCTCCACTCTACGTTGACAGCTATGGTGGCACAGGGTACACATGCTTATGAACCCACCCTCCAATCTATGTTGACAGCTACGGTGGCAGAGGGTACACATGCTTATGAACCCACCCTCCACTCTACGTTGACAGCTATGGTGGCACAGGGTACACATGCTTATGAACCCACCCTCCACTCTACGTTGACAGCTATGGTGGCACAGGGTACACATGCTTATGAACCCACCCTCCACTCTACGTTGACAGCTACGGTGGCAGAGGGTACACATGCTTAATGAACCCACCCTCCACTCTACGTTGACAGCTATGGTGGCACAGGGTACACATGCTTATGAACCCACCCTCCAATCTATGTTGACAGCTACGGTGGCAGAGGGTACACATGCTTATGAACCCACCCTCCACTCTACGTTGACAGCTATGGTGGCACAGGGTACACATGCTTATGAACCCACCCTCCACTCTACGTTGACAGCTATGGTGGCACAGGGTACACATGCTTATGAACCCACCCTCCACTCTACGTTGACAGCTACGGTGGCAGAGGGTACACATGCTTAATGAACCCACCCTCCACTCTACGTTGACAGCTATGGTGGCACAGGGTACACATGCTTATGAACCCACCCTCCAATCTATGTTGACAGCTACGGTGGCAGAGGGTACACATGCTTATGAACCCACCCTCCACTCTACGTTGACAGCTATGGTGGCACAGGGTACACATGCTTATGAACCCACCCTCCACTCTACGTTGACAGCTATGGTGGCACAGGGTACACATGCTTATGAACCCACCCTCCACTCTACGTTGACAGCTATGGTTGCACAGGGTACACATGCTTATGAACCCACCCTCCAATCTATGTTGACAGCTACGGTGGCAGAGGGTACACATGCTTATGAATCCACCCTCCAATCTATGTTGACAGCTATGGTGGCACAGGGTACACATGCTTATGAACCCACCCTTCACTCTATGTTGACAGCTATGGTGGCACAGGGTACACATGCTTATGAACCCACCCTCCAATCTATGTTGACAGCTACGGTGGTACAGGGTACACATGCTTATGAACTATGGCTATGTTTCATGTGAATGCTTTCCATGTTATAAAATTATGTTTTGCAGTATTTGACGACCGTGATCCCATACCATCCAAGCCAAGGTCCACCAACCATTGAGCAACTGCAGATATATATCAAAAGTAAGTTGCACTACCTCATACCAAAAACCATAACAGTTTTGCTATATAAGTTCTAAGCTATACAAATTTGGTAATGGTGCAGATATGATAATTTTTAATTATTGTTTTCATACATCTAAATAATTTCTAGTAATAAATGCGACATTTTCTGTGAAAATGTACATCTGCTGTGCCACTTTGTTTTCTTAACGGCTGGCTTGAAGTGGTGTGCCACTGGTAAATCTCAACGATGTTGTTACCAGACCTTGCTTGGTCACCTTAGATTACTCGTTTTTATTCCCTCACTTGACATATTGTATTGAAGTGTGGGGTGGTGCATTTGATTCATATTGTTCAAGTATTATAAAGGTTCGAAAGAATGCAGTGAGAATGCTTGTCTCAGCTAATAGATCATATCATACTAAACCTATCTTTAAACTACTAAACACCTTAACGTTTAGACAACTACATGTATACTCAATACAAATGTTTATGTATAAATACAACAGTGGTCTTCTACATACAATTTTTTATAATATATTTAGAACTTAATCAAGAGTTTCATTGTTACAATACAAGACAATCTACACAAATACATATATATATCCATGGCAACTTTAGAAATAAGACGTCGTTCTGTAAGAATTAAGGATGCTATAATTTGGAATTATTTTAACACAAGACTCAAGTTTACTATCCATTCAATAATGAACTACAGATGTATACTTAAACAATTTTATTACACAATAATGTTATATATATAACATGTCTCACAGTCACGATTAGTTTTTTCTACACCTATATTATGATACCTAATACTATGATGAGCATCCAAGTTGAATAAAGCAGTCCTATAATTTATTTGACTAAATTGCCTAGCGACTTTCTATACATATATATCACCAGTCTACAGTTGATCATCCCTGTGGCAGCTCATACTTGGCCTGCGACATTTTGTGTTCTTTCTCACTCTCTTTTCCAAAAAGATGAGTGTTCATGACAAGTTTGAAGATAATATTTCCTGCAGTTTGCTATGAGCATAGCTAGAAATCAATTGATAACACACTTAATACAGTTGAGGCAGCTAGTAATCCCATCATCGTTGACCGACTTTATTGACACACTAAACAACATGATTTTATTATATTTAGATGTATATAATGTTTTAATAAAAATATTCCGCACAAGTATGCGACTTTGAGAACATACATACTATTATGTTATAAAATTATTGAAAATAATACAAAAGCTAGGAAATCCTTTAGATGGTAATCTCTGATCAATTTTAGTTTTAATAAAACTGTATTCTAGTTGTCTAAAATGGTGAATGTTACTTCTCAATTCATGCAAAACGTCTGTATAATTATAATAATAATGATAATTAACTTCTATGGCGCCTATATCCTCAGGAACCCGAGCTCAGAGGTGCAGCAAAACAGAATCATTACGCATAATCATGAACAGTCTTTATCAGAACGAAGGACCACGGAAGTTTATTGTGGAAATACATATGAAAATAATAATTAAATGCTTCTTTCAGTTCTGACAGCTGTAAATGAAGACAGTCCTACTGTTCCTGGTCTGCTCACAGACTACATTCTCAAAGGTATCTTTACAAACGTGTTGTCCTTTTTATTACTGGTTTTCTTTGTAAAGAAACTGTTTGATATATCTTGTAGAGATGGATTGATTTATACATAATTACATGTTGGTTTCTTCTTCCACTAAGGAAATGTTCTTACTCTGCCAACAAATCCCTCAGAATTATGTATTCCTATCCTATTTCAAAAGCAGTATTGTGTATTTTTACAACATATGCCAATATGTTAACCACAGTAGAATTAATAGGTGTATATCTTTTAATATGATTTAAGATCCATTTTTTTATAAGTTAAAATGATCCAACCCTTAATAGATGTGTAGACTTTCTACAGTACAATCACAGTATTGGTGAAATGTATTTGTTTTTTTCAGTGCTTTGTCCCACGATTTGAACCTCACAAGCTGCCATTGACAATGAAGACTTGTAGAAGAATTACTACAATGTAGCTGACGGAATACTGCCAGCTATTGCAGCAATAGCTGCTGCTTACACAACAGCTACTGCTGCAACAGCGAATGCAGTAACAGCAGCTTTATACAGCAGCTGCAGGTTGCTGATACTACAATAGCAAATATTGTAATAGTCGTAGCTGCTGTCGCCATAGCAGCTAATCTTATCAGCTGTGGCAACCGCCGCTACTGTAGCGGTGCATCAGCTGCATGCAGAGACAGCTAGTTTTGGCCATGCTTCCGTGCTCTGCTTTATTTATTGTTGCAATTTTTGCAGACCTAGTCAATTTGAACTGGCCGATATCTTGTGTAAATATTACGTCACCAACATGTTCTCCCATTTTGTACATTTGTTTATATGATGTGGGTCGGTGCATGTGCGTGTATACTTATTATTTATCTACCAACCACATTATTTTACACATTTATGCTATTAGGTATGTTGTGATGACAAGGCGTCAAGTTTTCAGCAGTTTTTGAGTGCGTGATAAGTATTATTTAAAGGGCAGCAAAGCGTATTGCTATGTAGCAGGTTATGTATTCAACCACATAACTTGTGGACGTGTGCCCTAAATCTTCTGCATGGTCGACTGATCATGTATAAATATACTGACCGTCTCACTCTCTTTGACAGTATGCTAACTTACAAGTAATTTAGCAGAAACAATGTAGCATTTTGCTACGTATTGAATGTTTGCCTACGAGTCTGCCTGTTAGTCTCTAGCAGACTATACCTCAACCTTGGGTTCTCCTGCAATGCAATGCAGACATCTCACTCTTTTTCGTGGGCCCAACCCAATATTTATGACATTGTTATCTCGCTGGTACGCTTGTGATATATCTTCCTAGCTCATAATCTACCTTAATGTGTCACCATTTTCAAAATCAGTATAGACATCCACTAAAATCTAGTTTATTCAGTATTGTCAAACTTCTTGCAATTTCGGTTACAGGCACTGCTGTGCTGCCACCTAGCGACTATGCTTACTGTGCTGCCAACCAGTGGCAGTGTTGAATTACACTTCTTGTTTAGCATTTGCTGCAGCAAATACCATGGATGAGCTGCACTTTCCATGTGCATAGTCAGTTAGTTGAACGATATAACAATATCATCGTAGGTGTAGTTGGAGTAGTGTTGTTGCAAGTGCTATAGCAGCTGAAAATGTTTACAGTGCCATGTTGCTAGTCAGATCATCATAAACCAGATTTCCTACCACGAACAGATTGCCCCTGTAAATACTAAGGTAGGCAGTTTCTGTGACAAACCACGCGTGCGCTGGTGCGTCTTTGACACCAGAAGCTATGCTAGGACACGGAGGAGCTCTTGTATGTAGTAAATGTTGTGGTATACATTTTTTTTATCACGGTGTGCACAATTAGCTAATTTTGTGAATTAATCAGTATATAAAATGTGCTTCATCCTCCTCCAACTACTAAATGCAGTATGGATGCACAACTTTTGCCATATATTCATATTTGACACCAGACAAGGCAATATTAAAATACCACCAATGATTCAAACATTCGCAAGTTGGTGCTATTGCACATTTACAATAACTCCTAAAAAATAACTAGTTTTGTTCTGTACTGTACAATTGGCTGCCGAAAATGATACCGTGTAGCATGCGTCATGTTCTCCATGTCCGTGAATGTGCAAGAGAATAAAGCTTACAACCAACAATGTACCTCTTGGATAGAAAACACGGAAACAGATGTTATTACATAAGACAAGACAACTTTATTATCTGACGCACCAAACATCAATCAATACATTCATGCATACATTCAAACACCAATTAGCGCAAATCTGCAGTCTACTCCACGAACTGGAAATTACTGCAACAGGTCATCAGAATGGCTCACACAATTGAAAAATTACCAGCATTAGTATAGGTAGGCATCCTAAGTGATGTTCAGTAAAAACTGTATTTACACGCTTAAGGTAACCCAAATTAGAATAGACGTTTCCCTCCACTTCGAACACATTGCCACAAGAGTTACCAGTACAAGCATTCAAACAGGCATTTTACTTTTGCAAGTAACAGCCAAGACTGTTTCACTGAAAAGGGAAATACCCATCTAAGTTCTATCCCCAACTGTCCACATTCCCTTCAGTCTTCCTTGCCTTCTGGCTCTGATTCATGCCCGTTCTCTTTCTTGTCGTTTGTTTTGGGGGGAGAGGCGCTCTTGCTTCGAGAGCGTGACTTGCTCATACTTCGGCTTTTAGAACGAGACCTGGAACGTGATGCTGATGGACTTCGACTCTTGCTACGGCTCTTACTACGACTTTTGCTATGACTCTTGCTTCGGCTCCTGCTGCGACTACGGCTGCCACTGCGTGAGTGACTGCGACGGGACCTCGATCGACTCCTGCTGCGAGACCGAGACCTTGAGTGACTGTAATAACAAACATACCAAATATTTTACATTTTATTTAGCAACATCAACATTAAGGGCAGTCATCTATCAATCTATTCACAATAGAAAATCCTCCATTCCACACGACCTGGGGTCTAAAATCACAAACACTGCACATCATTCTTATTACATGCAGGCATTCAGTACACGTTGGGTGTGTTGACATCAGAGGTCAGCCCCGAAAGATGGTCATCACAATGCCTCAACTTCAAAATAAGAGATTCATTCGATTTGTAGAGACAGGAATTGACAAGTCCCATGTTATGATGTAAATACACCTTAGGTTTAACCCCCACCCAGGTCTCTAGTAAATGGGAACATCAAACTTTATCATATTCGTTATGCAAGTATCATACACTAGGCTAGCGCTACTGGTGGCCATCAGAGCTAGCCCAGATACAGCAATATTAGACATTTACACTCGCTTCAAAAGCCCAACAAAAACTACAGGCATTCAGTACACGTTGGGTGTGTTGACATCATGTAGGTCAGCCCCGAAAGATGGTCATCACAATGCCTGAATTTTTGCATAAAGCAAGAGATTACTGCATAGTAAATTTAAATACGTTTATTGAAACCACATCAAATAAATTAAGACTCGGGAACTGACAAGACGTATCATATTATGTCGGTGAATTATAGTTTGTCTTGTGTCTAGATCCAGTTAATAGGAGCTGTCGCTACCCATAATTTCATAATTATTATCATTATCATATTCATTCTGCAACTATTTACATTATGTTGTCAATCTGATATGTCAATAGCTCCAAGAACCTAACGAAACATTACAGGCATTCAGTACACGTTGGGTATGTCGACATCATCGAGATCAGCCCCGAAAGATGGTCATCACAATGCCTTCACAAATTGTATAAATACACATTGCAGGGCTACCTACTTCACCAATACAAAATCCGTAATTAATTAATTACAGGCAGGTAGCCAGCTTCCAAGAAAATTATATTGGCTTGACCTATTTGCCAGTCAACTGAATTTGCCACATGTTCTAGTTAGCGCTGCATTGGATAACAGGTATGTCAGATTATAACACAGGCAGTGTTTAATTAATGTTCCGTAGCAAAATATTTTTATTTCTGCAATACAGTAACCTGCGTTAAATTTCCGTAATAATTACGGGAAATCCATTATGGAAGGCAGCCCTGACATTGGCGGTAGACGTCAGCAACATGTACATGATGTGCAAACAGATCCTTAGCATTATACAATAAACTGACCTGCTGCGTCGACGACTGCTGCGGGGTCTGTCCTCAACAAGTCGGATCCTTCGCCCGTTGATCTCAGTGTCATCCAGTTTATCCAGTGCATTCTTCATGTCACCGTACGTAGCAAACTCCACAATTCTGAAACACCAGGTTCACATATACACAATGTGGGCTGAGGATCATCAAGCCAAATTTCTTTCATTTATATAACTTTGCCAACAAATTAGATATAAATATAGCTTTTCAATCAGTGACTATTATCAATATACAAGTACGAACCCTTCATTCCTCCGCTGTTTGTGCGCATCCGCATACGTGACCTCGCCAGCCTGTCTCATGTAGTCCTTCAGGTCCTATAAATAGGCGAATCAATAAGTGAAAATACATCCATGCACACAGTGCCACAAATAATAAACAGCTAGCAGGAAGCTCCCAAAGCAATGTCTTCAGCCTGTTCAATCAATGGCACACACCCCGTCAATGGCAAAGCCCTAATATTGCATACACAAATAATACTTTCAGACAGGCTCTCTACGGTCACGATTACCTTTGAAATGTTTAGTTATAGATAAAATGTAAAGCTTGCATAGCTGTTTTCAAGGAAGAGAAAATACGATTTTATTTATTTTCAGGTTAGTACACTACACACAAATAGAAACTGAAATCTTTCAAATTACCTCATGACAAACTTTTTATTCTGATACAATGACTGACCAATGCGTCTGGTCAAAGCATGGATGGGTGCATCCTGAACCGAACTGAACTGTGCCCAAGTGTGCCCTCAACCCTGCTGTCACAGCCCTCGTACTGGTGGTCACGACCTCGGACAGCACGTCAGGGAAGCAGACTGCTGCCAAATGTGCCCCTCACTGGTGGAATTTCAAATACATCTGTCTGCTTGTGCGTCCGAAACCAATTCCAACGACTGTCACACTGCCCACGTCGGCTCGCTATCGATTTGCTGTAATTGGGAGACCAACAAGGAAGGCCAGTGACGACCACATCGTGCAGACCCTCAATCGGCCAGACACAGACGAGTGACCCCACTCATCAAAGCAGCCAGCAAGACACCCGGACACGACCTCCGACCCATTAGAGGTGTGGTCAACCAGCCACTTTACGAACCCGTCTCACCCTCCGCTCATGTGTGAATGCCTCACCTGCCAGCGGGGCAAATCGTCAATATACATTTATTAGACACACCGCATAGTCACATCAACCGACCTCTCTAGGGTTCCTCATAGTTCACCAAGAAACTGGCTGAATGTGACGCTACAGAAGCTGCTAAACCTGGTTGTTGGTCTAATTTCATATACGTAACACCCAACCCTTATAAGTTTCAATATTCCCACAGGTAACATTCACATAGCAATAAAATGCCATATTGTTTTTGATAACCTAGGTGGAAGTCCCACTATCAGACCTTCCATTTTGTAGAGTGCAATCATTTTGGCGCTGCTTCAGGTTTAGGAGCGCTAATGGCCACACCACTTACAAAACACAGATCTTAGAAGATCATTTTGCTTATCTGGGCTGGAAGAGTGATTCACTCCTCAAGTGTTCAGGAGAGCAATTCACCACTCATTTCCTTAAACAGGTCTGCACTGCATAGTTCTATGCAGATGGAAACTCAATATTCTATATACCACTTATTATGCTGTACTGGATAATATAAATTCATGCAATGGTTAAAATGGACAATCTTACCTGCCAGCTCACACGTGACGATAGATTCTCAACGATGAGTCTATTTTCGGTTCTTGTTGGTGGGCCATACCTTGGAATACAGAAGGGTGCGGACACAAATACTTTATACCGTACAAGGATGATTGAATGTCATAAATATGGTACGAACACGTATTCACAAGGCATACAGATTCATTTAGTATCAACAAACAGAACAGAAAATAAAAGCGGGTCATGTGAATGGAACAGAACATAACACGGAATGAACTGTAACAAATGTTCAGCACAAAAACTATGCATGTAACTTTTGATGAAAAAGAGCAATTATTTCATTACTCCCGTCATCGTAAAATAAGATATATAAATAATAACGATGTCTACACATTTGTCGATGGATGCATGCAATTTTGAATATTTTTCAAGTTATTAGTTAGCTTGTACTGAGTGTACCCCCATAGGTGTTTGATAGGAAGTGTCTACTATACACAGCATAACATACTATAAGTGTAGCTAAGTCGAACAAACTGGTGGCTACCCTTTTCTCCCCATGCAACTCTGCTGGTTAAATATAAAACAAATCTGTTGACAACTACTATAAACCATTTAGTTTTCAACGAGGCAGCTTCTGTTGCGTGAAAGTGCACACAAGAGTATGTGTACACAGGGCACAAAGCATGTGGTTGCAACCTACCGACAATAACCACAAAGCCAATATTGTTGCATAGTAAAAATGCATCCGTGCAATTTCCTTGAGAAAACTGAAGTGGTCAATAGCAGCAGCAATCACAGGATCTACTGCATGCATGCTGTGTCGAGCGGGGCCAGGCACTCAAACATTGTCATTTCTCTGACTATGACGGTCTTCACCTTGCCCATTTAATATGCAAAAAGGACGTCTTACTTGTCACGTCCACCGCCATGGCGACGAGGAAAGTCGTACCCCTTCTCTTGGTCCCGCCAATAGTCTGAACCTCTCGGCATACCTCGAGCACACTCAATTACGACTCTGAAAGCACAGCAAGGAGTTTCTAAAGATGCATAAAAGTGATTCTTACTTGTCAACCCACGAGGAACGTCTTCGGTAGCCATAGTCATCGCCGCCGCCTCCGCCGCCGCCTCCGCCGCCACCACCACCACCACCACTTCTGCTGCTGCTTTCTCTGAAGCTATCTCTGCCGCCCCTGCGTGATGATGGCCCTCGGGCATGCTCAAGTACCACTCTGCCCAATGAAATAGAAACCACCCATTACGCCGCATCAGGAGATATGCTTCACATTTTTCAGCCAGGTAGCCATCACCTGAGCTGTTGGTGACCCTGAAATAACTTGCACCAAACTACTCCTCATAAGAATATTCTTTGTAAGCATGAAACTAAGACATCAACAAATTGCACCAGACGTGTTGCATGTGCAACAAAACCAAAGCACATCAAATATGGTGGCTTCTCTAGTAAATCAACTTGTCTTCAGTTTCAATCCATAAAGAAATTATGTAAATATTAACAATTATGTGAATTGCTGAAATGTGGAATTCTTACGTAATATGTAAGAAAGACTATTGTTCATGAAGCTAAAAATTGCCCCTCTCCAACACAATGTTTTTATGTTACCTACCGTTCACCACACAAGTCTTTGCCACTGAGTTCGTATACTGCATCATCTGCATCTCTTTGGTCATCAAACTCCTACAAAATGCACACATCAATCAAGTTTGAGTTATTCCAACCTAAAGCACTGATAACAATGTCTATAAATTGTTGCGGTCTAGTTAAATGGTCTGTTGTATTTTATATACTTTACCTTTCAATTAACATGGCTGGAATAAACACGTTTTGGAAGCTTGCAACAACATATAGTTCATGTTCCATTCAAAATACAAGTTATCTAACTAAATGAACTTGACGAGTCTTATTGGTATTGCATTGTAACATTGTTAGCTGTACTTACCACAAAACCATAACCATTTTTTAGCATAATTTCTCGGATTCGACCATAGCCTCTGAAGAATTTTTCAATGTCCCGTTCTCGGACATGGTAAGAGAGTCGTCCAATATACACACGGGTTCCCATTCTGCAATACAAATGACATTTGAGTCATCAGTACATTTCTAGTTAAGTTGAACACACACAAAATATATACTGTTTACTAATTGCAACATTATTACTATGCAACAGAGTTGCAAAGTTTAATTTATCCCTGCATGTACATAGCCGGGCATACAGAAAGATTATCAAGAAACCCCAAGATTGTGAACGCGTAATAACCTTTAAAGACATGGCTAGTTTGCACATTTCAACATGGACAATGTAGTGTCCAACTCACGTGGGTAGAGCAGTATACGTGGAATATTTCATTATACTGAAATTTATAATTTTTTTATAATATGAAAGCATTTATAACTTCCCAACTAGATTCAAAATGCTGACATAGTCTTGCCGTGTTGAGTTTTCTATAAAAAAAAAGAATCCTGGTCCACTTCAACTTCGCAGTTATTAGCATGCAACATTTATAGTAACCATGCATATTTATCTACAGAACACATAAACTAGTAAACATGTTGTGCATGGAAACACATTTCATACAATTTTTAGATGCTCGAAATTAGCATATTTAATTTGATTTGAGCGCCATTTTGTGAAAAGGGGCAAGGTGGTGCACACAGTAAGATATTCGAATTCGAGCATCAAAAAGTAGTTAAATGCGTTTCTATGCACGTTATTTTACATATTGGCCTCGTTACATATTTACATACTCGTAGACAAATAAGCATTGTACATTGCATGTTAATAACAGTGAAATCGATGTGGGCCCGGATTCCAGAAAAATGCCAAACAATTCATAAAACTCTAATCTGGATAGCATAACCTGATTTTTATGCCCCAATCACTGAACATTCTCAATAGGGCAGCCGCCATTGTTACATGGATAACACAAGCGGTTCACAAATAACATCTCGACCCGTGGTACAAAACGATGTTGTCGACTAGTTAGGTACCTAACAACGTATCATCACATCCATTGCATTAATGTATGTATACCTTTTTCAATAAAAAAACAATTTTGCTTTATAGACAGATGATGCCGAAACAAGACGACTTCATTGGAAAAGCGTCAAAAGGACGCTGAGCTTGCAAACATAAATATCTGAAGCAAAGCTACTACATTTCTATTACATCTGCACCATAAAGCATGAACATGCCATTACCAAAATGCAGTTAAGAATAATAATAATATTTACTGATATTCACCTCAATAACGCTGCAAATAATGTTAAGCCACAACTACAACACGCTTCCTCGAGTCGAACATTCGTCAAGATGGCGCACGCTTCTTATATGGGGTTCGCATATGTGTTGCCACGGATCGGAAATGTGTTACTTTAAAATTATACTTGTTCCTGATAGGCTGTTACGCGTCTGCTTTTCCGATTCCAGTTATTAATTGGAACCAAAAGTCATGATTTGAAGTCCATACACCTATTAGAGTTATTTTTGTTATATTTACAGCTACAGTTAAGATGCTGAAATGATGATTATTGTTTGGTTTATTCCGTGAAGGTTCTGATTTGTATATTTGTGACGAGTCGCATCGGATTTATATTTTAATTTGACTAGCTATTATTTCATCCATTGCATTGAGTGCAAACGAATTTCTTTTAATTAGTGAAATACTTACGATTATCGAACGACAAAAAAAACGTTTCGCCGAAAAGGCGCAACTGCACAAACTTTCTATGGTGTGTTCGGAAGCTTCAATGTATGACAAAACGCAACTCAGCGTTAGAATAAAATCTTATTTTTCTAAACCTCTGTATGTACTGTCGCATAGCCTTAATATTTACACAAATCATATATATATATATATATATATATATATATATATATATATATATATATATATATATATATATATATATATACATATATATACATACATATATATACATACATATATATACATATATATATATATATATATATATATATATATATATATATATATATATATATATATATATATATATATATATATATATATATATATATATATATATATATATATATATATATATATATATATATATATATATATATATATATATATATATATATATATATATATATATATTAATTAACAAAACAAGAGGGCAAAAGTGCATGCTTTCTAGCACTTGATACGTCACATCCCCTTCTTATTCTTATTCTTTTTTCTTCTTCCTTTTTTTCTTATTCTGTCTGAGCGTCTTTATCAATGTGTCAGCAACCATGGACACTAATACAGGAATCTCCCACTTTTAGAACACATTCCGAATAAACCACTTGCGTTATATTCTTGATTGTAGTTGTATATGGGTATATTGTTTGATTCATTTTCATAAATTTATGTATAATCCTAAAACCTTGAATTGTTTTTTCGTTTACTTCATAAGGGCATTGAAAAAAATATTTCGGGATTTTGTAATCATGATCCAAGTCCTTTTGGGAATGTCATAGACTAGACAGATGTATTATGTGACGTGGTCAAGTTTGCGAGATTCTATTAACCTTGGCATGGTTGGCCATGCACAATTTTATCCTAAACAGTTATTGCCTTAGTTAGGAATTTTATGTGAAACAGTTACTTCAAACTCAAGGAAGCACTACTCGTTTGTGTTACCTATTTTAGTTAAGCATATTTAACTAACATGTAAAATTATTGTAAAAATAAGATGCACCTAGGAAGACCCAAGCTCGACAGCGCACCAAAACAAAACGGGTTAAGCAGTTTCTAACCATATACATAAATAGAACACCCGTTAGTAAAGTTAGCTGTGTAGGGGGATGATTAATGATGTAACTTTATGTTTCTAACCGATAAACAGTTCCATATGTATCATCGCCGCCAGGGGTTATACTGACTACATCAGCTTCACTGGCAGATCGACCTGCAGAAAGGCTGATCTTTAAGTTGCTGTGTTTAGCCAATGGGATTGCTCGCTGGAATTTACGGGGTCTCGCATATGGGAACTTAATTTTAATTAGTAGTTGAGCCATCGTCGCTGGTCAGTCGGATATGATAAGCATTCCTGGAAACGCTCTTTGACGTTTTGGGCGCGACCGCGTGTAATTCCCGGAAACACGTCCATCAAGACACAAATGATTCAGCGTACATGCATGTATGCAGCGTGCATGTATTCGCACACGGCGTTCGCTCATCACAATTTTATGCATGGCTATATTCATTGGGTTATTTTTTTATTAAGATAACTCAATTTTATAAATGTAGCAATAAAACAAAGTCATCAAAACTCTTTATGAAAAACATTCAGTCATATATTAAATGGGATAAACTGACAAATCCACCTTTCAACAGGTCAATAGGCCATTGTACTGTACGTAGCACTAATAACAACCCTTGCTAGTGAGTGTGTGCACATGTAACTAATAACAACCCTTGCTAGTGAGTGTGTGCACATGTAACTAATAACAACCCTTGCTAGTGAGTGTGTGCACATGTAACTAATACCAACCCTTGCTAGTGAGTGTGTGCACATGTAACTATTTTAGAAATGCATTTGCTAGAAACTTGCTAACACACCGACCCCAGCGTATTAGTAAAAAATACAAATCTGAATAAGATCAAAGAAACATGTCCCAGAATTAGTTTTCTTTTATACTACAAGTAACATTTAACTGACTGTCTTTAGACAAGGCATTTGAGGACTTTGTTTTATTGCTGTATTTATAAAAATCGGTCTGTGCAATATGTCACCCATGTGAGTAATTTTGGGTTAAGAAATAACCCAACTAATATATCCATGAATAACATTTGTGATGATACTGCCAGCAATGACACATATCACCAATAACTTAGGCGAGATTCCTCCCTCATTCAAAGCAGCGCAGATCCGTAAAAGATTGAAGAAGCGTAACCCGGACCCTATTAGAATAAACAGCTATATATGCCGCCCTGTCTCAAACCTAAGTTTCCCCGGCATCTGATACATCGAAATTAATGTATGGACTCCCCCAATGCTCTGTCCTTGGGCCAATACTTTTATCCATGTATACGTTACCCACTACTGACATCATCTGGAAGCATGGCCTCAATTGTGACTGCTACGATGACGACACACAAATATACCTATCAGTCGAACCCATACAGTCAAAAGTTAATAACGCAGTATAGTAAATTGAAGCGAGCCTGACTACATCAGTGGATGACGCGGAACTCCCTGAAGCTGAACGAAGGAAAGACTGAATTAATCGTTGTCGGATCTAAATAACAGAGATCCAAAGGACTTCTTCAAAATCTGCACACTTAATTGTGTTCAAGACAATCCATGGTGTTTCTCCGACCTACTTGTGCAACCTTGTTGAACCGTATGTGCCAGCCCGTGACAATCTGCGCTCAGCAGACAAGCTGCCCCTAGTAGAACACAAAGCTAAACACTTGTGGGGAGAACAATCTTTTATTTTATCCGCAGATAAAGGTCTGGAATACACTTACAAACAATATCAGAACTACCCCAACGATCGACACTCTAAAAACAGCCCTGAAAACACATATCTTCAAAATTAACTTAAAATAAGACATTCGGACATTTAATTGAAACTGAGACATTGACTTTTTTAATATACTAATGTTCTTTCTAAAATATTTGTGATAATAAGTTTTGCAATTTTATTTATTATACTGATTTTATGCTGTATATAATAATGATTTAAAATGATTTATTATATTAATCTTATAATAGTTATTGATTAAAAAAAATTATGTATTATATTAATCTTATAATAGTTATTGATCTTTTAAAAAGCTCTTATAACGATTCTATATTATTTTGATAATGATCTTATAATATTTACTGATTTTATTATATATATGATACTAATTTTATAATCTTTCTGATACTGATCTTAAGTTGACATTTCGAATAATGGCTAAATTATATCAAGCTCCATGAACGCCTTATTGGTCTGATACTGGCACTATACAAGACTTCATTATTATTATTATCCAATGGGAAATTCTGTCAAGGAAACATCGTATCATTTAGTCACGGGAAATGCATAACACAAGTATCGTCATAAAATAACCATTTTAATAACGTGTGAATAGTATGATTTATTTAACTTTATTGCACTACATATATACTAAGTGCATATTTTCAACTACTGCAATGAGTAACTTTCCACATGTTATGAGTTAGATATAAGGTGTTTTCCACATCTGACGTCATATCAACACCGGGTTTCCTATCCGGTTCAATATTTGAATCACCAAAATGCAAACAATGAATGGAAAATACAATTTAGTGATACATTGTGATTCTTTAGATATGATCAAAGCACTAATATCTTAAACCAGCAAACAATATTAGTACTCAATGGGTCAATATTGCTAATTAAATGTTTGGTTCGTAGCTATAATCGGTAATGGCGCATGCCCCCCTGCGAAGCAAGAGGAAAGTCATGAGCTCGGTTTTATTTGCCGGTGTCGGCCATAGCCTAGTTCTTTTCAGCAAACGCCATATTGGGACATTGCTTATACCGCACTTTGATGGAAATGTGTTGGTATATGTGATTGCCATATCGTTAGAGAAGGTATGTTACCACATTACACTGGCTCGCCATTAAAGTTTCCCAGGTTTGTTTTGACTGAAAAATTGGGGAAACGTTGGCGTTTACTCGATTCTGTTGTAGACGTTCGACCGCTCGGTATATCAGCAGCAGAGTTGTTCAGTTCCGTTTGTAGGTCAGAGAAGGAATTACTCGTTGTAAATGGCAGATATTGTTTTCAGTCCATTACAGGGACCATCTCCTAAGATGCTCATCTACTGCAAGTCGTTACAACTTTTATTATTGTGCTTCTCCTTCGTGCATATGCCGAAGGTTTGATTTTGTCATCTCTGCTCTATATTACGAAAAAAGCATGTTTTGACTGAATACCACTTGGTACACAGATGTTACACACATGCCTTTGTTAATTTCTCATTCATTGTCTTTGGGAGTTAACCATAATGTCCACAAAGTCACATTGACATTGTTGAGAAGCTCAGCCTCAGGACAGAAGGGACACCGTCACTGCCATCGGATAGTGTAATCAAAAGTTTGTCTAAATTCCTATTACATGGATAAATGGTAGTAATGCAGTGGCAATGACATGTGCATCAAGATAAAGATAGTAGGGCCTATACTGCTAGAACTAGAAGTACATTATAAATATTAAATATGTCTGTTGGCAAGTATGGTTAATGATATCTTATTTCCGTAATAAGTAATTACAATAATGTGATTGCACTGATAGGAGCAACTTTCCATAGTTTAAAACTCAACTTTATCTAATCATAGTGTTTATGGAGGCATAATGTTTATTAATTATATGAACAAGTCTTGTCAAATATATAACTTGTAATATAAGGTTGGAAATAATAAAACTGAAGCAAAACAAACGTCATATGGTTTTGGACCTATGCACCTATAACTTATAAGAGTTAAAGCATAACCATTTGCAACTACAATCAATAATATCATTATCAGGCCAGTGGTTTACTAGGAAAATGTTGTTGAACACACAGCATCTTTATTTCAGCACCAGCATCTTTATGGGCCACTCCATACTATTAGATAACTCAATGTCACGAGTGTCTCGCAATATTCGCTCACCAAATGAAAATCTGTTTGTAAGCACCTAATCCTATGCTTGCTAATAGGATATGGCTATGCTGTAACAGCATTGCTGTTTGCTTCTGAACTCAACTTATGCTACATGGTTTGGCATTTGTCTAAGTAGGTTCTCCTGTTCTGACTTAGCAGCTCTCTTGTTTGAGAGTTTGCATCACTTTGGTGTATACCTGGCCTTTATTCTTGATCGAAGGCATGTGTAGCAGCAAAAATCTGGCTGCATCAATTTCCACAAACTGCTAGTTGCTTATTGGTCACCCTTGTCAACATGTCAGCCTCCATGAAATCTGAGATTTGACCAGAATCTCCCACTTTTAGAAAAAATTCTGAGAAAACCAATAACGTGACATTCTTGATTATAGTTGCAAATGGTTAGTTTTTATTAACTCTCAGGTGCATTGCCTTAACACCATGACTTTGTTTCGCTTTAACTATGTGTAAAATATTTACTGGTTCCCTCTAATTCTGTGGCACTAAACATATTTGTAGTATGCAAGTGGAATTTGTAGTATGCAAGTGGAATTCACAATTCGAAAGCACCAGTGAGAACTTGCATTTCAACATGATACATGCATCTATTAATATTTCTGTTATTGCTTTACCAGGAAGTGATATTTTTGTTTCAGTTTTTGGTTATGACAATAACATACCGCATATGAAAATATTATTATCCTTGAACAAAACATGGACACAGCATATATGTATATGTTATATATATACACACGAGTAATACGTAGTGTATATACATAAAATGTTTGTTAAAAAAATCCAATGTCACTTGTCTGACAGTCAATTTTATTGTAGCTTCTTTCTGGTGCTATAGCAGCTGTAATTCATTCATGTTAACCAAAATCTGTCTAAGTCTTATGAGTGACACTGACATTCTTATATATAAATTGTATGTCATATTTTTTTTTGTCATTTTTTGTAGCAGTGTTAATGAATGACTAATGTTTGCTGCTTCAGTGACAAGCATAAAAGTGGTCATGTAAGAATTTAGAAACAGCTAATTTGTTCTAACATCCAGACACCTTTTCTATGCACAACAAGTGTTTTTAGACTTGTTGGTTTGATTTTTATTCTCATTAAACAATATCTACCTTCAGGCTAATAACTAAAAATAGTACTTGGCAGATTGAAATCAATGTGTTCCATTATGGTTTGGATGTAGGGTTGTTACATTTCTTATGCCCCTTTCCTGCATGTGCCTCTGTTAAATGAGGCCTACCAGTACCCAACCAGATCACAATACACAAGCAGCCAGTCATCCAATGCCTACCCAACCAGATACACAAATAGCAAGTCAGATAAGGCCTACTCAACCAGATCACAATATACAAGTAGCAAGTCAAATGAGGCCTACCCAACCAGATCACAATACACAAGTAGCAAGTCAAATGAGGCCTACCCAACCAGATCACAATACACAAGTAGCAAGTCAAATGAGGCCCCAACCAGATCACAATACACAAGTAGCAAGTCAAATGAGGCCTACCCAACCAGATCACAATACACAAGTAGCAAGTCAAATGAGGCCTACCCAACCAGATCACAATACACAAGTAGCAAGTCAAATGAGGCCTACCCAACCAGATCACAATACACAAGTAGCAAGTCAAATGAGGCCTACCCAACCAGATCACAATACACAAGTAGCAAGTCAAATGAGCCCTACCCAACCAGATCACAATACACAAGTAGCAAGTCAAATGAGGCCTACCCAACCAGATCACAATACACAAGTAGCAAGTCAAATGAGGCCTACCCAACCAGATCACAATACACAAGTAGCAGGTCGAATGAGGCCTACTCAACCAGATCACAATACACAAGTAGCAAGTCAAATGAGGCCTACCCAACCAGATCACAAGTAGCAAGTCAAATGAGGCCTACCCAACCAGATCACATTACACAAGTAGCAGGTCGAATGAGGCCTACTCAACCAGATCACAATACACAAGTAGCAAGTCAAATGAGGCCTACCCAACCAGATCACATTACACAAGTAGCAAGTCAAATGAGACCTACCCAACCAGATCACATTACACATGTAGCAAGTCAAATGAGACCTACCCAACCAGATCACAAGTAGCAAGTCAAATGAGCCCTACCCAACCAGATCACAATACACAAGTAGCAAGTCAAATGAGCCCTACCCAACCAGATCACAATACACAAGTAGCAAGTCAAATGAGACCTACCCAACCAGATCACATTACACATGTAGCAAGTCAAATGAAACCTACCCAACCAGATCACAATACACAAGTAGCAAGTCAAATGAGACCTACCCAACCAGATCACATTACACATGTATCAAGTCAAATGAGGCCTACCCAACCAGATCACAATACACAAGTAGCAAGTCAAATGAGACCTACCCAACCAGATCACATTACACATGTAGCAAGTCAAATGAGACCTACCCAACCAGATCACAAGTAGCAAGTCAAATGAGCCCTACCCAACCAGATCACATTACACAAGTAGCAAGTCAAATGAGGCCTACCCAACCAGATCACAATACACAAGTAGCAAGTCAAATGAGACCTACCAAACCAGATCACAATACACAAGTAGCAGGTCGAATGAGGCCTACTCAACCAGATCACAATACACAAGTAGCAAGTCAAATGAGGCCTACCCAACCAGATCACAATACACAAGTAGCAAGTCAAATGAGGCCTACCCAACCAGATCACAATACACAAGTAGCAAGTCAAATGAGACCTACCCAACCAGATCACATTACACATGTAGCAAGTCAAATGAGACCTACCCAACCAGATCACAAGTAGCAAGTCAAATGAGCCCTACCCAACCAGATCAGATTACACAAGTAGCAAGTCAAATGAGGCCTACCCAACCAGATCACAATACACAAGTAGCAAGTCAAATGAGACCTACCCAACCAGATCACAAGTAGCAAGTCAAATGAGGCCTACCCAACCAGATCACAATACACAAGTAGCAAGTCAAATGAGACCTACCCAACCAGATCACAAGTAGCAAGTCAAATGAGCCCTACCCAACCAGATCACAATACACAAGTAGCAAGTCAAATGAGGCCTACCCAACCAGATCACATTACACAAGTAGCAAGTCAAATGAGGCCTACCCAACCAGATCACAATACACAAGTAGCAAGTCAAATGAGACCTACCAAACCAGATCACAATACACAAGTAGCAGGTCGAATGAGGCCTACCCAACCAGATCACAATACACAAGTAGCAAGTCAAATGAGGCCTACCTAACCAGATCACAATACACAAGTAGCAAGTCAAATGAGGCCTACCCAACCAGATCACAAGTAGCAAGTCAAATGAGGCCTACCCAACCAGATCACAATACACAAGTAGCAAGTCAAATGAGGCCTACCTAACCAGATCACAATACACAAGTAGCAAGTCAAATGAGGCCTACCCAACCAGATCACAAGTAGCAAGTCAAATGAGGCCTACCCAACCAGATCACATTACACAAGTAGCAAGTCAAATGAGGCCTACCCAACCAGATCACATTACACAAGTAGCAAGTCAAATGAGGCCTACCCAACCAGATCACATTACACAAGTAGCAAGTCAAATGAGGCCTACCCAACCAGATCACAATACACAAGTAGCAAGTAAAATGAGGCCTACCCAACCAGATCACATTACACAAGTAGCAAGTCAAATGAGGCCTACCCAACCAGATCACATTACACAAGTAGCAAGTCAAATGAGGCCTACCCAACCAGATCACATTACACAAGTAGCAAGTCAAATGAGGCCTACCCAACCAGATCACATTACACAAGTAGCAAGTCAAATGAGGCCTACCCAACCAGATCACAAGTAGCAAGTCAAATGAGGCCAACCCAACCAGATCACAATACACAAGTAGCAAGTCAAATGAGGCCTACCCAACCAGATCACATTACACAAGTAGCAAGTCAAATGAGGCCTACCCAACCAGATCACAAGTAGCAAGTCAAATGAGGCCTACCCTACCAGATCACAATACACAAGTAGCAAGTCAAATGAGGCCAACCCAACCAGATCACATTACACAAGTAGCAAATCAAATGAGGCCCCAACCAGATCACATTACACAAGTAGCAAGTCAAATGAGGCCTACCCAACCAGATCACAAGTAGCAAGTCAAATGAGGTCTACCCTACCAGATCACAATACACAAGTAGCAAGTCAAATGAGGCCAACCCAACCAGATCACATTACACAAGTAGCAAGTCAAATGAGGCCCCAACCAGATCACATTACACAAGTAGCAAGTCAAATGAGGCCTACCCAACCAGATCACATTACACAAGTAGCAAGTCAAATGAGGCCTACCCAACCAGATCACATTACACAAGTAGCAAGTCAAATGAGGCCCCAACCAGATCACAATACACAAGTAGCAAGTCAAATGAGGCCTACCCAACCAGATCACATTACACAAGTAGCAAGTCAAATGAGGCCCCAACCAGATCACATTACACAAGTAGCAAGTCAAATGAGGCCTACCCAACCAGATCACATTACACAAGTAGCAAGTCAAATGAGGCCTACCCAACCAGATCACATTACACAAGTAGCAAGTCAAATGAGGCCCCAACCAGATCACATTACACAAGTAGCAAGTCAAATGAGGCCTACCCAACCAGATCACATTACACAAGTAGCAAGTCAAATGAGGCCTACCCAACCAGATCACATTACACAAGTAGCAAGTCAAATGAGGCCCCAACCAGATCACAATACACAAGTAGCAAGTCAAATGAGGCCTACCCAACCAGATCACAATACACAAGTAGCTACAGCTTTTCCATCACATAAATTTGTGTAATGTGTTGTTTACTTGCTGTTAGGTAGCAGTGAGCATATCATTCACCTGCCCAGGACAACAACACAAAATGTCATTACCATCCACACAGTGTCACACCACTCTGAATGCGACTAAGTAAGCACCTAATGTGTCCATAGGGCAGCCATATTTTCAAATACGCTCTGTACTAAATTGGAAACTAAAATAAGCTTAAACCATTATTAACCATTTATCACATGTGTTCATACTGAGAATAAACATATTACCATTTACACAGCTTGCCTCATTTTGTAACCCAATAGCATACTTTACAGTAAAACTCTCCACATGCTCTGTAAATGTACTTGTATAATATATGGTGGATGCGTCATTAGCTTTGCCCCTTTTATTGCAAAGCTTCTGAATTTGTAAGGATTTTCCAACCCTTCAACTGTTTCTATAAAACTGCTTGAAAAGTGGTTGTGTTCAAAATGCTAACAGATGTTGGTGAAAACAGATCTGCTGCAACGTCATGAAAACCAGTTTGTCATAAAAAGACGTGAATCATAAACTGCACACAATATACTGACTTGTTTGAACATCTCGGCTAAATCAATGTTTTCACCTTATCCTTGTAAAAAAGATGTCATTTTGGTTTATTCAGATTGCTATAATATTGTGGTTAACACGACAAGGCATTTATGTTTTATAATTGCTATGCATTCAAGTGCTGATTGCATCTTGTTTTGTAGGGGTGCCTAGGATGTCTGTGCAAGCCCCCCTAGGGTCGAGTGCGGACGACCCCTTGGCGAAACCACTGCATGTTCAGAGGATTGAGACAGCACTCCGTCTGGACACGTTTCTTGGCTACACTGAACGCATCCTCAAAGATGCTCAGCAGAGGTATCTCTTCACCACCGTTTCCTGCATTATGGAGTTTCAAAAAAAGAAAATTATATAACATTTTAAAGGAACATTAACCCTAAATTCTATTTAACTCTTATTATTGCATAAACACTCTATCTGTCCTGTCCAAGACCGTTTCTTCCCCAGGAAAACCACAACCATGGAGTCCCTGGTTCCCTATAGTAGGCACTAGTGCCCTGCACCGGCCTATAATTTGAGCCCACGCCCAGCCCGCAATTAGCAGTTAGAATCCAGGCCCACAAAACTTAGTCAAGCCCAGCACAGCCCAGGCCCACAAACTAGAATTCAGGCCCAGGCCCGACCCAGACCATTAATGTTTGGCCCAGGCCCGGCCCACGGGTAAGCCCACGACCTGCAAGCACGCAGCCCGTTAAATTTTTAAAAGATAAACCTTTCCTTATCTTATAATAAAAACAAAACACAAATAAACTGTAATACATACGTATTAATTTATTAAATAAAAAAAAAATAATATATTAACATTGTATAATGTCGATTAGTCTGCTGTCCATAGTATGCTGGACAAGTTCTAGAAATCCAGCGCAACCAGCTGCTTCAAACGGACGAATATCCTAAATAAAAATAATCAACTTTTTATTGTCATTACTATTAAGTATTATAACATATTTTTATATATGGCTTTAATTTATTGGATTATGGTTAGGGTAGGAGATTTGTTTACCTAACCTAACTTAACCCTAATGCAAACCGTAACCCTAATTTAAGTTGTTAATTGAATTAACTCAACTAAGTTAACTTAATTTAATTAATTAATGTTACCAGTAAGGGCAGTTAATTTGGTATTAATTGATATTTCAATTAAATGTCACCTACTGGCACTGACACCCAGTAGCATTTCCAGCAGGCCTGCAGTCATTAGCATGAGACAGATCAGGTTCAGACATGTGTGAATTAGTACAATTGTGAATGAATCAGTACCAGGGAAATTGTAGACACTAAACAGTAGACACTAGTTAATACAATTGTAGACACTAAACAGTAGACACTAGTTAATAAAATTGGAAATTACATACTACCAACTGGGGTGGGCAGTTGCCAGTGGGCAGGTCATTCAGACAGGCAAGATTTGGAGGGAAAACAATAGAATGTCCACTGGTAGGGTCAAAGGGTGATACATTTGTGACCCTTTGATTTTTTATGTATCTGGCATTAGGCCCAGGCTTTTACATTTATCCTCCATTATAACGGTATGCAGCGAAAATACGCTGACAGTTATAACCCTTTGTAGAGTCGCTGGTATGATCTGGCTTTTAGGGCGCTGCATTAACATTTCCCAATTTACGGTAATAACTGTGCAATAGAACAGATGCGCAAACAGGAATGCGTGTTATCATATTTTCCTGCGTAACGATTGTCCTTTTGTCTGGATCGGAAATCACCTCGGACTTACATATATCATAGTTCTGAGTAGCAGTTGCTGTTTCCGCCGTTGTTGCCGTTTCGGACGTATTTCATTTTGGTTAAGTTAAACTATATAGTTATATATATATTCTGTTTGCCTTAGTGTAATTCGATTGGTTTGGGGACCCGCGGAACGCTGCAGGTCAAACATTGATGGTTAATCATGGCTTGATTGCCTCCGCAAATATGTCTAAAGTAAACATTTGGGGCTGGCTACTTCAAGCCAAGTGAACTTATGGGGCCATTAGATCTATGCAAAAGGTTATGCATGCAAGACAAAAAATATGCATCTGTAGCATCTGTATTCTGTATGTACTATGTAGTAGTAATATGTGCTGTGTAATGTGTGTACTGTGTATGCAATACTATGCATTGCTATTATATGAAATGTCTCTATTAAAAGAATGCACATTATTAAAATTATACCATTGGAAGTCTTATTGTTGAAAAGAGGTTAAACTACATTCCAATATATAAAGCACTGGTGTCAATTCATAATTCCATACAAGGTCTCAATTTGCAAACATGTAATACTAAAGAAATAATTGTAAATATTCATTAACCGGAAATACAATTTATAATAAGTTTTTATTAATATTAAAATAAAAAATCTGGGTTTCGTATTAATATTTTTATTAGGCCCAGGCCCGGCCCAAGCCCGGCCCAAGCCCAATGTGTTTAATATTTTTCAGCCCGGGCCCGCAATTTGTAGGCCAAGCCTGGCCCGCAAAATTTGTTGGCTTGTATCCAAAGCCCAGCCCGTGCATGGCACTAGAACTAGACACCCTCTGTGTTGTCACCTTGTCACTACATTTTCATGAATGATACATGTAGTTGTGACGCTGCAGTTTCAACTATAATGCACTGTGTCTGAATCTTCTCCGGCTGTGAGTATTAGGGCTCTGTGTGACATTGTTGTACAAGTGGGCCTATCATCTCACATGTTCAAGTGGGCCACATTCAGAATACATAGTGCTGATTGCCTAGTGAGCTAGTATCTGTTATTCCTACTAGAGGATCTAAATTTATCTGAAACATTTTAAGAATTTACTACATAATGGCATGCACAGTAATTAAAATGTTTTCTCAGCTGTTGCTTTTCGCAATGTGAGTTGTCAGTACATTCAACATTGTCGCAAACAGCGTCATCGTCAGTGACCTGTAACAATTACATCTGAGGTAAATTGATTCGGATTAAATTCAGCAGTGTTGCACTTCTGTTTTATCATAAACTGTTCTAGACAACAGATTCAATAATTCTATTCTAAGTTTGGCAGCGGCTGAAGCTGATGCTTAAATTCACCAGTAGCAGCACTTTTATGAATTGTTTTTTAACTGTGCAAGTCAAAACACACATCTGACATTTAGCTCTAGATGTGCCGTTAATTGCCATTAAGTTCGGCTGTATTTCAGTGTCTTTACCAGGAACTGTTGATCTGCATTGTAAGCACTGCATGACTGAGGAATGGCTCTATTAGCATCTCACATGTGATTTGGCAATTGTTTGTTGCTAATGAGTTTGTAACAAGTTGCTTTGTGGTGCAGAATGAGGCTAATGAGATTATAAAAGTAATTAGTAATCTTTTGTGTATTTTTATTTCTAATCTAGCTGTACATTTGAATTTCTCTGTGATGACCACTAGAAGTTAGTAGCTCCAGCCAAACATGTGATTGCGAAACAAGTTTGTGCACAAACGGGAGTCACATGTCAATATTAGAAAAGGCCGTTGTTTTGTCAACAACTCGTAGAACATCAGTAAAAAACATAAAATTTCAAGCATGATACGTGACATTTCTGTTATCATTAATAACCTGGAAATGTTACCTAATTAAACGAAAACTGCAAGACGTACAAAGCTGCAATTTAGCGTGTGAACGCGTCTTACATGTATGCATCTTTCCACAAGTTTTTACTAGGATTAATGAAGGGTTTGTGTAAAAAATACGCTGAGTTTGGGCTGTCATTCAAATTTCTGCTAAAATCTGTTGTAATGTGTTCATGTTGACCAAAATAACTTTTGGGATCATCAATGATACTGTCATACTTATATGTATTGTGAAGAAATGGTTGGTTTATCTTAAAAACGTTTATTGAAACTGCTCAATTCAAAACAAGCATAGAATAGCCATCCCAGCTACCTTAAGGTAGCTGGGGCGGCTAGCGTGTCAGTTGATTTTTTTCTTCATAACCTGCTAGGAAATATTGAACTGAACGTCGACAAATAATCATCCTGGCACTAATATCGTATTTCACCAATCCAGCTTTCTTTTTGGAAATCCAGACTTTTTAGAAATGCAGACGATATTTCCATAGTAACGACCGTGTGTGCTTTGATCTTTGAACCAGCTTTATTCATTCGCTGAGAATGCGGAACATATTGTCTGGTTACTGTGCTCCAGTACACATCAGTACTATATCTACCTAACTAAATCATGTCTTTAAACCAGCAAATATCAGCGCTAACATAGTTTATTGTCCCGTTGAACCAATAACAGAAATGGTATGTGACCCCAACCTGATGACCCTGCCGGATAAGGGGCAATCAAAATGATCGTAAACACGCCATGCCACATGTTTGTCAGATGGCTGGCGTAACTTGATATTGTAAACGACAACGTGTTACAAATATAGATTCAAGAGCCATTGTGGCAGCAAATTAAGGGGACATGTCAATAATTGAAATGGCCATTATATTTTGTCAACAACACGTAAAACGCCAGTGAAAATCGTCACATTTCAAGTATGATACGCATGTTGACATTTCTTCTGTCACTAACAATCAGGAAACGTTACCTAATTAATTTTTTTTACTACATCACTTACGATGGTGTAATTTGCCATATGAATATGTCTTACATGTAGGCAACTTTATAAGGATTGGGTGGTTCATTTGATAACGATTCCAATCTACTTCTGACATAGCTGTTGTTTACTTGACACAGTGACGCAGACACGACGACCGATGGCGACACCGACATTGACATCGAGAAAGAGTCGGTCACTGATGTAGACGGAAACAAGGTCTGCTGTGGTTTAACGGTCACCAAGACAGGTGAGACATTTTTTACGGCAATCGCACATTGACATCAGGGCATTTACCCTGGCACAGTAATACCCCTTCATAAGTTTTTTGTTATGATTTGTTTTTTGGTGATTTGACTGTGTTTTAAATATTATTTATGGTAGTGATGGTTAGATTTTCTTCTGCCAGTCAGAAAATTCACGTATTAAGTTCTAAAAGTATTATCTTAAATATGAAAATGTATTTAGAGGTTATTTAATGCTCCTGAGTTATGCTGAAATTGCACATGAAAATGTTTACAAGCCATTCAAGTTAGTCGTCGCAGGCTTGCCAAAGTCCTATATTACTGTATCATATAGTTGTATTTGATGTGTGGTCAGTGCGTTAACATTATGCTAAGTTGGTCCTGGACACAGGTTAAACTCTTAACTTTACCTGATTCCATGGTTGACCTGCATCACAGAGAGGAAAGCTGACAAGTCTCGGCTGTACAACTTCAGCAAAGTGAAGAAGAGCAGGAGGTGGCTCAAGGTCAGTATCAAGGTCGTTTCTCATCACTGAGCCGAAGGGGTAAACATGTTGAATGAGCTGCATGAAAACAATAACCGAAGCTGTACCTCAGTCCTAGTCATTCGTACTGGCTGTTAAAGGGTTTCTGTTTTCATGCATATTGTTTGTTGCATGTTAGGTTGTCTAGACTTGTCTTTAACTATCTGAGCACACAGACCAGCAGTATGGAGACACTAACCAGCCTAACCGTTACTCCCAAGAAACCTTACTACAAGTTCATAGGTAGCAACTTTGCTAAATACACAATCCTGGAATGTCATGTGTCGTTGCAAGGCCTTAGGTGCTTTCACATTACCAGTCATTCGTCAAAAGTCCAAAATATAATCTTTTGTTTTTTGTCAGGCCCTTAGCCAGAAATAAAATTTTGCCAGTCTTGAACATTCTAATAAACCTTAAACGTGTGAATGGCTTCAATGGAAGCCGTTCGCATTTATGACAGCCATTATTGGTCCGATTTACTTGTTTTCAATGGCAAGCCAATGCTGGTTGATATAATGACAGCCATTATTGGCCCATTTGGTGTTTGCACTGGTAAGTCGATGCAAGTTTCAGCAAATGACAGCTATTATTGGCCGAATTAGTTTTTTCAATGGCAGGCCAAGTCCGGTTTAACCATTATTGGCCCAATTGAATCTTGTGCAGTGAGGTTGATGTTATCACCTGACAGTAATGTTCATAGAGGAAGAGCCAACACGTGAAGGTTCATGAAGAAGCAACTTGAAACTTTATTTTAAATATATAAACATGGAAGTAATGTTTGAATCATCTTAAGACTAAGTACATGCATGCATATACGTCTAATATGAATAAATATAATTACAATCACACTCAAAATCAAATGCTTGACACTAAACATAGAGCAATACAACAAATAAAAATAGAAGATATAGCACTCAGTAATACAAGTTGTTTTGAAAGTAATACATTGAAACATTACTTCTTTGATAAAACAGCAATCATCCAGATTGCGTACTATTGCCTATTGGACAAACAGCAATATGAATTTACTAGACTGAGCACAGCCTAATCGTTCGTGCTTTGCCTGCCGTTTGAGTTGAGGAACAGGGAAACTGCTGTAGAGCCTACATGCCGGTTATGTATGTGAATTGGGGCCCGAATCACACTCAATTTCAAAATCTACCACAATCGCTCTTGGCCACTGCAAAAAGTGTCGGCAGTGGACGACAATACAGTAGCGTCTCGGCTACTAGCGACAGGCACATCAACATTATGGATCTCCACCAACGTAACAAAGGATGCTGACTCGGACTGTTCAGGGACAATTGCAGGAACGCTGCTTTTATTCACGTTTACGAAAAGGCATCGATTGTCGTGAACTTTCACGTTGATATATCGCATCTTTTCAGTCTTTGGCAGGTACCATTTTGAACTCGCCCCATGACATCCGGGTCACGGGATTGTTTCTTCAAATGAGAGTGCCATTGAATAGGCACTGAGAAAGGCCTTAGAAATGTGTTTCCCAATCAATGACGTACACGATTACAATAAATAGAGATCAACCACAGTTTAATTATTTTCCAACGATGTAAAGGTTAAAATATATAGTCTTATAGATCGGCAGTATCCACTATTCTGCCACTTCGAATCACAACCGCATGCGCTAAGATTCACTAAGACTGTTCCAAAAATTTTATTGTGATATAATATCATCTTGTAAAAAGAAAAACCCGTCTTTTAATTTTATTTTACCCGACTTTGTAAGACATTTGCCTGTCTTCAAGACGGGCAGACGGGTCCCTGGCTAAGGGCCTGTTTTTCGTGTTATGTGGTAAGCATTCAAGACAAATTCCAAGCACAATGCTTCTAAAAGCATTAAAAGCTTATTCATTAGTAGGCTCATGATTGGTTTTGTGATTATCACTCGGTGTTTGCACAGTAGCGCCATCTCTTGGATTGTTGTACATCATTGCTAGCAAGTGAACTTTTTACAAGCTACAGAAGCAGAATTTTGAATGGTGTAATTGAGTCGTAGACAGCGTTGCTGTAACCGTGCTGCCCGTCTCGTTGCTAGAACATCCTGCTGAGCGACAGTTCGTCAGACGAAGACGATGACAGTGGCGCCATCACGCAGGAGGATCTGCATGAGATGCTCAAGTTACACAAGTACCAGAAACGCTGTCAGCTGCACTTCTACCGCGACCCCGAGGTAGGGGCCATCTCCACATTCTGCCAGGAACCCTCAGCTGAAAATCTGTCTGAAATTTGCTAAAAAAAGTTAATATTTTAAAGGCACATGTTCTTTTCTCTTGGCTGATCCAACATCTCCTTTCAGAACTCCTTTCAGCCTGTTCGTTCGACTCATTGTTTTTCTGTTCCTTTGTTCCATCTCTGAATCATTCCATCAGTTCCTAATTTAAGAGTTTTTAATCTGTTATGATATGTCGCATCCAATCTTTTTCTATTCATGATAATATCCATCGTTTTTTTCTTCTCACAATAAATTAACTGATGCATGATTTTTTCTGTCCTTCCTGTTTCATTATTCTTTGTGCTTGTTTCCATATCTATGAGTCTAAAGATGCAGACTTTGCAATGTGTATTACTACGCCTATGCCAGTGCTTGTGTAAATGTTATTTGATTATTTTGTCAGGTACATAAGAAAACTTACTACAGAACATTCTGTGGTTTAACTCCAGCGGCTCCTGTACTTTGTTGTTGTGAAACGATACATCTGCCAGGAACAGTGTTGGGTACTTTATGTTCAAACAGTAGTTGTCTCTGTGATAGATGCAGCAGTACCAGTATTACAGTGTGGGCCTGCTGTCAAACTACGACAAGTTCTACGAACACCAGAAGATGGTTGTCGGGCCAAAGAAGAAACTCTCCAAGGAGCAACGTAAACTGGAGAAGAAGCTCATGAAAGGTTTGTGTCGTGTTGTCTGGGTCCTTGCAGATTTATTAACATCGATCTAGCCGTAAACATGAATATGACTTTCAGGGCAAACATCCAAATTAAATGGGAAAATTATATTAACAAATTGTAGTTCATTTAAACGAATTTGGACAGTCAAAATGTTGGAATAGATAGCCGGAATATATAGCAGGAATAGATAGAGTTTATATAATTTCACACAATTTTACAATAAATAAACAATCAGACTTTGTGCCTTTAATACCGTGTGTTGTTTTGTCTTTCAGCGAAACTGAAGAAGTTCAAAGAGAAGGGAAGACTGGATGAGTTTGATGGAGACAGTGCACAGGTGCGTGGTTGACCCAGAACTCAGGCATTTGCCTCCCCACCTATTCGTGGTGTCATCATCAAGATAACCAGTCCGGGTCACTTGAGCTCATTCCATTCACGTCAGCTACAGAACTGCAAACAGATGTGTAAAGAGTCTATGAAAAACAGTGTCGATCCTGGATTAAATGTCAGAGAATGATACATTTAAACATTGATTTCTTACTGGAATTGGTAAAACCATGCCAATATGGCTATGGAAGAATTTTTTTCATTATAAATATTCCTATAAAGTGCTAACATGGTAAAGTTTACAGTTTACAATACGTATATTACAAATGATAATTTTTATTATAATTTCTTTCTGTTTTAGGGGGTTTTTTCTTTTGCTGATGTAGAACTGAGTTCAAGGTTGATTGTTGTATTGTAACCATTCAAATTGTGTGTGTCAGTAATTTAATCTATGGTAATATTATGCAGATTTTTCAACAGAAGCAATGATACCTACTCACGAACGTCTAATAAGTAAAGCGGTTAATGCTGGACGTATCTGAACTGAGGCAAATAGGTGAATGCTGATTGCGAGTTTTCCTTGCCCCCGTAGGGTGACGGCGTGGACTCCGTGGGCCGGGGACTCCGACAAGTGACAGGAAAGACGGGCAAATTGAAAAAACTAACTCCTGAACAGATTGCAGCGAAGCGGCGTAAGATATGGACGATGATTGCAAAGAAGGAGATACCCAAGGCAAGTGTAAAGGCTGTGTCAACATGCGTGATATCGTCTCGTAACATGAATATATTTAACTAGCTGAGTTTCCCGGGCAACGGGAGAAAAGGCACTTTGAATAGTTTTAATGTACAAATCATCACTGTGGGCCCCCGGGCATGCCTACAAAATGTCAGTCCCACATGAGATATGAAGGGACGGACGGACGGACGGACGGATGGACAGTCCAAAACTACTTTGTTATAGACAACAGCTTATTTATTTATTTATGTATTTTCGTTCATATCCGGGTATTCTCGTCATGTGATACACCGGTCTCCTGGGAGCCCAGCTGATAAAATAAATACACTGGCATATACATATTTATGCAGAAAAATGGAAAAATACACAATTAAAAATGATTTATAAAATAAATAGTTGCATACATAATTTAAAAATGAATTATAAGATAAACAGTTACTTACAAAATTATAAATAAATATAGCATATGGACAAAGTCCTAAAACTGTAATGCAATCTTGAGTGTGTAATTAGTGTATCTGATTATCTAATTAATGTTGAAATTGCATACAATGATATTATCGCATATTATTATTGCAGTCACAGAAACAGAAGGCATCAGCACGGAAAGAAATCCTTACATCACTCAAAAAGGTCAGTTCAAAAAGATACCTTGTTGAAACACAATTCTTTTGTCTCCAAGATAGATTAATTGGAATCCTGCTATGTATTATACATGGTAATAGTCTCTAACTAATTTAATTTTGTTGTTAAACTCGAGACTACATTAACTGAATGCCTGGTGACATCATCAGACTGTTGTCACTGTAATAATTAATATTTTCCATAAACATATTCACATTAGTAATATTAAACATTTAAAAAAAAATTATTCATTTGAAATATATATTAATAATGATTTATTATTTATGTATGCTTATTTATTACTACTTTATTATTACTTCATTGATTATATATACTATATTGTACTACATTTATATTTATTTAAAAATAATTATTTATAGTATTTTAATCTATTTATTTTACAATTCTAGACTGTGTTATTAATTTTGTATATGCTGTGGAGCGCCACAAATAATCTTGAATCTGGCACTGTATCATATGAAATTGTTGTTATTATTGTCCACCAGGTGGCTAAAGAGTGCCAGAAGGAGTGTCGTCGGGCAGCGTTACAGTCGCAGAAGGCCGCGAAGGAAGCATCGGTGCGGGCACGCAGACTCTCCAAGGAGGTCATGGTCTACTGGAAGCGCTTCGATAAGGTCGAGAAGGAACACCGCAAACGGGCCGAGAAAGAGGCCCATGAACAACGCAAGATGGACCTAGAGTTGCGAGAGGTAAATCCCAATTTTCAGTTATTTTGCAGTTACATTTCAGACTGTGAGACTAGAAAGGAACCAGAATCTTGTTCTTTGATTCCGTTATACAGTGGAACCTCTGTAATATGATCACGTATAGGAATAGTCAAAAGTGGTGTTAATTTCAATGTGGTTTTCATTCGTAATTGTCTGATTGGAGTTTAATAATAATATCTATATCTTAAGCACTAGTAGAATTGTTGAGGGGTCATAATGCTGGACTGGTCATTGGGCAAGGCTCCACCCACTGCCTTTAGACACATTCATTGATTATTTGATTTGTTTTGTATAAATGAAGATTTGGTATCTATATTATTTCATTTGCTTGTTTTGATTTCTCTTCAGATGAAACGACAGCAGCGCAAGTTGAACTTCCTAATCACGCAGACAGAGTTGTACGCACACTTCATGTCAAAGAAGATCACTGGTGACACGGACATGACGCAAGACCAGATCCTCGGTCACCTCGACGAGGACCTGCCGCAGAAACATCTCAGTGTCGACGGCGGCACGCTGACAGACATTGCTTCCGACGAATACGGTGGGTGATAATTGGGGTGTTTAAAGCTGCCTCGGCAATTAGATTTTTCACTCTTCATATCAGGCAATTCTTTTGACGATTTTAACAAAAGTGTGCTCTTTTTGTTACTAAGCTAACTGCATATATTAAACTATTCATACACGAACCTGATTCATGACTAAATGAATTGCGGGGTCATTCTTAGGCTTACAGATGTCAGTTGAGCTCAATTGCAGTTAAGCTCAATTTTGTATTGCACATTATTTTCTGTTTATTCGTTAGTCCTTGTTGCATCAATTAACTTATGTTTATGATCGTCGTATGTTTTTAATGTGTGACGTGGGGCTGGACGTTGCTGGAATGTCTGAATGAATGTGTTTGAATGTTTAGATGGCAACCGAGTGAAAGAGGAGGTGTTGCATAACGCAGAAGAGGCATACAACTCCCATTACAGACAGGTAACTCTCACAGTTTAAATACTCACTTTCTAACACTAATATCATGTCATTTTAGAAATGAAGAGTTATGACACTAGCAGTGGGGTGTGGTGGCTGTGTGATAAAGGGTCGGACTGTCGGTTGAGGATACTGGGGAGTCCACCTGCTGCCATTTCGAAACTTGGGAAATTTTTTTCACCTCGCTTTGCCTGTGTCTTTCGGATGAAATGCTAAAATGCGTTGGTCCCTTCTACCTGGTGTCTATGCCAGAGGAAGTAAAAGCTGTTGGTCCCTTCTACCTGGTGTCTATGCCAGAGGAAGTAAAAGCTGTTGGTCCCTTCTACCTGGTGTCTATGCCAGAGGAAGTAAAAGCTGTTGGTCCCTTCTACCTGGTGTCTATGCCAGAGGAAGTAAAAGCTGTTGGTCCCTTCTACCTGGTGTCTATGCCAGAGGAAGGAAAAGCTGTTGGTCCCTTCTACCTGGTGTCTATGCCAGAGGAAGGAAAAGATCTCGTGCAGGGAAATGAAAAAAAAATGTTGTGGTCTCGTGAACTCTATAGAGAAGAACACTCGGAAATAAACCCTCAGCGCAATATCCTAGTAGGACTTTGCTGAGAGCTCTCCTTTGGTGGACCTTGTGTTTGAAGAGCTGCCAGGTGCATTCATTATAATTGGATTAATTAATGTAAACATATTAAAGCCAAATACCACCATTCCACCTCGTATTCACCATATTCACTCTCTTATTTATGAAACTGTTGCATTTTTATCCTTTGGTCAATAAATTTATTTATTACGATTTGACAGCAATAACTTCAGAAGGTACTCATTTCTTAGAAACACCTAAATAATTGTAGCACTGTCTGTATAGGATGCAACATTATGCCAGTTTGTTTTAAATGTAACAATGGTGCTTTATTCTAAATGGCAAAAATAACTCTCATCAGCTTACCATGTGAGCAGGCGACTGTAACGTTATTGTAACATCGTTGTGACATTATTGTAACATTATAACATTGTAGCAATATTGTGAAAATATTGTAACAATGTTGTAACATTATTGTACTGATATTGTAACATTATTGTTACATTATTGTAACATTATTCGAAAAGGTGGTGGGAAACTTGGGAAACATTTTCATGTCATTTGACAACTTACTTACTTACTTAATCCTCTTCGTGCGGGATCACACATAAGGCCGACACCAAAGAACGCCAATGTTGCCTGTCCGTTGCAAGCTTCGTCACCTGGCCCCAACTCCACCCGAGAGCCTTCATCTCCCGCTCTACTGATCTCCTCCACGTCTCCTTGGGTCTCCCCCTCGCTCTCTTGCCACCAGGGGTCCAGCGCATGGCCACTCTTGGAATGGATGTCAGCGGCATTCTGCAGACGTGTCCGATCCATTTCCATCTGCGGCGTTTAACCTCAAGAGAGATGGGCTGCATACCTGTTCTTTCATGGAGATCCGTGTTGGAGATTTTGTTCGGCCAGTAGATTCGCAGTATCTTCCTGAGGCACTTGTTTTGGAAAACTTCCAGCATCTAGCATATGCTTTTGGTAACTTTCCATGATTCCGCCGCATATAGTAGCACACTTAGGACGTTGCTCTTGAACAGGCGGATCTTTGTTCTGTTGCTGATCTTGTTTGTCTTCCAGATATTCTTCAGTGCCGCAAATGTCCCTCTTGCCTTTCTAATCCTTGCCTTAATCTCAGACTCCGAGTTTCCATCTGTTGACACCTTAGCCCCAAGGTAGGTGAACCCGGTCACCTCTTCAATATCCTTTCCTCCAATCGTGATGGGGTCTGCTGTTTGGCTGTTGTTTCGCAGCATCTTTGTTTTGTTTATGTTTATCTGTAGCCCAATCTTTTCGGCATTTCTTGCAAGTTCATCGCTTTTTCTTTGGATGTCACTGTAGCGGTGCGACAGAAGAGATATGTCGTCTGCAAAGGCTAGATCACCTAATGTTTCTGTGAAGGTCCATTTGATGCCGCTTTTGTCTCCTAGTGCTGTTTCCTTCATGACCCAGTCGATCCCGAGGCAGAAGAGGAAGGGGGATAGTATGCATCCTTGTTTCACTCCGGTCTTGATTTCAAAATCTTCTGTCGGGTATTGGCCGCAAATGACCTTGGTCCTGAAATCGCCATATAGCAGTTTGATTATGCTCACAATCTTGGGGGAGATTCCATAGTGCCGGAGTATACACCAGAGAGAGTCTCTGTGAATGCTGTCGAAAGCCTTTTCAAAATCAACAAAGTTTGCGTAGAATGGCGTGTTCCATTCCTGGCACTGCTCCAGGATCTGCCTTAAGGTAAAGATGTCCCCACAGGATTTTCCTTTCATAAAACCTGCCTGTTCTTTGCGTAACAGTGGGTCAAGGGCTTCTGAAATTCTGTCAAGGATCACCCTGCTGAAAACTTTGCTAGTGATAGACAACAGAGTGATCCCTCTCCAGTTTTTGCAAAGGCTAAGGTCTCCTTTCTTTGGTAGTTTGACGATCAGCCCCAACTTCCAGTCGCCTGGTGTTTCTTCCGTCTCCCATATTCCTTCAAAGATCTCTGTCAAGGCTCCCATGGTGACTTCTCCTCCAGCTTTCAACATCTCTGCACTTACACAGTCTGCACCCGGTGCTTTCCCAGACTTCATGGTCCTGATTGCTTTTCTCACTTCTTCAGCAGATGGTGGGTCTGTGTTGACCTTCAGGTCCTCTTTGCTTTCTGGAATTTCTGCTTGATTTCTTGGTGCTTCCTTGTTGAGGATGGTCTCGAAGTGTGTTTTCCATCTCTGGGTCTGTTTTGCTTCACAGGTGACAACATTTCCATCCACATCTTTCACTGGAATATCACTATTTTTAAAACCGCCAGTCAGCGTTTTGGTTATCTTGTACAGTGTGGCCATGTTCTGTGTCTGTGCTGCTGCTTCTGCTTCATCTGCCAGATTTTCGATGAAGGCTCTCTTATCTGCTCTCGTCTTCCTTTTGACTTCTTTGTCCAGTTCTGAGTATCTACTCTGCAGCTGTTCCTTCAGTCATTTAGCTTCTTTTTTGTTGCTTTTCTTTCATCAATTGTTGTCCATGTGTCTGACTTGATCCATTCCTCCTTCTTTTTTCTTCTGTATCCTAAAAGTTTCTTGCTTATTTCCATCAGTGCCTGATTGAAACTGTCGATGTTCAATTCTTGTTCGTCTTGGAGTATGCGAAAGCGTTTTTTTAAGTCCAGCTGGAAAGCTTTCTCTGTATTTGGGTTCTTTAACTTTCCTGTGTCAAATCGCCGTTGTCTCTCTTCTCTTCTTTGTGTCTTCCGTAGCTTCAAGGACAATGTTGCCACTACCAGCACATGGTCACTCCCCACATCAGCTCCACGTCTGGCTCTAATGTCCTGAAGTGATCGTCTCCACTTCTGATTGACTATCACATGGTCGATCTGGCTGACAGTGTTGTTATCTGGGGACCTCCAGGTGGTTTTGTGAATGTTTCTGTGCTTGAATAGAGTTCCACCTATGACTAGGTTATTCTCAACACATAGGTCAGAGAGTCTCTCGCCGTTGTTATTTATGCATCCAAAGCCCTCGGTGCCCATGGCCCTTTTGTCATTTGACAAACCCAGACATATTTACATTGATTCTGTGTCTTGCAGAAAAAAGCATATGACATGGAGGTGGCCAAGTCAAAGGCTGTCATGGGGCTTGTTCCAGAGGGAGGTAAGTGACATGGGTTTTGGGGTATTCCACCGGGGTTAAAGGCAAGTGTCTTTTTGGACACCTACAGGTGTATATCTTCTTTTGGAGTCAGTCAAAATCTAAGTTGTACAAATATTCTAGGTAATATTTTAACATGATCATTATGAGACTGTTCATTGCTAATTTTGCAATTTCTTTACTGTGAATTGAAACACAAGTATTTCACATACATAATAAATGTTGCAAGTTTTTCATGTGTCCCAGCATCAATTCAGTGTGAAATTAAAATAAAGAAAAAATTAGAATTTCACTGTAGACATAATTAAAATAAGCCACACCCAAAGCTGCAGCGTGGCTAAATACTTTCCGTTTGTTTCTAAACAAGTCTGTGTTCTGGGGTGGAATTGTCAAAGCCGTCTCAGTCGTCTTCAGTTTATCAAATGATCAAAGAATATCATATCAAATATCTACCTGCAAGAAATTCTAGTTGTGTGGACAATTCACAGAGATGGTTGATCGCATGTTTAGCAGCTGCTCTGAGCCTTGCCAACCCAGTCATCAGCGCAGAGGCTCACAAACCACAGCCAAATATATTCCAGGGCAAACTGAAGGAATATCAGTTGAAGGTAGAGTCTTCCTCCTTACTCTCAGCCCACAGTACTAAAGTACTCCAGCCACCTTCTGGTTCAGTAACAAGACTAACTCTCGAGCAGTAACACATTTCTAAGATATGTGGAATATTACTTAATTTCTTTAACATTAAGTTGGATTTTATATGGTTTCAGTGAACAATGCCACCAGCTAATTCTACTGCCAGTTCTTAATTGTTTTATCCCTGTTATTTTCGTCAAGCCTTTAACACGTACTGCTTCCACCAAATAATATGTTGTGTAACAAAAAGTAGCTGTTTGGTAGAACTTTAGTAATTGGTAGTATATAATTATATAATATATATATATATATATATATATATATATATATATATATATATATACAGTGGCTTCTAGCTAGATATTTGGTTGTTGCATAACTCATTTTATTTTATTTGAACATATTGGTTGAGATAAACCCTTATCATTATTATAAATTTGAGCATCTCTACATGTGCCATGTCTGGGCCATTACAGGGAATGAACTGGCTGGCGAACCTGTATGACCAGGGCATCAACGGCATCCTGGCTGACGAAATGGGACTTGGCAAGACCGTGCAGAGCATTGCTTTACTCGGATACCTGGCAGAGGTAGGCCCTGTCTTGATGAGAACCACCAATATGTTTGTTGGTGCTTGCTATGTTTTTTTTTATTGCTGACTCGTTGTCTTCGCTGATGTCTAATTACAAGATAACTAACAGGATAACTAACAGGATGCAAGGTATGTCAACAGTTTTGGAAGTGCTGAAAGAAAATGTTAGAACGCACTTTCATCACACCAAGAAAATGGAAGATTTAGATGTTTGATTGTTTCAATGCAGTAACTGTAACACCAAAGATGGTGAAAGCTTTGCATGAATGTGGTATTGTTTTATTCAGTCGCATGGGATCTGGGGACCATTCCTTGTTGTGGCTCCTGCATCAACTCTCCACAACTGGCAGCAAGAGGTCGCTCGCTTTGTGCCAAAGTTCAAGGTAGTGATTTTAACAAAATTATTGATTTGCACTGGGTCAGAACAGCAGTAAAATCCATGTGTGTGTGTGTTTCAGATATATATATATATATATATATATATATATATATATATATATATATATATATATAAACTTTTTTTTTTTAGCAGACAAAGTAACACAAAAAACAATGCTATTCCTGCTAGTTTTTTTATTAAATATAGTCATATTAATTTTGGAATAATTTTTAGAATAGAATTTGTTATCATCATAAGAAAAATAAGATAAATTAATAATCATAATATATGAATACCTTCATTTAAAAAAAAACTCAAATGTGCTAATATAATTTATAATAAAGTATTCGTTATAAATAGAATGGAACTTGTACAGCTTATGCACCCTTTACCAATGCATGTCAAGAATGAATTCTATGATGCAGTAACATTGCAGCGAAGAGCATGAGTACAGCACAATGCTAAGAAAAACTCGGGAAGATTGATGAAACGATAGTAGATTCCAGTTGTCTTTAATATGAAAAATGCCAAACAATTATGTTGTATTTGTCCACCAGGTGGTGCCGTACTGGGGTAACACACAGGATCGGAAGGTGCTGCGTAAGTTCTGGAACCCGGAGTTGATCCACACGGAGGAAGCATCGTTCCACGTCGTCGTCACCAGCTACCAACTCATCATCCAGGACGTCAAGTACTTCCAGCGCATCCGCTGGCACTACATGGTCCTGGACGAGGCACAGGCCATCAAGAGCACGTCCAGGTCCGTCGGAAGTACCCTGTTTCATAGACAGAACATTCAATATTGGATGCCTCATATTGTCAGCAAATGGGATACTGTTACATATCATTGTTGGTGAAAAGCCGTAGGGATTATGACTCCTTGCACTGCCCAGTCAAGTGTTGGTAGGGCAGTGCCAATGGCAACGACAACTTCACACCCCAAAAATCATGATTTGTACCACTGCAGGTTTCACAAAGCGTTCATACCTTACGAAGGAACTTCTGTGGACGTTTGATGTAGATCATGTAACTCGGAACAGTCATAGAAAACATGCATTGCATAACAATTGTGCGTAACCACAAACTCCTATTGTTCTGAGTTGTGTAATCAATCGTCCATGCACATAGGTTCCTTCATAATATCCCTATCCCCGGGGGAATTTTAAAATTGTTTTAATGTACGAACCATCCCAATGGGGGCCCGGGCATGCATGTAAAATTTCAGCCCCATACGTGCGAAACCGGGTGTTTATAGTTTTATGGAGTTAGGTCTACTTAAGTTGTTTTATTATATATATTGTGGTCTGTGTTTAATTAGTTTTATATTTAAATAAATGTTACTAGTTTAACTTAGTTTTTTTGTTTGTTATATTTTATTTAATGATTCTAAAAAGTGCATTAAGCTTTCAAGGAAACTGCGCTATATAAACATAAACCGACTGACTTGCAGTGCAAGGTGGAAGATTCTGCTGGGCTTTAACTGTCGCAACCGCCTGCTGCTCACTGGCACCCCCATCCAGAACACCATGGCAGAGGTGAGTTCCCCAGGGGGGAGGGGGGCATCACAAGGGTCAACTTAGGTCACTTCTTCACTTGGCAGCAGTAGTAGGGTGCTCAGCTTTATAAATGAGTAGTTCTTATTGAATCACCAAAAATTAGGAATTTGTCGCACTGATTTTGGTTATACCATTTGGATTAGGGTGTACAAAGTTAGGCATCTTGAGTGTATCGTGTCGGTGTTCGTAGTTCCGCCGTGGTCACGTGTGCCCCTACACTCGGTCACACTGATGTCGCTGTTGTTTTAGCTGTGGGCACTTCTCCACTTTATCATGCCGACGCTGTTTGACTCTCACGACGAGTTCAACGAGTGGTTCTCTAAGGACATTGAGAACTTTGCTGAGAAACAATCGGGACTCGACGAGGGTGAGTGATAGGGCAGGGGATGGATAGTTGGGAGTTGTGGGAGAGGGCAGGGAATTGGGAGAAAGAGGGGAAGATTTTTAAAATACCATTTAATTATTGTGTGATTTGATTTAAGGTAACTGGGGTGGCTAGCCTGTCAGTTGATTTTTTTTTTTTCATAACATGCTAGGAAATATTGAACTGAACGTCGACACCACAAATAATCACCCGGCACTAACGTCATATTTCACCAGTCCATCCTTTAAAAAACAGTCCTTTTGGAAATCCCCCTGATTTCTTAGAAACGCTGACAATGTATCCATAGTAACGACTGCGTGTGCTACGATATTCGAAATAGCTATATTCGTTCGCCATGAAAGCGGAACATATCGTCTAGTTACTGTGATTCCAGTACACATCAGTGTTTTATCTACCTAACTAAATCATGTCCTTAAACCAGCAAATATGAGCACTAACATAGTTTATTGTGCCATTGAACCTATAACGGAAAAGGCCTGTGACCCTGACCTGGTGACCCCGACCTGGTGACCATGCTGGATAACGAGCCAATCAAAATGATCGTAAACACGTCCTGATTCGGACATTGTAGCGGCAAATTAAAGAGACATGTCAATATTAGCAATGGCCGTTATGTAAAATACCAGTTAAAAAATTCACATTTCAAGCATGATATGCATATCTATTGACATTTCTGTTATCACTAACAACCAGGAAATCATTTACTTTTACTTTTTATAAAACACTACAACACTTGCTAAGCTGTAATTTGGCGTATGAACGCATCTTACTTGTAGGCAAAGGTGCACAGTTTGGAATTGCAATTGGTGAAGGGTTTGTGTCAAAAATGCACTGCCACTTTAGGCTGTCATTCAAATTTTGCTTAATTCAATCAAGATGGTGTAGCAGATGCAGTTCATTTATGTTAACCAAAATCTCCATTAAAGTTATCAGTGACACTGTCATACTTATATGTATGTAACTTATTTATATGGGGATTTTCTCAAAACAATATAATTTTGCATTTTATGGCTATTTTTTCACATTTACAAAAGTGCTTTTAAAATCTTGTAACATAACCAAATGAATGAAAAACTCAAAATTTTAATAATCTGGAATATTATATAGTATTTCAACTACAATCTGAAGAAATGGTTAATTTATCTTAAAAACTTCTACTGAAACTATTCAGTTCAAGACAAGCATATAATAGCCACCCCAGCTACCTTAAGAAAGGGTGCATCTTTGTACACATCATGTCCTGTTTTGTCTGACCTAACTGTTTTTTTCCAGACCAGCTGTCCAGACTTCACATGATCCTCAAACCTTTCATGTTGAGGCGGATCAAGAAAGACGTTGAGAACGAACTTTCAGATAAAGTAAGTACAATGTTGTCACATTTTAATTCGTAGTGTTTTTTTATTGTACTAAAAATTAATGATTCATATGTTTCATACTTAATCGCATCATTGACCTCTCCCTGTCCTCTCCCAGGTTACACCTCTCCCTGTCCTCTCCCAGGTTACACCTCTCACTGTCCTCCCCCAGGTTACACCTCTCACTGTCCTCTCCCAGGTTACATCTCTCGCTTTCCTCTCCCAGGTTACACCTCTCACTGTCCTCCCCCAGGTTACACCTCTTACTGTCCTCTCCCAGGTTACACCTCTCGCTGTCCTCTCCCAGGTTACACCTCTCACTGTCCTCTCCCAGGTTACACCTCTCACTGTCCTCTCCCAGGTTACACCTCTCACTGTCCTCCCACAGGTTACACCTCTCACTGTCCTCCCCCAGGTTACACCTCTCACTGTCCTCCCCCAGGTTACACCTCTCACTGTCCTCTCCCAGGTTACACCTCTCACTGTCCTCTCCCAGGTTACACATCTCACTGTCCTCCCACAGGTTACACCTCTCACTGTCCTCTCCCAGGTTACACATCTCACTGTCCTCCCGCAGGTTACACCTCTCACTGTCCTCCCCCAGGTTACACCTCTCACTGTCCTCCCGCAGGTTACATCTCTCACTGTCCTCCTCTCACAGTCCTCCCACAGGTTACACCTCTCACTGTCCTCTCCCAGGTTACACCTCTCACTGTCCTCCCGCAGGTTACACCTCTCACTGTCCTCCCGCAGGTTGCACCTCTCACTGTCCTCTCACTGTCCTCCCACAGGTTACACCTCTCACTGTCCTCCCCCAGGTTACACCTCTCACTGTCCTCCTCTCACTGTCCTCCCACAGGTTACACCTCTCACTGTCCTCCCCCAGGTTACACCTCTCACTGTCCTCCTCTCACTGTCCTCCCACAGGTTACACCTCTCACTGTCCTCCCCCAGGTTGCACCTCTCACTGTCCTCTCACTGTCCTCCCACAGGTTACACCTCTCACTGTCCACTACCAGGTTGCACCTCTCACTGTCCTCCTCTCACTGTCCTCCCACAGGTTGCACCTCTCACTGTCCTCCTCTCACTGTCCTCCCACAGGTTGCACCTCTCACTGTCCTCTCACTGTCCTCCCACAGGTTACACCTCTCACTGTCCTCCCCCAGGTTACACCTCTCACTGTCCTCCTCCTCTCACTGTCCTCCCACAGGTTGCACCTCTCACTGTCCTCTCACTGTCCTCCCACAGGTTACACCTCTCACTGTCCTCCCCCAGGTTACACCTCTCACTGTCCTCCCACAGGTTGCACCTCTCACTGTCCTCCTCTCACTGTCCTCCCACAGGTTACACCTCTCACTGTCCTCCCACAGGTTGCACCTCTCATTGTCCTCCCCCAGGTTGCACCTCTCACTGTCCTCCCACAGGTTACACCTCTCACTGTCCTCCCCCAGGTTGCACCTCTCACTGTCCTCCTCTCACTGTCCTCCCACAGGTTGCACCTCTCACTGTCCTCCCACAGGTTACACCTCTCACATTGTCCTCCCCCAGGTTACACCTCTCACTGTCCTCCCACAGGTTGCACCTCTCACTGTCCTCCTCTCACTGTCCTCCCACAGGTTACACCTCTCACTGTCCTCCCACAGGTTGCACCTCTCACTGTCCTCCTCTCACTGTCCTCCCACAGGTTGCACCTCTCACTGTCCTCCTCTCACTGTCCTCCCACAGGTTACACCTCTCACTGTCCTCCCCCAGGTTACACCTCTCACTGTCCTCCCCCAGGTTACACCTCTCACTGTCCTCCCCCAGGTTGCACCTCTCACTGTCCTCCCCCAGGTTACACCTCTCACTGTCCTCCCCCAGGTTACACCTCTCACTGTCCTCCCCCAGGTTACACCTCTCACTGTCCTCCCCCAGGTTGCACCTCTCACTGTCCTCCTCTCACTGTCCTCCCACAGGTTGCACCTCTCACTGTCCTCCTCTCACTGTCCTCCCACAGGTTACACCTCTCACTGTCCACCTCTCACTGTCCTCCCCCAGGTTGCACCTCTCACTGTCCTCCCCCAGGTTGCACCTCTCACTGTCCTCCTCTCACTGTCCTCCCACAGGTTGCACCTCTCACTGTCCTCCTCTCACTGTCCTCCCACAGGTTACACCTCTCACTGTCCTCCCCCAGGTTACACCTCTCACTGTCCTCCCCCAGGTTGCACCTCTCACTGTCCTCCCCCAGGTTGCACCTCTCACTGTCCTCCTCTCACTGTCCTCCCACAGGTTGCACCTCTCACTGTCCTCCCCCAGTTTGCACCTCTCACTGTCCTCCTCTCACTGTCCTCCCACAGGTTACACCTCTCACTGTCCTCCCCCAGGTTGCACCTCTCACTGTCCTTCCACAGGTTACACCTCTCACTGTCCTCCCCCAGTTTACACCTCTCACTGTCCTCCCACAGGTTGCACCTCTCACTGTCCTCCTCTCACTGTCCTCCCACAGGTTACACCTCTCACTGTCCACCTCTCACTGTCCTCCCCCAGGTTGCACCTCTCACTGTCCTCCCCCAGGTTGCACCTCTCACTGTCCTCCTCTCACTGTCCTCCCACAGGTTGCACCTCTCACTGTCCTCCTCTCACTGTCCTCCCACAGGTTACACCTCTCACTGTCCTCCTCCAGGTTACACCTCTCACTGTCCTCCCCCAGGTTGCACCTCTCACTGTCCTCCCCCAGGTTGCACCTCTCACTGTCCTCCTCTCACTGTCCTCCCACAGGTTGCACCTCTCACTGTCCTCCCCCAGTTTGCACCTCTCACTGTCCTCCTCTCACTGTCCTCCCACAGGTTACACCTCTCACTGTCCTCCCCCAGGTTGCACCTCTCACTGTCCTCCCACAGGTTACACCTCTCACTGTCCTCCCCCAGTTTACACCTCTCACTGTCCTCCCACAGGTTGCACCTCTCACTGTCCTCTCACTGTCCTCCCACAGGTTACACCTCTCACTGTCCTCCCCCAGGTTACACCTCTCACTGTCCTCCCCCAGGTTGCACCTCTCACTGTCCTCCCCCAGGTTGCACCTCTCACTGTCCTCCTCTCACTGTCCTCCCACAGGTTGCACCTCTCACTGTCCTCCCCCAGGTTGCACTTCTCACTGTCCTCCTCTCACTGTCCTCCCACAGGTTGCACCTCTCACTGTCCTCCCCCAGGTTACACCTCTCACTGTCCTCCCCCAGGTTGCACCTCTCACTGTCCTCCCCCAGGTTGCACTTCTCACTGTCCTCCTCTCACTGTCCTCCCACAGGTTGCACCTCTCACTGTCCTCTCACTGTCCTCCCACAGGTTGCACCTCTCACTGTCCTCCCACAGGTTGCACCTCTCACTGTCCTCCCACAGGTTGCACCTCTCACTGTCCTCTCACTGTCCTCCCACAGGTTACACCTCTCACTGTCCTCCCCCACGTTACACCTCTCACTGTCCTCCCACAGGTTGCACCTCTCACTGTCCTCCTCTCACTGTCCTCCCACAGGTTACACCTCTCACTGTCCTCCCACAGGTTGCACCTCTCACTGTCCTCCTCTCACTGTCCTCCCACAGGTTGCACCTCTCACTGTCCTCCTCTCACTGTCCTCCCACAGGTTACACCTCTCACTGTCCTCCCCCAGGTTACACCTCTCACTGTCCTCCCCCAGGTTACACCTCTCACTGTCCTCCCCCAGGTTGCACCTTTCACTGTCCTCCCACAGGTTACACCTCTCACTGTCCTCCCCCAGGTTGCACCTCTCACTGTCCTCCTCTCACTGTCCTCCCACAGGTTGCACCTCTCACTGTTCTCCCCCAGGTTGCACCTCTCACTGTCCTCCTCTCACTGTCCTCCCACAGGTTGCCCCTCTCACTGTCCTCCCCCAGGTTGCACCTCTCACTGTCCTCTCACTGTCCTCCCACAGGTTACACCTCTCACTGTCCACTACCAGGTTGCACCTCTCACTGTCCTCCCACAGGTTACACCTCTCACTGTCCTCCCCCAGGTTGCACCTCTCACTGTCCTCCTCTCACTGTCCTCCCACAGGTTGCACCTCTCACTGTCCTCTCACTGTCCTCCCACAGGTTACACCTCTCACTGTCCTCCCCCAGGTTACACCTCTCACTGTCCTCCCACAGGTTGCACCTCTCACTGTCCTCCTCTCACTGTCCTCCCACAGGTTACACCTCTCACTGTCCTCCCACAGGTTGCACCTCTCACTGTCCTCCCACAGGTTGCACCTCTCACTGTCCTCCTCTCACTGTCCTCCCACAGGTTACACCTCTCACTGTCCTCCCCCAGGTTACACCTCTCACTGTCCTCCCCCAGGTTACACCTCTCACTGTCCTCCTCCAGGTTGCACCTCTCACTGTCCTCCCCCAGGTTACACCTCTCACTGTCCTCCTCCAGGTTACACCTCTCACTGTCCTCCCCCAGGTTACACCTCTCACTGTCCTCCCCCAGGTTACACCTCTCACTGTCCTCCCACAGGTTGCACCTCTCACTGTCCACCTCTCACTGTCCTCCCCCAGGTTGCACCTCTCACTGTCCTCCCCCAGGTTGCACCTCTCACTGTCCTCCTCTCACTGTCCTCCCACAGGTTGCACCTCTCACTGTCCTCCTCTCACTGTCCACCCACAGGTTACACCTCTCACTGTCCTCCCCCAGGTTACACCTCTCACTGTCCTCCCCCAGGTTGCACCTCTCACTGTCTTCCCCCAGGTTGCACCTCTCACTGTCCTCCTCTCACTGTCCTCCCACAGGTTGCACCTCTCACTGTCCTCCCCCAGTTTGCACCTCTCACTGTCCTCCTCTCACTGTCCTCCCACAGGTTACACCTCTCACTGTCCTCCCCCAGGTTGCACCTCTCACTGTCCTCCTCTCACTGTCCTCCCACAGGTTACACCTCTCACTGTCCTCCCCCAGGTTACACCTCTCACTGTCCTCCCCCAGGTTACACCTCTCACTGTCCTCCCCCAGGTTGCACCTCTCACTGTCCTCCCCCAGGTTGCACCTCTCACTGTCCTCCTCTCACTGTCCTCCCACAGGTTACACCTCTCACTGTCCTCCCCCAGGTTACACCTCTCACTGTCCTCCCCCAGGTTGCACCTCTCACTGTCCTCCCCCAGGTTGCACCTCTCACTGTCCTCCTCTCACTGTCCTCCCACAGGTTGCACCTCTCACTGTCCTCTCACTGTCCTCCCCCAGGTTACACCTCTCACTGTCCTCCCCCAGGTTGCACCTCTCACTGTCCTCCCCCAGGTTGCACCTCTCACTGTCCTCCTCTCACTGTCCTCCCACAGGTTGCACCTCTCACTGTCCTCCTCTCACTGTCCTCCCACAGGTTACACCTCTCACTGTCCTCCCCCAGGTTACACCTCTCACTGTCCTCCCCCAGGTTGCACCTCTCACTGTCCTCCCCCAGGTTACACCTCTCACTGTCCTCCTCTCACTGTCCTCCCACAGGTTGCACCTCTCACTGTCCTCCTCTCACTGTCCTCCCACAGGTTGCACCTCTCACTGTCCTCCCACAGGTTACACCTCTCACTGTCCTCCCCCAGGTTGCACCTCTCACTGTCCACCTCTCACTGTCCTCCCACAGGTTGCACCTCTCACTGTCCTCCTCTCACTGTCCTCCCACAGGTTGCACCTCTCACTGTCCTCTCACTGTCCTCCCACAGGTTACACCTCTCACTGTCCTCCCCCAGGTTACACCTCTCACTGTCCTCCCACAGGTTGCACCTCTCACTGTCCTCCTCTCACTGTCCTCCCACAGGTTACACCTCTCACTGTCCTCCCACAGGTTGCACCTCTCACTGTCCTCCTCTCACTGTCCTCCCACAGGTTGCACCTCTCACTGTCCTCTCACTGTCCTCCCACAGGTGACACCTCTCACTGTCCTCCCCCAGGTTACACCTCTCACTGTCCTCCCCCAGGTTACACCTCTCACTGTCCTCCCCCAGGTTGCACCTCTCAGTGCCCTCCCCCAGGTTACACCTCTCACTGTCCTCCCCCAGGTTACACCTCTCACTGTCCTCCCCCAGGTTACACCTCTCACTGTCCTCCCCCAGGTTACACCTCTCACTGTCCTCCCCCAGGTTACACCTCTCACTGTCCTCCCACAGGTTGCACCTCTCACTGTCCACCTCTCACTGTCCTCCCCCAGGTTGCACCTCTCACTGTCCTCCTCTCACTGTCCTCCCACAGGTTGAACCTCTCACTGTCCTCCTCTCACTGTCCTCCCACAGGTTACACCTCTCACTGTCCTCCCCCAGGTTACACCTCTCACTGTCCTCCCCCAGGTTGCACCTCTCACTGTCCTCCCCCAGGTTGCACCTCTCACTGTCCTCCTCTCACTGTCCTCCCACAGGTTGCACCTCTCACTGTCCTCCCCCAGTTTGCACCTCTCACTGTTCTCCTCTCACTGTCCTCCCACAGGTTACACCTCTCACTGTCCTCCCCCAGGTTGCACCTCTCACTGTCCTCCTCTCACTGTCCTCCCACAGGTTACACCTCTCACTGTCCTCCCCCAGGTTACACCTCTCACTGTCCTCCTCTCACTGTCCTCCCACAGGTTACACCTCTCACTGTCCTCCCCCAGGTTGCACCTCTCACTGTCCTCCTCTCACTGTCCTCCCACAGGTTACACCTCTCACTGTCCTCCCCCAGGTTACACCTCTCACTGTTCTCCCCCAGGTTACACCTCTCACTGTCCTCCCCCAGGTTACACCTCTCACTGTCCACCTCTCACTGTCCTCCCCCAGGTTACACCTCTCACTGTCCTACCCCAGGTTACACCTCTCACTGTCCACCTCTCACTGTCCTCCCCCAGGTTACACCTCTCACTGTCCACCTCTCACTGTCCCTCCCCCAGGTTGCACCTCTCACTGTCCTCCCACAGGTTGCACGTCTCACTGTCCACCTCTCACTGTCCTCCCCCAGGTTACACCTCTCACTGTCCTCCCCCAGGTTGCACCTCTCACTGTCCACCTCTCACTGTCCTCCCCCAGGTTACACCTCTCACTGTCCTCCCCCAGGTTGCACCTCTCACTGTCCACCTCTCACTGTCCTCCCACTGGTTACACCTCTCACTGTCCTCCCACAGGTTACACCTCTCACTGTCCTCCCACAGGTTACACCTCTCACTGTCCTCCCCCAGGTTGCACCTCTCACAGTCCACCTCTCACTGTCCTCCCCCAGGTTGCACGTCTCACTGTCCTTCCACCGGTTGCACCTCTCACTGTCCTCCCCCAGGTTACACCTCTCACTGTCCTCCCCCAGGTTGCACCTCTCACTGTCCTCCCCCAGGTTACACCTCTCACTGTCCTCCCCCAGGTTGCACGTCTCACTGTCCTCCCACAGGTTGCACCTCTCACTGTCCACCTCTCACTGTCCTCCCCCAGGTTACACCTCTCACTGTCCTTCCCCAGGTTGCACCTCTCACTGTCCACCTCTCACTGTCCTCCCACAGGTTGCACGTCTCACTGTCCTCCCACAGGTTACACCTCTCACTGTCCTCCCCCAGGTTACACCTCTCACTGTCCTCCCCCAGGTTGCACCTCTCACTGTCCACCTCTCACTGTCCTCCCACTGGTTACACCTCTCACTGTCCTCCCCCAGGTTGCACATCTCACTGTCCTCCCACAGGTTGCACCTCTCACTGTCCACCTCTCACTGTCCTCCCACAGGTTGCACGTCTCACTGTCCTCCCACAGGTTACACCTCTCACTGTCCTCCCCCAGGTTGCACCTCTCACTGTCCACCTCTCACTGTCCTCCCACTGGTTACACCTCTCACTGTCCTCCCCCAGGTTGCACATCTCACTGTCCTCCCACAGGTTACAACTCTCACTGTCCTCCCCCAGGTTACACCTCTCACTGTCCTCCCCCAGGTTGCACCTCTCACTGTCCTCCCCCAGGTTACACCTCTCACTGTCCTCCCCCAGGTTGCACGTCTCACTGTCCTCCCACAGGTTGCACCTCTCACTGTCCTCCCCCAGGTTGCACCTCTCACTGTCCACCTCTCACTGTCCTCCCCCAGGTTACACCTCTCACTGTCCTCCCCCAGGTTGCACCTCTCACTGTCCACCTCTCACTGTCCTCCCACTGGTTACACCTCTCACTGTCCTCCCCCAGGTTGCACATCTCACTGTCCTCCCACAGGTTGCACCTCTCACTGTCCACCTCTCACTGTCCTCCCCCAGGTTACACCTCTCACTGTCCTCCCCCAGGTTGCACCTCTCATTGTCCACCTCTCACTGTCCTCCTCCAGGTTGCACGTCTCACTGTCCTCCCACAGGTTGCACCTCTCACTGTCCACCTCTCACTGTCCTCCCCCAGGTTACACCTCTCACTGTCCTCCCCCAGGTTGCACCTCTCACTGTCCACCTCTCACTGTCCTCCCCCAGGTTGCACGTCTCACTGTCCTCCCACAGGTTGCACCTCTCACTGTCCACCTCTCACTGTCCTCCCCCAGGTTACACCTCTCACTGTCCTCCCCCAGGTTGCACCTCTCACTGTCCACCTCTCACTGTCCTCCCCCAGGTTACACCTCTCACTGTCCTCCCCCAGGTTGCACCTCTCACTGTCCTCCCACTGGTTACACCTCTCACTGTCCTCCCACAGGTTACACCTCTCACTGTCCTCCCACAGGTTACACCTCTCACTGTCCTCCCCCAGGTTGCACCTCTCACTGTCCACCTCTCAATGTCCTCCCCCAGGTTACACCTCTCACTATCCTCCCCCAGGTTGCACCTCTCACTGTCCTCCCACAGGTTACACCTCTCACTGTCCTCCCACAGGTTACACCTCTCACTGTCCTCCCCCAAGTTGCACCTCTCACTGTCCTCCCACAGGTTGCACCTCTCACTGTCCACCTCTCACTGTCCTCCCCCAGATTACACCTCTCACTGTCCTCCCACAGGTTGCACCTCTCACTGTCCTTCCACAGGTTGCACCTCTCACTGTCCACCTCTCACTGTCCTCCCCCAGGTTACACCTCTCACTGTCCTTCCACAGGTTGCACCTCTCACTGTCCACCTCTCACTGTCCTCCCCCAGGTTACACCTCTCACTGTCCTCCCCCAGGTTGCACCTCTCACTGTCCACCTCTCACTGACCTCCCACAAGTTACACCTCTCACTGTCCTCCCACAGGTTACACCTCTCACTGTCCTCCCCCAGGTTACACCTCTCACTGTCCGCCCGCAGGTTGCACCACTGGATCCTGCTGTATTCCCTGTATCCTGCTCTGTGCCCTCAGTCCTGCTCTATTCCCTCCATCTGGCTCTATTCCCTGCATCCTGCTCTATTCTCTGCATCCCGCTTTGTGCCATGCATGGTGCTCTATTCCCTGCATTATGTTCTTTTCCCTCCATCCTGTATTCCCTGCATCCTGCTCTATTCCCTGCATTCTGCTATATTCCCTGCATGCAGCTCTATTCCCTGTACCCTGCTCTATTCCCTGCACCCTGCTGTATTCCCTGCATCCTGCTCTATTCCCTGTATACTGCTCTAATCCATGTATCATGCTCTATTCCTTGGTCACTCACCTCTTCTGTGGCCTTTTTATATTTTTAATGTGCATCTAAAAATGTTTTTGTAGATATTCTGTTGCATAATAAGGCCAGATTTTGACACTGTGTTCCAAATGTTACTGCACTGCCTTTGCTGAGACGTAGACGTTCATCTTCCCACAGATTCAGATCCTCATCTACTGCCCGCTGACGATCCGACAACGACTGCTGTACCAGGCCGTGAAGAACAAGATCTCCATCGAGGACCTGCTGCAGTCCTCCGCTACCAGCAACTCCTCCCAGGCTCAGACGTCCACCAGCAGTCTCATGAACCTCGTCATGCAGTTCAGAAAGGTCAGTCAGTGCAGAGAGGTCAGTCAGTCAGTGACTAAAGGTCAGTCAGTGCATATGAGGTAAGTGCAGAGGTCAGTCAGTGCTTAGAAGGTCAATCAGTGCAGGAAGGTCAGTCAGTACAAAATGTAAAAAAAATAAAAAACAATAGCTGTGGTTTGTATTAATGTGGTTGCAGTTGTACACACTTTGGAAGTGTAGTAATGTTTGTTTAGTTCACAAGTTTTTTTTACTAATATTTGTTGTTTTGAAAGACAAATAGATAGTGTTTGTTGATAGATATGGATATACAATAATTATATACACAATACAGTAGGCCAAACTATTACAGTGCCAAAATCCTTAGGAACTCAAGCTCAGCTGCACATCAGAATTGAAAGATTTGTTAAGGTCGGAAGAAGAAGGATAGGCTGATGATGAAGATAAAATTATCACGGAGCAGCTTCATTCAGTAGTCTTGATTATGCGAAAATCATGATGATAGTAGCGATGATGATGATAGTAGTGATTATGATGATGATAGTAGTGATGATACATGTTTTAAAGAACTTATAATTTTATGTAGCTCTTCACTGTGTTCCTGTTACTTTTGTGATGCTTCAACACATAAAGGTTGAGCTGTACTGTGATGCTCTACTGTGTGTGTAGGTGTGCAATCATCCAGAACTGTTTGAGAGGAGAGAAATCCGCTCACCGTTCTTCATGCGTCTGGAAGACTTCCAACTGCCAAAGCTTGTCTTCAGAGAAGGTGAGCTGTGGTTGTTTTCTTAGTCATCACTGATGATACTGTGATATTACCAGTGTCAACACTAGTCATGTGACGTAGGTTTAGCGGCAGGTCAAGCCAGCACACAGTCTTCGATCAGCTGGTCATGTGCCATTCCTAGGGCCAACCAGTGATCATCAGGAACGCAAAAAAAACATGTTACTATTGTGTTCTTTCACCTGTTAATATATTTAAAAATGCATTATTTGATGATGAATTAAAATATGCTACTTTTACAACATATATACATACCACTTTACATATATACATACCGCTTTACATATATACATACCGCTTTACATACATACTTACCGCTTTACATACATACATACCGCTTTACATACATACATACCGCTTTATATATAGCTTCATTTCGCCGTAATCTGAAAACCTATCTTTTCCAAAATGCCTATCCTCCTTAGCGTCTTGGCACCTCCATCGGTTGACTACTTTTTACATTGTACATGGACACGAGAATGCCTAATCCTTTGGTTTTGTTGCGCCACTGAGCTCGGATTTTCCGAGGATATTGGCGCCAAAGAAGTCATTTTATTATTTATTTTATTTACATACATGCATACAGCTTTACATACATGCATACCGCTTTACATACATACATACCACTTTACATACATACATACATACATACATACCGCTTTACATATATACATATGTATGTTTTATTAGTCCGCCGAATTCATATTTTATACAATTTCTTCCAGTAAATGTACCACAGCAATAAAGATCAAAACATGAGGTGTAACATCGTTAATTTAGATGTACTCGGAGAACAAAAAACCACAGAATATGGGCATTTTAATGATGCGAAATCCCCAAATAGCTGCAATGAAAATCATCTTACATTCCCTTTAATCTCGAGTGCCAAATAAACGTATAGGCCAAATAACAGTATAGGGTGGCAAATCAGTAAATGTTCAATTAGTATATTTGTCTTTTTAGTGCCATAGGTGTAGTGATTTTTTACTCGACAAGAAGCCAAGGTGTCCCTAGTCTAGAGAACTACATGGATCGCCATGTATTTTTTATTTTTTTTTTTTAATATGCATAAACTTTACTTTATGCAATCAACAACACAACACAGATATAGAGATATGAAAAGGCCAAATGAATGACGTTTATTGTGGGGATTAAGGGTAAGCCCACTTTCAAAGAAATGTAAAACAAAGAAATGTGGGCTCTACAACCCAACGCCAGGCTGACTACGCCCAATGCAAGCCTCCTGGATGTCGGGTTCAATAGAGCCCACATTTCAACACAAAGCAGTAGCAGTATTCCTAGAACAAATAAAAGAAACAATGGCTTTACTATTGTCATAGAACACCCTTAAACCAAATAGCATAATGCCCTACATGCTATCACGCAGTCTATGAATACAACTACCTGCTTAAAAATACACTAGCTCAAACTGGAATAACTACAAAGGTGGGGCCAATTCGCCACCGGTCGCCGACACATGTGACCACCCCACCAACCCACTTTGTGCATATTCGTGTCACCGCAGATATAGTAATCGCATTTTATATCTATGAAAAACCGGGGAATTTTCCTTTTTAAATGGACATTTTTATTGAATCAGATACGCAAGCCAATTTCAGGGGAAACCGCCGCCAACCGGTTTGAGGCGCTGCGCCCGGCAGCCATTTACGGTTGGTTTACGCGGTGATAACGGCGTTTTAACTAATAATATACCATGTCGAGCTCCCGAGAACTAAGGATTCTGACCGATTCATCTAATGATGGAAATCTAACTGTCTAACGCTTCGGGATCAAAATCTAGGATCTTCAGAAGCACGGGATCCCGCTAAATTCACGACTGTCGTTCGAAAGGATGAAAACTTTGCCGTCAGAGGGAGCCACATGCAGCTCCATTTGGGAGCAAGTGATTTTAGTGCGAACGGTAAACCACTCCGTGGGTGATTGATTAGCACTAACAATAGGGATTGAGAGCAATTGCTCTCCTAGAACTTATACCCTGCACAATTTGCCACGATTATCGGGGAATATAGGCTGGCACAAATGTTTAAATTTAATAATAGTATAGTGCCAAATAAGGTGCGTATAGGGTGGCATTTTTCATCAAATAAATATGCGTATAGGGACGCTTCTTCGGCACTCAAGAGTAATGATTTACTCCGAACTGCAGAAGAGTTGCTATGAATGGTCACGCTACTAACAAGAATATTGCCACTACCACCGCCACGCCACAGCTAACATCAAGGCTGACTTTAACACTAGTACACCGTCAGAATCTGTAGAATGTTCATTTTATCTACAGGACTTCTCGACTCGAGCCTCTGTAGCAAGCGCCACCTGTTGTTCAACCGATTCTACATCCACAATGAGGTTCACATGCATCGGTCACTCTTCCCACAAAGTTGTATTGGTTAGTATAGAAATCTTATTTTACAGCGTTTCTTGCACGGTCTGTTATTGGCATTCAGACACGTAAACTTTTGTTCCAGTTGTGAATACTCTAATCTTGTTCTCTTTTTAATGTGTGACCTAAATGAGACGCTTCTCAGGAAAAGTGAAAATGTAGCTCCAGGCCAAAAACTATGTGAGGTGTTAACATGGTAGAAAATTTGAAATTATTCCTACAGCATCTCTTCTATCATGTACACGTGCAAGACTTCTTAATTCTGACCTACCATATTCGACCTAACAAGCATATAGTATGCTTGAAAAAAATTGAGCCATGAAAAACGTCTGTTCTTATAAGCGTACACAAAAAGTTAATTAAGTTCACTGTAGCACTAGTGGTGTCATTTGGTGACTAGCGCAGAACAACTAATAAGTAGTGCCAACTGTACACCAGATGGCGATACTTTTCAGTTGTTCCACACTGGTCAAATTACAAAAAAATTTGGATCCTGTTGATTAAAAAAGGGGTGCACACTAATTAGGGCGTGTACAATTAATAGTAATAATGTTTTATTTCAGGCAAGAGCCCATAATATTATATATACATACAGGTTAAAAAAACATACATATACACACATGATGAACAATAGAGGTACATGTAGTGAGAAAAATATATATATAAATATACATACATGACGTGTAGTAAAATATATATATAAGATAAGTAAGGATAAAAAAATATATTTGTATAAAAGTACAAACATCATGAATTAAAAGCATACAATTGATCAATCCAATGTTTAATCAATGGACTTTGGTAATAAATAAAAGTGTGAAGATAACTCACAAAAAGTATATTGTCGGATTTTTCCAACCGGCATAAAAGGCTAAAAATTGATGAGCGAATACGTTCATTAAAGGATTTAACATAATTAGTAGCGCACATATGGCTTGCACTACAGCGGGGTGACAGGTTGTGTATAATTCTAAAACTGTTGTTATAAGCGACAGTAATACCTTTCAGACTCTGTTTTTTAAAATGACACCAAAGACTTGAGTTGTACATTGAACCACAGTATGAATTAAATAAAGTGTGTTTTAATGGAATTGTTGCATAAGTAAAATTTTCTGGCTAAAGCATTTGCCTGAGCATAGATACATCTTTTCTGCCTGGCAATATCGTCATCATCAGTAAGATTATTGTTTATAATATGGCCAAGGTATTTACATATGGGTCGAATACGGTATATTCATTGATCTGATTTGTGCAAGCATTTCAGCTGACATGCACGGTGAAACCATTGTTAGATGTCCTAATGCTAGGTGTACATTTCAGCTGACATGCACGGTGAAACCATTGTTAGATGTCCTAATGCTAGGCGTACATTTCAGCTGACATGCACGGTGAAACCATTGTTAGATGTCCTAATGCTAGGCGTACATTTCAGCTGACATGCACGGTGAAACCATTGTTAGATGTCCTAATGCTAGGCGTACATTTCAGCTGACATGCACGGTGAAACCATTGTTAGATGTCCTAATGCTAGGCGTACATTTCAGCTGACATGCACGGTGAAACCATTGTTAGATGTCCTAATGCTAGGCGTACATTTCAGCTGACATGCACGGTGAAACCATTGTTAGATGTCCTAATGCTAGGCGTACATTTCAGCTGACATGCACGGTGAAACCATTGTTAGATGTCCTAATGCTAGGCGTACATTTCAGCTGACATGCACGGTGAAACCATTGTTAGATGTCCTAATGCTAGGCGTACATTTCAGCTGACATGCACGGTGAAACCATTGTTAGATGTCCTAATGCTAGGCGTACATTTCAGCTGACATGCACGGTGAAACCATTGTTAGATGTCCTAATGCTAGGCGTACATTTCAGCTGACATGCACGGTGAAACCATTGTTAGATGTCCTAATGCTAGGCGTACATTTCAGCTGACATGCACGGTGAAACCATTGTTAGATGTCCTAATGCTAGGCGTACATTTCAGCTGACATGCACGGTGAAACCATTGTTAGATGTCCTAATGCTAGGCGTACATTTCAGCTGACATGCACGGTGAAACCATTGTTAGATGTCCTAATGCTAGGCGTACATTTCAGCTGACATGCACGGTGAAACCATTGTTAGATGTCCTAATGCTAGGCGTACATTTCAGCTGACATGCACGGTGAAACCATTGTTAGATGTCCTAATGCTAGGCGTACATTTCAGCTGACATGCACGGTGAAACCATTGTTAGATGTCCTAATGCTAGGCGTACATTTCAGCTGACATGCACGGTGAAACCATTGTTAGATGTCCTAATGCTAGGCGTACATTTCAGCTGACATGCACGGTGAAACCATTGTTAGATGTCCTAATGCTAGGCGTACATTTCAGCTGACATGCACGGTGAAACCATTGTTAGATGTCCTAATGCTAGGCGTACATTTCAGCTGACATGCACGGTGAAACCATTGTTAGATGTCCTAATGCTAGGCGTACATTGCAGCTGACATGCACGGTGAAACCATTGTTAGATGTCCTAATGCTAGGCGTACATTTCAGCTGACATGCACGGTGAAACCATTGTTAGATGTCCTAATGCTAGGCGTACATTGCAGCTGACATGCACGGTGAAACCATTGTTAGATGTCCTAATGCTAGGCGTACATTTCAGCTGACATGCACGGTGAAACCATTGTTAGATGTCCTAAGCTAGGTGTACATTTCAGCTGACATGCACGGTGAAACCATTGTTAGATGTCCTAATGCTAGGCGTACATTTCAGCTGACATGAACGGTGAAACCATTGTTAGATGTCCTAAGCTAGGCGTACATTGCTAACTTGTGTTGTGTATTTATTTGACTTTTAACGAACCAGCTGTGCAGTCTACGCTGCAGCTTGACAAAACTTCGGTCACAACAATGGGTGGAAAACGCTGCTAGGTGTGTGTCAAACCAAACAACAACACTAGGGGCGCACATGCGTGTGGTGTCAGGAAATAAAGTTAGGATCGTAGCTGTGGTCACACATGTTGCATTGACTTTTATTGTGCAACGTATACAGACCAGTCGCATAGATTCGTAGAATGTGCGCCGATCCATTCGCACAACCACGGAAAAAAAAATTTTGTCGTAAAAACTCCAAATTCAGCAATGTACGTCTGACATAAGTTACTCATTTTCTATCAAATGTTTTGCCAATCATGTCTTGTTCGATTTCGACACAGCATCTTTGAAGAGCTTGACTTTCATATAAGGCATTCGTTTACTGGTAGATAGTGTCTACCCTATTCAAAATCCAGAAAAAATTACAGGTATTTTTGTTGCAGATATGTCGGCAAGTATAAACAGCGAGTTCTCGTTTACACGGTTCATCAACTGGTCACCAGGGGAGATGACATCATGCATGCTCGGAGGATTGCTCATCAGGTATCGTGCATGATATTCCAGCAGCAAATTCGCATTTAGTGGGATACAAAATATTGTAAAGCATGTAAGCAAGGAATGTTTTATTAGTAATTTATCGTTGCCAGTATATTTAGCTAATCACAGGGTTGAAACAAGTCATGATTTTTTTTTTTCCGATTTTTTTTTTTATCTGGTGTATAGACATTTATACAGATGTTTATATTTATAAACTCTTTCAAACGTGTTCTATTCAAATCGATTTGGATACTTGTCTTAACAGAGGGTACATGATTTTTGCTTATATAAAGATATTAGACAATGTCCACAACGCCTCACCCTCACTTTAACTCAGGGCTTCTGACTTGAAAAGATACTTCTTCTTGAAGACAAGTTTGTGTGGCTTCACTACATTCAGAAACGGAATAGCTGAAACATGCACAATGTCATAAAATATTTGACTATCAGGCTATCTTACTACACATTGTTCTTTTGTAGTAAAAAACATACAAAACTTTGTTGATCTCGATGCTTGTAAACAATTGTTTGTGTTAAATTCATAAAAATCAGCGATAAAAAATATCGGAAATAAAAAATCATAAATCAGTGATTTTTGTGTGATTTAAATCATGATTTAAATCAAATAACCCTGGTTAATTACTGTTGTGTTACACGATTAACTAGTTAACTGTAGGTGGTTTCATCTTGACAGGTGGTTAGCTGTATTTCTCTGGTCAAAGGAAGCTTATCGGATACATCACGAGGTTGCCTGGCACAGTTGTGACACTGCCAAGTCTCGGTAGGTCATTCCAGTTGAGCTAAAAACAGTAACATTTTTAATAAATGGATACCTCAGGTAATACAACCGAGCTAGTAATACCAACGAACAGCTGAAAACTTTAACTTAAGAGAAGATGAGATATTTTGTGGATAGCAAATCTATCCGCAATAGCAACCATTGTGTCTAATAGCATGGTTGAAGACATTATTAGTCTGTCTCGTATGTACGTTTTTGCAAAAGTCTGTAGAAGTCTTCATTATATGATAAAACTGGCTTTCCTTTGGAAATTGCTTCATGATTCTGAATGTGTCGTGTGTTGCCAAACTATGTGACCACCACCTAAATTGGCACTTCTAGCCTATTGTAAGTTACTAGTTGAGTTACCTGGTTTTGTACAAGACAAAAAGGCAGCCACTGCAAGACCTTATCACCTTACCCAGTGAAATTTTGGTAGGGCAGTACTAATGACAATGACAACATCATGCCCCAAAAATCCTGTACAACTGCCAGTTGTACAAAGCGTTTGTATGTGGACGTTTCACATAGATCACTTAACTCGCAACAATCAGAAAATATGCGTAGCGTTGATAACAATTGTGCGTACTATTGTTCTGAGCTATGTAATCTACGTCAAATATATTTTCTTTAGGATTTTGGGTAGCCGGTCGCTGCTCCTGACTCCGCTGCGCACGACATCGGTTCCGAACCTCGCCGCCAGTCCACGCCTCGCATCTCTCGTGTTTATGCGCCATGACAGTGCCTTCTACACGCATTGCAACCATACCCTGCACCACGTCCCTGAAACACAGGCGCACCGCAACATGCGGCTGAAGAACGCTGCAAAGGCTGCTGGGAAGGCAGGCAGCTCGCATCACCTGAGGAGTCCACCCCATTCGGCATCCGGACTGAGGAGTCCGCAACATTCAGTTTCCGGGTTGAGGAGTCCACCCCATTCGGCATCTGGGCTGAGGAGTCCGCCCCATTTGATAACTGGGGCCAGGATACCGTTGCCTGTGAGTCGTGTCAGGGTCTCTGTGTCTATTCATGCTGGGCACAGTAAATTATTTTATCTTCCCATTGAAACCAATGTTAAGAGTCTGTCGGGCAATTTCACCTTTTGCGCAAAATAACGATTCGGTTTTAATAACTTTGATGTTTGTCTTGTCGCCGACCTGTAGTAGCGTTTTTGTCAAATCCTCCAATTTTGCTTTCAAGAAAATCAACGTGGAAGATGTTGCCCGTCATTTGTCGCCCAAACACCAGGGGTCCTTTGATCAATGACTTGTGCGTGTGCCTCTAGAAATAGAAATTTGAATCAGAGCACAACGTGTCGGTCCTAAAATGTTGCCATATCCCTGTCCAGAAATTATTTTTTATGACACAAAGAAATTCAACAGTGGCACTGCGTCAAATCGTTGCAGATCAAGACGTTGCATACTGCTCACCAATTTGTCTGCTGTTGCTTTTGAACGAAGACGGAGTTTGTTATAGAAATATTTTCTAAGTGGAGGGGTTCATTATGTAATGATAATAAAAAACTTATACATTTCAATCATTGTTAGCAACAGTCAGGACACGACTGTTCATGTATTCACTTGATACTTATCAGTGGAGCTGCACATCTGAGCTTTACTGGAACGCTTTTTTGTGATTATTTTGAAAAGTTTTATGATTTCCTATCACAGTTGTTCCACTTGTTGGATAGGATAGCAAAACGTGATCTCTGCTGAGACTGACTACTTCCCTGGAAGACAGAATGGTGAAGATTATTTAAGTTGGAAGCAGTGGTAGCTTCCCAAGTATAACCATAAAATCAGACTATGACGCCAACTTTGTTTCTCATAAAATGAAACCTCCATGTTGGTCAGCAAGAACAGTGTAATTTTTAGCTGTGTATTGTAGGTAAATCTTCAGAAACGTTTAAAAAGGTTTTAACAAGGCTGCCACAAAGCCACAAGCTTAAAATCTTTGTAACAATTAGTGTTGTTTTCAGCTGGGCAGGTATTGCCACACAAAAGCCTCGGATGGTTCGCTTCCCCACATAGAGCGGCCCCCAGTGCAGCTCAGCTGTATGTCTACCTGTATGCCCAGCTTTGTCTACAATACTGTCCAAAAGGTAGGTCAAGATCAGGCAAGGTCATAATTTGCATACAGAAAAGTCTTATGATTGTTGCTGATTACAAGTGAAATTATTCGCGTTGAATTAACTCCCATCTTCTGGAATTGCTTTCTTCCATAAAAGCTATTCCTTCATTCATTGTATGAATCAATTCTTGCTAAACCTACTGCTGAAAGATAAATAGTTTATTCATTGGCATCCAGCTATGTTTATGCAGCCATTACATTTGTAATGTGTAATTGTGTGGTCGCTAGGGGGTGCCACCAGAAACCTGTTAACTCTTGGTCACTAGATGGCGCACCTGTTTCTGCATGTTCCCACCGTGAGCATGCTCATGGGTTTTAAACATGAAACGCATTTTACATGCTTTAAAACATAGTAATAGTGCCTTCATGGCACAGATATTGTGCAGGTGTAATGTCTTTCAATGGTGTAAACTTTATTGTATTCCATTGGATAAGAGTAAATAAATATGATAATATCTGGGAAACAGCATTTTTGCAATTGGTCTGAAGTAATTTATTTTATTCAAAATAATGACAGACCAAATGTGCAATATGACAACATGAGTCTTGAGAATATGCATGTTTTCCATCAGAAAATTGACAGTTTACCTTCCCTTAAACATGTGACTTCCAACCAGATGACACTATTAATAATAAAAAATTTCCTGTTTTCAAAAAATTCGCTATATTTTGTTAAAACATTCCTATATACATTTTAGACCAAACTTGGATAGGTACACTGTAATTATATATATATATATATATATATATAGTATATATAGTAGACAGTGACAGCCTATAGTTAATATGTATGTATGTATGTGTATATATATATATATATATATATAGGCTGTCACTGTCTACTGTTCAGTTTTACTATATTGTACTATGCGAGTAACCGTGATACCAAACTTCCACACCAGGTTCACGCCCGCAGTATCGGCTTCAGCTGTTGCGACCGCAGCGCTGCCTGGCGACAGATGTCGGAACAACTGTGCGGAACACTGACTGCTCGTCTGTCGTTGCTTTACGGTACTCGAGAGATTGCGGAGCAAGTCCGCAGTTCTCAATATTACTTCCATCCCATGCAACCCGGCGGGATCTATGGGCTGTGTCCGAGGAACGGATACTCACGTGTTCTTGTCCCTGGTGGGTGGAATTTCTAACTCAAGGCTCCCCAAACGTTCTCTCGTTAAGGCACCCAAATTTCCCGCATTCTAGCTGAGGCCCCTCCCAGGTTTTTTGTTTCACACGTAATGTGCCATTTAAAATAATTTTACATGTTTGCGGAGGACCCCCATTTTGTTCTAAATGTTTGTTTTGTAGAATTTTGCGGTACAGATGAAGATGTTATGTTTTGCGGTAGTATTTTGCTTACTGTTTAATTTATGATATGAAAGCTGCTATCAGTAATATCTCGGCAGAAAGTTTTTTGTTGTTTGTAAAGTAAAACTTAATGCGCAGACATTCTTAATTTCTTCTCGCAGTATTAGCGTGACATATATTCATGCCATTAAATTTTATGTTAAATATTTTATTTAACGCGTGATGAGTTCCTAAATGCAGTTGTCTTGCTGTCTCGTTTATTATCGGCTTAAAGTGGAAACTAGAACATTGGTGTGATAACACATAAAGTGAAAAGGATAGATTCATTTAAAACTTTTGTTACAAAAAAGTCTTGTAAAAAAATTTTCCGACGTTTGTAACTGATGCATTTAGAAACTGTGTGTACTAAATTGTTATTTTCTAATGATTTTCATGCGCTTTGTTTTAAAATGACCCATATTTCCAGCTGCAACTATTCCAAACTAGATTTTCTGAGAATTTCTCTGTGTTAACAAGAAAACCTTTGTGCTCACAGAAAAACAAGGCTAGTTTTATATAATTAATTCTGGATGATCAAACAGTTCGTTCATTCATGTGTGTTGGGGTGTGACGTAATGACAGAGTCGCTCGAGCGGAACGTGAATTTGTTAACGTTTGCCAAACAACTTCCTCCACGGTCAGTTTCACTAATCTCTAACCATCTGGAGACTAGAACTTTGGCCGATATTCTGTTGTCATTTATAATCAGCTTATTATTTCTTAATATTTTTTCATCAGTAATAAAAAAATGGATAAGAGTAACCACCCACCCATAGGATTGACCAACCACCCACGTCCCCAACCCAAAAACATACAAAATTGGAAGCACTGTACATTCGCAATGCAGTTCACGGAAAGCCGATTATTGCAAAATTTCTTGGAAAACAATTCTTAAACAAATATAATACTTTTCTAATTGTTTTTTTTGGTGATAATCCAACTTCCAAGTGAACCCATGACCCACCCACTAACATCCATTTTTTATTATTGGAATTTTTTATTTACAAAGCCCCTTAGTTGTGGAAAATGCGTTTAGTATTCCTCCCGACTGAATAGCATATGGTATGGATCCGTGCCCTTTGATCATGCTGTTGTTTGACCCAGCCATTCTGTCAAGGGTCAACATTTTAATGTGCGGTGACTTGCTTTGATGAGTACTTGTAATAAAGAGTGCTGTAAAGTGACTGTTGAAATATTTATATTGATTACGCGTCTTTCGTGGCTGCAGTCACCTCAGTGATATTGGATAATGATGAATATTTCTGATTTGGTGATACCACTGTGAAGCTGCTCCGGGTGGACAGATTGTGCATACAGGTAGTTTATATTGAATAATTGTGTTATTCAGCAAGTTTCATCATTCTCTATAACAGTTCCTAGCCTTTGTATTCGAAGTGATCTTACCTTATCAAAGCTGACAATTAAAAATAGTGTGTACCTGTGGAAATTTGCGTCATTTTGAAGTTTGATCGCTGATTAACCATAACTGATTGATGGTTCATTTCGGTTGGGTTCTGGTCAGCAGTGATTGGGATGGCAAACCATTGGGACAATCGAGAGTGCGTTAGTTTGTGGTTTGGGTTGATGGCTTTGTCCCAGAGAGAAACGATTACTGAAGGGAGAATATGTTCTGATGTGCCGTTTCCTAAAGAGCCAATGTATTACTTTTAGTAGTATAAGGATTGCATTTTTGTCGGTAACAATAAATTACAAGCAGTATTCACGGCACAGGTGACACCCAGTCGATAAACAGAAGTATACCATAACTTTATAATTTTTTTAGTTGTTGTTATGCATGACAAAGCAGTTTTTCATAGACGACTAAAAATCGAATGACTGAATTTCGTTCAACTGCCTGGTTAAATTGGGTAGGCCTACTCGACCTATTTTCATTATATTAATACAACTTGGTTTTTCGAAAAAGATACCACAGTCACTGCCCTGTCATGTCTGATGATTGTTCTGATGGCAAGCTGTTCGAAATCTGCCAGTCACACATTATGACTACTCATTAACTCCAAAACGGTGTTCAAACCATCCTAGAATCAGCTGCATCTGCTGTGTCCAATGTGAAAGCCAAATAACCATGATTCCAACGAGTCATTAACTTGTCGAAATTGGCCGTGTTATCGCATTTGCCACTGCATCAAAATGCCTGGCAGCTATGGCTTTTTGATATTGCACAAATTACTTGATTCTATAGCATGACATTGCCCCAGGCAGGGCTGGGCCGGGCTGGGGTTGTGGTGTATTGTCTAGGGCAGGTGGACGGCAGATTGAGATATAGAGGTGGCTCATTGTTGATCGCTCGCCCTGTAAGTGTACGACTTAATCACCGAGTTAGTCGCCATTCAGAGATGCTGGCAGTTTTATCAGAACGTTGAACTCGGTGCGTTTGACACAATTTTGGTAATTTGTTTAGAAATGCGTAGGCGTGTACGTCACATGTTGGTGTCTTTAGCACATCTGTCTGTCAACTTGCCCCTCAATCATGCCTGTTTTCTTACATTTATTTTAAAATATGGATTATGGAGTTACATTCCGTGATCGTTTTGATTGTGAATGCTGTTGATACTGCTATTATCTATAGCTGTTTCAATACATCTGGTCATCTCGGTAGTTGTGTCTCAGTAGTGTGTAATCTTTAGGGTTAATTTTATCGTTTTCTTTCTCATAATCACTGATGCCTATGCATGCATGGGTGAAATAATTAGATGAAATAATCACAGCACTAGGTGTAATAATAAAATATTATTTAACTTCAAAATATATACCATACAATTAACAGTAAAACAAGTTTTAAACATTTGCAAGGTAGATGTTATAATTACAAAAGATATGCTTTACTTTGTGGGTTTAGTAGCTTCTGTAGCCAATTTCTGTTTACATGATAGTAATTTGTTTGTTAAAGCTTTAGTCTGGGTCTTGTGAGACCAGCTCTGGCCACAAGTAGTGAAGTCTGGCCACATTGACCACTGGTCACTAAGCTCTCTTGCCAGCTGTCTCCATCAAGCCACAGGCCATTTACTGCCAGCTCAACAAAGTCTGTATAACAATCCCAGGACACGTGTTGAAACGGTTTAATTAAATCAAACCGGCTTTATGGCATTTCCCGAATTGAGGAACTTCAAAGGGTTTAGTGCGTTCTGGCGTGGCTTGTCGTGCTGAGTCCCCGGATTCGCACTGATCGTCTAATCCCATCCAACTTTGGCTCTCTGTGTTTGTTGTGTCAGTTCTCATTGTTGAATCACGCACTCGGTTTGGTTTTACTTATTACTGGGGTGAGTGATACCAGCGTAGAGCTCTACCGACAACTGAAAAGTTGACAGAAAATTGGTTTAGACTGTTATGTGACTGGTTTTTTTAGTCTGAATTTGTAAAAAAAAAAAACATTTGCACTACAGTAATTGCTATGCAACAGTACTGATAAAGTTGTTAATACACAAGGCTTTCCGATATTGTATTTATTAATATGTGTTTGTTTAATATGTACTACATATAAATCTCTCACGATTTCCCCTCTTTATTTGGTAATAATAGGTTAGGTTTGGAATGTTTCATGAACAGTTTTTAATATATATATGATTTAATTTGTTTGCAATCATTTATCGTTCAGGGCTTGCTCAGAAATGGGTTTATATCTTCCTGTTGATGTCTATTTCTAGAGCTGCATTACAAATATCATGCGATTTCTTAAGCGCATGTTTTGTGTTACACATTGTTTTGAAGTGTGTCATTAATTGTAAAATTACAGTTGTGTTTCTCCATCATGGGGATTCATGAATAGAAAGAACACATTAACATAGGTTCACGTGTGCAAATTGTATAATTACTAGTATCAACCGCTGTGAAGCAGTTATGTGTGCAAATGTTGTGTTTTGTTGTGTGGTTAATTTGCCTTGCAGAACTGTGTGCAAATTGGCAGAACATTTACGGGAAATGAGAAAGTATTGATGCAGTTAATTAGATAAGCGTGGCAAGAGACATTAACGAGAATTAAATAAATAATTCTGGTGCCGATCTGCATACAAGTGTATAGTTCGGAGAAGGGAATGCGTAATTACAGTGCGTTGATTAGACAAGTGGGCCACGGCTACAGTTGGGTGTTGTTTATGTTATGTTTGTGCTTGGCTTTCTCAAGGTGTGGCCAAGCCATCCCCATCTCCTCTTAAGGATCGCTATCTCTAGTTTGGCTTGGTGTGTTCTAGCCCAGAGGTCTTTGTTGCTCACCCTGTCTTTTACCTCTTCCAGTGTCCTCAAGCATGATTGGTGTTTCGCAAGTAGCATTTGTTCTCAGGATCTTTGTTTTCCTTTTGTTGATTTTCAACCCAACCCGCTCTGAAATCGATGCCAGTTCTGTTGTTTTGGTTCAAGTTATGTTTGGTGTAAAAACGTGGCTGTCGACATTGAGGAATGTGTACATGCCTCCCTTCTGACTCCGGATCATCACGTTAATGCCAGTCCCATCTCATTTAATTGGGGATGTAATGTAACCATTGAGGATGACGTGTACACTGACAAAGACCACCCTCAGTGTCAGCATAGAAACGTCAGCTTGGCGATAACATTCTGACTAGTTGAATGAGACCTTGTAACACCATACATTTGTAGTAACCACATCATACAGACTAGTCAGTTAATAGAACGTTGCCGAGTGCTGGAAACAACTAGAACGAGAACATTCAGAGCTATCATGTAAACATAATAATTATGGGAGAACAACCTGCAGTTCTCTTTGGCTCATGTAACTGGAGACATGATATTGACTGCATGCAGTAGACAACTCATTACCTGAAGTTCCACTTGATTGGTTTTCTTTAGGTTTCTTGATGAATTACCGTTGTCTCTGAGCATGTTTACATTTATCATCGAGTCAGCGTTTTTCGTAGAGCTTCCAGTAATGCGGCCTTCAGCGAAGTGACTTCCTGGAAATTCGTTCGTTTTTCAAAGGAAATGAATAATGAAAGACGATTGCATATTGCGGAGAGCTTATAATTAATTGTCTAGTCACACCAAATTACCAAAAAACTTCCCACCCCCACTGTACATGTAGTAGCATGTACCACGGAGGGTAGCCAGTTGGCACGTCCTTTTGATTAATCAAGGAATTGCACACAGGTAGCTGTACCTGACTGATATTAGTTAATGCATGGGTGGTGTGGAGGTCATGCCAAATCTCATGGCACAAATGTTTATATAATTCATAAGTTGTGCTGACAACACGAATTGCATGTCATGAGCGTATCTAGCGTGTAGGAGGAACATTGGCAGGAAGTGTGCGTTAACATCTGAAAGCATTAATTTTGTGGTTATGTTTTTTCTACAGAAATAAGATGTTTACAACCTATTATTTTTTAAATATGTATCGAGCCTGTAATCGGAGCTGGGGATATTTGTTGAACATGGTAACCGCATAAAGCTTAATTATTAAATTAATGTCATTTGTCAAAGTGTGGTTGTCACCAGTATGTGACTTTGGACAAAGAGTAGCCGTTGGTCAAGCGTGACCAACAGATGGGCGATCGAGGTTCAGTGACTTCAGCCACCAGATGGTCTATCTGATTTGCCGTTTATTCCAATCCCCGTTAGGAGAGCCCACCCAGGAACAGTCAAACATCCACCCTCCTGACAACTGCCCTCTTGAAGTCCAGGGTGCACAGTTTGGGTCAGTTCAAGTGAATGATTGACTGACTTTCAAGTCCAGTTGCCTCTCGTTCGTTTGATGTTACCTTAATGAGATCAGTTACGCTGTTGGACAGAACACCATTGGAGAAAGGTGGACGACTCTATAATTGTTTGGGTGTGTTTTCTAAAGAAGAACAAAATTAGTTTTCACATAATGAGTCCAATTACACAAAGGAGAAAAAATGGTTTTGACACCTGTAGGGCAGAACAGGCAAAACATACCAAAATTTATAAATGTGTAATAGAAGTCTAATTAACAAAAAGTTTATTGGATTCATTGTAATAAAAATAATGCTTGTAGAGTAGTAAATGCAGTTTTAAACTACTTGCTGTGTAGCGTTTATTTAATGATATATATCATAAATATTAACAATGTTATCAATAAGTGTTGTGTCAGTTGTGAGAGTTTTAACTAAATGATGGTCAAGAGAGAGATTGTAACACAACAGGGAGTCTGTGATAGAAAGTTAGATTGACGTGGCGGTTGTATCAAGTATTCTCATACTAGTCGGGCATAATAATGATTGTTCCTTAGATAATTGGTTGGCCTTGAAGGAACAGAGTTACTAGTGTTGACTCTGCAGGAGGTAGAAATAGACTAATCCACTGCACACATTGGGCAGGTGTTTCATTAGAAATACACTCGTGAGTTGTTGGCGCTTTCTATTTTAACATGGACCTTCACGCAAAGTGGACATGGATTTATTTATTGCTTTAATAAAGGAGGCGAACTTCAAAGAACAGTGAGACGATGTCAGATTACACCAGCGTGTTTGTCGAATGTGCCAACGAGCGAGGCGTATTTACGCTTTTATTGCCTCGTGTGGTTATGTATCGTTACAGTTTTGACAGACACGTGATAATGCATGGCTTGGTAACCTTTCACGCACATATATAAGTTCTTTGCTGGGACGCTGGTGTATGGACAATATATAGTTTGTACTCGTAACTCACGGCACGGCGTGATGAGACTGCAGTGATGATTGCAGCAGTAGCAATGATCGTAATTGTTGCCATTTGATTCATGTTAGTGACATCAGCCAACACTTGCGGGAGTTTGCGTAATGGGACAAGCCCTCAGGGGCTTCTTCCCTATCCTCTCCCTATCCACTTACATCAAAGAGTTGGGCAGCCTGACCATTAGCTGGGGATGAACAGGTGGGAACAAAGACTTCACCTGTTGATGGGGAGAGGTTAGAATAGTCGCCCCCTAATGGGGCTGGACACTTATTGTGATGCAGATCATTATAGGTAATTGGTTTTTGTTGTCGGATTTGTTGGCTCCGTTGGGGTAGAATGCCGTTATATGCAACAGTCAAACGAAAATTTATGAAAGCCATCCTGCGTATATTGACCAGGTTTTTATGGTTCTCTATTATTGGTAAAACAGGTCTGTAATGTAAATGTTATAAAACCCCAAATAGTAAAGTTGTGAGTTGGGTGATGTAGAGATCGACAAGTATTGCAGTCACCTGTAAGTTATATTGGCTTGCCATGATATTAGTATTGAAAACTGCAGGAAACAGGAAAGTACAAACAAATCAATTTGTTTATAATTGTACACAAATATGCTAAAGGATTGTTTTTATTCATTATTCAATCACAGTTCAGTAAGTATGAAGTCAATAAAATATGTAATTGTGCATAAAAAGTTATCATGAATATAAGATTATTGTACAGAGATAATGAGTTACTGGGTTCATCAGTCAAAGTAAAGTTGTGGTGTTGAAAAATGGCATTTTAATGGTTGGTTGACTACACCTGCACATTTGGTGAAACTCCACCAAGAACTTCTGTGTTCTGTACAGTGGCATGCCTTCAGGGTTCAGATGCATTGTGGTCAACTTTTGTTGATGCTACAGCTCCTGAATCATTACAGCTGCCCTGCGCATCACTAGTGGGTAATTACCAAGTTACACAATTGCGCATTGTGACAAAATGAGGGCGACCTCAACAAAATATGCCAAATTTCATGTTACTCCTCAAATACAAACATAAAATTAGGCACGCCTGTTTGACTCACAAATAAATGGCCATACTGTTTTAAATGTATGGTCAGTTAAACATTTCGGGCTACTTCTGACACTGATCTAATTAACTGGACACCTGTGTTGGTGAAAGCCACAGTCCCTCAGGAGAGAATAAGTGTACTGCCCTGAAACAAAGGGTGGGGTAGAGAGGGGGAAAGAGGGGTACTGACAGGTGGCCAGTGAATGGGTTATGTAAGAGACAATGTGTATGTCTATTAGGGGGTCAGATGTAGATCTGCCAGGTAAATTGCAGTGTCCACTGGGTCAGTCAGCGCTTGTCCAACGCTTCAGTGCCACTTTGTGTTTGTGACTTTGACGCCCCTTTCAGCCGCTGGCGGAACTGACGCTTTCGAGTCAATTGTCTAGTCTTCTCTTTCACACACACACACATCGTGGCTGCGTTGTTGAGCCTCCAAACTATTGAGGATGGTCCCTATGGTATATATCTTTGATTCCGGAGCGGGTGTAGAATCTGGTCTTCGATCAAGTGGGTCCTCGTAGGGTCGAGGTCGGGCAGTGGCATTTGCCGGTGCTTTTCATAAGGTGTCATCGATAAACTGTCTCACTGAGATTTTAGCACTTCATTGAGAGATTGTTTCGTGACAGCAGGAACTGCACAAAATGTCATACTTGAGTTTGGATGACTTGTGATTGTGTTGAGATGTGGACTGAGATTGTGTTGTGATTGTGAAATGTGTAAGAAATTAAGCACATCTGATCCTTTCGGAAGGAAACATTGATTTAGCAGCTTGCTAAAAATATTTCAGGTCCATTTATTTTTGTTTAATATCATACAAGAAATGTATGTTATGTGCTGTCGTTTGAGTATTAATTAGTCCTGTTTAACAATTCGTTAAGGTTGACAGTTATCTCTGCTTACCCAACGGTTACTGACCAAACTGTGTACACATTAACATATTATCCACACAGACAGGTGAATTAAGGAATTGCTGTCTCTCAGTGCAGTTGAATCCCTTGCTGCCATTAGACCAATTAACACGTCATCAAGTAATCATGAAAACAATAACTTTCAGCAAATAATTTCATTGGCTGTGTTTATGGTCAATTGTCCCCCTGGGTGGGCAGAAGTGTGCCTTTGATTTGACTCTAGTGGTCAGTGTTTGTTTCTTTTAGCATTTAGTAATGTTATGGTTTCATCAACACTTTTACATCCAGTGCACTGTCCATATTGTGTGGAAGATCGTGCCGTCTTCCTCGTCGTTTTTTGGTCACATTAAAACATAACAGCTGCTGATCACAGCCCGTCAGTAGTGCACTTTGGCCCAGTTTTTAACCAGTACACAAAATATTGGTTTTAGTTAAAAATTTATCTGTCTCAGAAATGGAGCCTTAATTGGTTACATGTTTTTGATAAAATTCACATTGAATCAGAAATGTGCTGTACTGTACAGTGAGGCTTTTTGTAAAGTTATGCCTGGTGCAGTTAGTTCATCGGTCAGTTCATCGGTCAGTTCAGGGGTTAAACATGTGTTTCTGCTTCTCCCACAGACAAGGAGACGATAGTGACGGATGCAGGGAAACTGACCATCCTTGACCAGCTGCTTGCGAGACTGAAGGCGGATGGACACCGTGTACTCATCTACTCTCAGATGACCCGCATGATTGATATTCTCGAGGTGGGTCAATTCCTCCCATCTCTTTTTTCCCCAATTCTTTGTCCAGTTTTTGCAGACCGCCTATTTTATGTTGAGTTAGTGTATAAAATAAGATTAATACTGATTTTTTTTTACTCAAGTGGGGAATTATGGAATATCTCTCCTGTGGCACTCATGGGGTAATCAGGATGGCCAGATGAATGGTCAAAACATAGTGATCATTTCATCTAATGTTTTTATTCTCAAAGTGAGAATAAAAATTCAATCTTGAAAACCGGAACAGTGTTTCTCATAAATAATAACATTGTGTTTTGTGCTCCAACAAGCAAGCATGCAGGGTTGGCATGTAACAAAGTAAAAGTACTTTGTTACAATACTTGAGTAGTTATTTCAAGTAATTGGCATGTAACGAAGTAGAATTTTTACTAAATACTTTTACTTGTAATGAAGTAGTTTTATCTAAAGTAACGCGACTTTTTACTCCGTTACTTTTATTTACTTTGCAATATATTTTCGTTACATTTTTTTGAGAAACCGCTGCTGCCAGTGGCGCTCCACCGTCAATGACATTTCAAAAACTGTTCATAGTCGCCAGGCCAAAAGCTATTAATATCATCCAATCACATGCCAGTTCATGATCATATTTGCATGCATACCTCTTTTCGGGAAATCGACGCAACCACTGTTTTATATCTACGTCAGTGAACGAAGAAGCTTAAACGCCATCTCAAACCATGATGCAAATGTCTTCATTGCACCATATAAACTATTAATCAGTAAGCTTCCAATACATATTATAAATATTAAAATTTGCAATTTCAACAATGCATTGATAATCCCCATACACTGACCCAATTCTGATATTCGTGAGCGAACGCGCATCGAGAACGAGAACCGATTTTCGCCCATTGGCATTGTCAGCAACGGCCTTACCGGCTTACGTCAGCATTAAGCAGCATTTTACTTTTACGAATAAAATTCTTATTGAGATGTTTAATAAATTCATAATGATGATTACTCTACAGAACTAAACAGTAAAGAATTGATACTCTGCCATTTGGCAACATCTTTTCCCAGCAATAGCTTATTCAAGCTGACCCATAATAAATAATATCAGGGACAGGGACCCTGACAGGTCACTTTTACTTGCAATTAGCAACAGCATTCCTCTGTTGCACTGGTCTGTCTTCTGATCAATTCTAGCCCCATCTGGTACCAGGTAACCAACACAGCTAGCTGCTAAAGCCTGTTGTTTCAATGTTTATGTGAGCTGGGAAGACATGAGAAGGTGGGGGTTCATAAGCCAGATGGCTTCATCAGCTAGGTATCAAATGTCTGTTAATTTTACTATGGGCAGTGCTAGGTTGTATTACATCTGACAAGTTTCCCTGAGAGGCTACTACTAGTACTGGACTGACCCTCTACCTACTCAGATACAATCACACCTGGGTATACATATCCTGTTGTACAATCTAGCTCCTCCCATACCTCAGTGGAACAGGTCAATAAAAAGACAGATTGTGCCTCAACATTAATTAAGTTCTGTATTTAACTGAAATGATTTGATGTTGTGAGCTCTCATTACAGATAATGTAATTTTCCAAGCATCCAAGTGAGCACCGTGTTCAATGGTGGCAGACCGATTGACCAGCTAAGGCTGTCTGGGAGCACATTGTTATAGGCAGAGTGGTTGCAAAACAATTGTCAGATGCAAGTTGTGTAATTTACACAATATTACTCATGATTTTGTTGTTATTTCTAAGTGTTGTACTTTTACTTCTACTTTTACTTCAAGTACTTTTGAAAAGTAGTTTTACTTTTACTCTAGTACTTTTTTTACAAAGTAATTTTACTTTTACTCAAGTAGTTTTTAGGTGAATTACTTTTACTCAAGTACAAAATTAAAGTAATTCAGTCAACCCTGCAAGCATGTCAGTGTGGTCGATGCCATAATTCACGACGCCTGTCTCTACTTGATAATCCCAGGTGATTAAGAGTTTAAATGGATTACTGTTCCTTTAATCGATTTACAGATCAGCAGCTGGCTCAGTTTCTTGCTGGGAAAAACTGCCTGCCCAAATCAGCGAAATAAATACTGTGATAATTTGTTATGTTTGCTAGTATTCCACAGCAGGGAGAAACTGCACGTCATTTGATCCTTTTTCATTTGATATACAGTTAAACTTGCTCAAGCGACCACCTGTCATTGACGACCACAGTCGGCTCCTCCCGAAATACCAACAGTATTAAGATACCTGTATTAAGAGACCACTTTTTAGACCATCCATTGAGCAGTTCCTTAAAACAGGTTTAACTGTAGTTTTGTTATTATATTTTGATACAAGTAATTGTTCCTAATTATGACATGATTTTTTGTTATTTGTTGATACAATTACTGAAGGAAAGTTCAGAAAAAATCAACAAATTCAGCATTATCATCAAAGTCCTTCGACTGGTGCGTGATACTTGTTAGTGTTATCTTATCCTCAAGGTGGCAGCACTGTTTCTGTGTTGTTCCAGGCCACTATGCGGCAGGTGAGGACATCTGTCAATTTTGAATAATTCATCCCTGTCCATATGTAGCAATGTATGCTTGTGTTGATTTACTTAACATAATGGCTGTTGGCATTGTGTCTGTTCAATAATTCATCTCATTTGGTGGCTGTTCATGCTGCATTGCCCTGAACGTTTGTGTAAAGGACAATGTCCACAGGGCCTTTACAGGGTGTGCTAGGTAATGTCACTTTGATCCTTTGTCAGTGCATTTACCACTTCTGTTGAACAGATCAGACATATGCCACCTTCGTCACATCATCAATCAAAAGTGAAATTGATGCAATTAAAAACTGAAGTGGTATTGAACTTAGAGGACACAGCTTGTTGAGTTTATCGAGTAATACTCATTATGCCTCTAAAAAATTAAAGTACTGTAGATTTTATCATGATTGTAAAATTAACCAGTTGTTGCCTTTTATCAGTAAAAGATCATATGGTGTTGATGTTATCATAGATTCTAGTTAACCACAGGACCAAAGGTCCACAAAAAACAGCTACAACTACAATATTGTATTATACAACTACAACATTGTGATATCACCAATGATTAATCTTTTATCTTTAGTAATTATTCTTTTATCTGTAGTAATCATTCTTTTATCTGTTGAGTGACTTTCACGGTTTTGATCATTTGCTCACAGTACATGAAATCACGAGTGGTGCGTCAGTTGTCAAACATTGTAAACTTAATAGGTTTTTGATCATCGTGAATATGGGGTCAGATCATTATTTGGTTTTCCATAGGCGACCATGTTAAAGTGTTGTAGTCCGCAGATGTTTCCTTTTCCTTGTTCAGAAACTATTTGTTCAAGGTGCAAAAAATTCTTGAAAGGGGGACCATCTCATAAAAATCACTGGCCCTGGATTCGTATGCCATGGACCAGGAAGTGAAACATTGATCTATCCCCAAATAATTTAACTGCTTTCACCGGTTCTTGCAGAATGGTCCCCAGAATGCATCGGGACACATGCAAAATGTAGCTCCCTCGAAATCATGTTGCAGTAATTAATTTTAAATGTTTCTCATAACAGTGGCATCGTAATGGGCTAGGTTGTGGCCATATGTTTCCGTCACGACATGGCGTGTCGAGCCTCATCAATCATCCTGTTAGCCGTATTTTATGCTGTCTTTCTCCCTGATTTATCCAGTAGGCAGGAGCGTCCCTGCGTCTATTTGTGCCCAGTGAGCCCTGTAGCATTTTATATTCATTACAACCAGCATCAAGGCAGGGTGCTAGTGGCCAATCAAAGTATGCCTTCAGGGCAGTCCCGTCACCGCAGCGCAGCAGGCGGCAAACGGTTATTAATAATTGGATATGAACAACCGCCTGCTGGTTGTAGTAGTAACACTAGTAGTAGTATGGATGATGCATTTCATCTGTCCATGCATCAGGGGTGGTCTCAAAACCGAGATGTAAAAAAACTTGATGAAAACAAATTCATTTGTGTAAGTGGGTTAAATGTGACGTATGTAAAAAGTTGTTTTTGATGAAAACAAAACCATTTGTGTAAGGGAATAACTCCGACAGTGCACATCGGGTGTTGTTTTACCTGAGCTTAGGCCTTCTCTGCTGTTTTAGCAGGTGGTCGTCTTGCTTCTTTTTCCGTGACTGGTGGTTAAAAAATGATTAGATGACTAGCAGTTAGATTTTCCTCAAAAAGAAGGACAGTTTCTGTTAAAATAAGGCATCAAATTAAAGTTTTGTTCAACATAATGCAACACAATAATTATGAAACTGTTTACTGGAAGAGTTTGTAAATTTGTAAACTATATCAGATTCATTCGAGGGAAGAGTATTGTATCATTAAAAATCAATTGCATAGGTGGCCTTTTTGAAGGAATTTAATGTTATTTTAAAAGCACACTAACATACAGTTATATTCTATGTACTTCCAACACGTGTTCAAAATTAACTCATTTTTTGTTGGGTGCTTAACAGCTACGAGAGTACCAGACACTGCGTATTGGCAGGCCTGGGTGGGTGTGTGATCCTTGTATGGGCGTGGGGAAGTCAAATAATGTGTTTATTCAACAGTTGATCATTGTTATTTTCACTTGTAAATACATTTTGTCTACATATTAATTTTTCATTGTCAGTAGATGTAGGTATGCTAGTGGAGTTATTAAAGAATAGTATCTGTTTATCTTGTTCTACGGTGTACAACTACAGGTGGGGGTTCAGTTATAATTCGCAGGGAGACTAGTGGTACTTTGTCTCATAAGTTTATTCCTTTGACAAGACGCACGTCTGGTTTTTTATAGAAATATTTTATGATAATTGTTTGACATTTTTTCTACATAGTTGTATGATAATTGCATAGGTTTCGCCCATGTTTCATCGTAAGGTGACGATGCGTCCGAATATCATCTGGTGACCAGATTTCCCAGAATCCATCTTGTTCAAGCTGTGAAAGGCGACTAATCTTCTTGAGATGTTGTTATGTTAAGCTGTGTCTCTTGAGACCTCACTCAAACTACAGAGATACGTCTCATCCCGTCTCCGAACCACCATCTCATCATCCTCTACAGCTCCCAGGGCAGCTTCAATGGCTCTCCCTCTCCGAACCACCATCTCATCATCCTCACACTGCCATTTGTGGGAGCAGAACACAGTGCTTTATTGCATTGGTAGCCATGTCAGCGTTTTGTCTGATTATAAGAAAACTGGACCATCAAACAGTCTGGGAAAGCATTCACACCAGTCATTCATGTCAAATTGGCAGTTTTTGCCAAATATCCATACACCTACTGGTGCTCCGGGAATGTCACCACCAACATACCTACACACCTTTGAATCCACTTCATACCGCAACATCCCACTGCCAAAGTTGCAATATTTTGAAGTTCCAACCTCACTGGTTGACTACATTTACTTCTTAGCAATTAAAATAACGGAAATCATGTAAATTGCATCTTTTTCAGCACTACGTCCATGTAAAACATTTCAGGAACTGTGGTCTGACCTCTTGTACCACACTCACTGCCTCTCAATAATGACAGAGCAGCCTCTACGGCTCCCAGGGCAGCTTCAATGGCTCTCCTTCTCGGAACCTGTTTTCCTTTGTCACTGGATATAATATTCCCCGGTGCTGTCACACTTCCCAGGGTGACCGGGTCAGTTCGGTGCATTGTGAGGGCATGGGCAGTTAGTGTTGGTTCCTGTCACGGAAGTCATGACGGTTGTCATGGTAGATCCGCTATTGTTGTAGCTGGTGGGCTGACGTTGTGTAGGATGGTGTAGCTGGTGGGCTGACGTTGTGTAGGACGTTGAACCATGTCTGGTGCTGTCGCTGTTGCTGCTCATGGCTCCGTGAAACATTGTAATAATTAATGAATTTTTATTATGGTTATGATGCTATCTTAAAGCACTGTGAAAAGTTGTAATACATTATGATTATCGTAATAGTATGAACAACAAGTAGGAAGTGTTGTTTTTGACAGATATCTGATAAGGGCAGGCTACACATAGATAAGAAAATTGTTGGACTCTTGATAAGCCAATGGCTTCCTTGTCCACTTGCCATCTGGAACTTGTTTGGGGTGGCAATCTTGTTACATCTTGTTAAAGTGGACAAGGAAGCCATTGGCTTGTAAAAAGACCAACAACTGTTCATCTTTCTATGGCCAGTCTTCAATAGATATCTGTCAGTTCTTTTTTTACATATTCTCACCGCAGGCATTTACACAGTGAGTAGATAATGTGTTCCATAGATTATTTTTATCAGTGGAAAAGAACATCGCAGTGTTATTGATTTACTGTTCTTGCAAAAAGGTTATTCGTACTTCTATAAAAGCATATGTTAAATATTATCTTTGTCAGCTTCTGCATTTACTGGTCATTTGTACGTCATCGGGGAATATTGAGCCAATTGGCTATGGATAGAACTTTATTTCAATCACACATGCATGTTTGTTATTACAATATTGCATAATGTAGAACATTTTTATTATAGACGAATTATGGTAGAAGTAATAATGTAACGTCTGAAATGGGGGTGGTCTTGCAAAAAGTCTCAAAGTGCCTGTGTTCCAAAGTCTAGACTGCGTGAGGTGCACTTGTCTGAAGTCACAAACAGCATCAACAAGTTGGTCTTTGTGTCAATGAATAGCAGTATTGTTAATCTTGATCCAGTTTGGACTACAGTTGATAAAGCTGTCGGGAGAGGGGGGTCCCACAGCGATGGGATGTTTGCTTTAGTTTTGCAGCAGTGTATTCTTTTTAATCAACCACATTTAATTACACCCCATATTTTTCTACATGCCCAGCGGTTGGCCGTGATTTTTTTGGGTCAGCAGTCTGGACGTAACTTGCGATATAGCTTGTTAGGAAGAACTGATCAAAGCTGTGCGGCGGTGTGCGACGGCGTGCGGCCGTGTGTGATGCGGCCGGTTTGATGATATATTGCTCAATGGGTCTTCAGATGCCAATGACAGATTAGCCAGTTGATCAATTGCGTGTGTGTGTGCTTTATGCCATTTTTCTTCTTCATCACCATTATTAATTATCAGTGGCGGTTGACAGGTCTGATGTCTGTTTCTTTCATCAGTGTATCATGCGACTGTCTGCGACTGTCTGCGCCTGTCTGTACCTGCCTGTCTGGCTGGCGCTGGCCGTGCGGACTTTATGTTTCTTTGTGTGATTGGACCTGTGGTATTGTGGTTGTGTATGTATTGTGGTGTGTCTTTGATGCTTACATCCTCTGTCTGTTATCTCGTACTCAATGGATGCCCCTGTAAACACACCCACCTGTCTGCTCGAGCGATGTTGCAATGATCTACTCCATTAGTCCTGTCAATGCTTATGCTCTTAATCATAGCCTGTTCTATAGGTCCATCCGTCCGTCCATTCATCTGTTCATTTGTCCTACCCATTTCTTGTATTCAGTTATTTGCAAATTTGCAAATATTTTAGTAGACTTGTTACCGTCCCTTACAGAGAGCTGCTGCTTTTTTGGTGGTCTGAATATTTGCATTTTCTGGATTTCCAAAGACCAGTACCCACAACACTGTTCCCTCAACATTTAGTTGACCTGTGATTGTGAGACTCTGGATTCAAGAAATGTTAAGCTAGCCTAGTTAAGTTAGCCTGCATTGTTACCCAGTAGTAAAGATTTGTTCTGGCCGCTTGTCAGTTATATGGCCATCCCTTTTATCTATGTGACTTGTCAGCTACTTCGGTATCTTGAAAATATGGGTTCAGTGCCTGTAATTATATGTGCCACATGGGAATTAACTACTATTTCATTTATTCACGTGTGGCTGTTTCTTCTGTGCAGGAATACATGTGGCATCGTAAGCACACCTACATGCGACTGGACGGGTCATCAAAGCTGTCCGACCGCCGAGACATGGTCGCAGACTTCCAGACTCGCTCCGACATCTTCGTGTTCCTGCTGAGTACACGAGCTGGGGGCCTCGGCATCAACCTCACAGCCGCAGACACGGTGAGTGAACGACCTCGAGTCACTCTGTTTCTGTGCCCATATTCTTAAAAGACTAAGGGTTTGCTTTCAGAGTTTTAATTCTCAGGAGTTAGTGAGTCCACGACAGGTTACACATTTACCCCCTGTTTGGGATCTTACTTACTTCCCCTGGCATAGACGCCAGATAGAAGGGACCAACGGCTTTTAGTGTCTCTTCCGAAAGACACAGGCAAAGTAGGGTGAATGAAATGGCAGTTGGTAAGCTCAAACCTGGTCCTCTCAGTCCATCGTGCTGTGCGCAGCATCCAACACTAACATCTGGGTGTGAAGAGCTACCAGTATCATGTAGACAAACTGGTCAGATTTAGCCAGTCATATTGACAACTGGTCACCTTGCCCGTTGATCAGTTGAACAGTTGGTGAGTTCTTTCAAGTATGGCATTTTTGTTGCCAATTACTTAATGTGGCTCACCACACACCAGCCATCCCAAACATGATGCTATTTTGATGGATATGCATTCCTCCAGCATTTCTTTCATTTCCCTGCCTGCCTATTTCAAAGCAGGCCAATGTTTTGACCTTAAAGAAACTGATGGGAATTCGTGGAATTGTCAGAGAGGTCTTGGATGAGAAGCCTGGGTGATGGATGGTGTTTATGATGGATGTGTGTTGCCATCCTGAAACAAGCATTTTAATGGACTAAGGTAGTGACCTTTGAGGAGGTCATGGCTTGTTATTAATGCCTGCTCATGGTGACCATGACCCTGTACATTGATGATGAGTTTTACTGCAGAATTGCAGCTGATTAACATGCAATAATAGACCCTTCCCTTGTACCATCACGCTACCTGGTGGATTATGATGTACTGTAACGATTCGGGGTAAACGAACTGCAGGCATATACGTTAAGTAGCGTGATGTTCTCGGAGTTACACAAATCTTTATGTTCCATTATAGTCCATGGTGATAATGGGAGGGTGTACTGATGCAGTTTTCAAGTTGACTTTCCAAGATGCATTGTATTGATCATCGTATAACAAAAGAACAAAATGCAGATTTGTTTGTATTATTATAAACTTGTTTTATTTACTCATACAAATGAGACATGTATGCTATGATAGTAACCGCAGTACCAGTCACTCTCCGGGATCAGCAGTTTGCCAGGAGCACTCCTAAGACCAATGCTAGTAGCTTGGAAGAAGAAAATTTTCACACCTCTAAATACTCATCCCAGGTGAATATTTCGTATGAACTAAACACTCCCGGGTGAGAATTTTACCCCTGTGTCAAATGTGCATCCCCTTCATGCCATCATTTTTTATATTAATTTGTTAAACAATTTGTGTTTTAGTTTAATGTATGCATATAGTTGGCATAAGATTTTTTATTTAATAGCAACTATGCAAAAAGATGTTGTTCTCAGTAAAATCAACATCACAAATACACATCTTACAATCTGCGACTAATTATTACTTTGCCAATATTAATTAAAGCATTCCAACTTTTTACAATTTGCAATATATTTTTCTTGGTTTTATTTACATATTACCCCTCTCCAGAGGGTGTCACTGTGGCTTCTTTATCGGAAATTAGTAGGGGTAAGCTAGTTTGATATAGCAAGATATGTACAAAACTCAAAGCACAACATTAATAGGTGGGCCAGGGGATAATATTTCATAGAGGGAGTGAAAATTTCATTGCGAAATTCTCACCCCGGGGTCAATATTTCATGGGGGTGGTCACATGTGTTGTCACATTGACTTATAGAAGACAGGCCTGTGAAATATTGTTACATTGTTGTGAAATATTGTTACATTGTTGTGAAATATTGTTACATTGTTGTGAAATATTGTTACATTGTTGTGATGTGTTTTGCGCAGGTGATCTTCTATGACAGTGATTGGAACCCGACAGTCGACCAGCAGGCGATGGACCGAGCTCACCGACTTGGCCAGACCAAGCAGGTCACCGTCTACCGACTCATCTGTAAGGGGACGATTGAGGAACGCATCCTGCAGCGCGCCAAGGAGAAAAGTGAGGTGAGTATAAGCGATCAGTCGGGGTCTGCAGCAGATGTTGCATTAACTGGATGGAAAGCTACAATGATGAGTTGTTCAAGTCAGAAAAACATTCCAGTTTTCTTGTATCTGTAGAGATTGAGAAATTATATTGCATGATTGGGCAACCTAACCTGGTTGATATAACCACTTGTAAAGAAAGTTTCATATTCAGTGACAATAACAATTTGTCACTCGTCCCTTGCCCGGGCCGAATGTAGCAGTGCTCGTCTGAAAGCCTTGACAGAAATCGTCCCAGTCATGGGCAGCATCAAAACGCTCCCATGGCTCCAGACCCGTCGCTTCTTTTACTTTGTCCATCCACATTTTCAGTGGTCTGCCTCTTTTTGTGTGATGTATTGATGTGTGGCCGAACCATTGTAACTTGAGGTATTTCAGGAGTGGCTCTTGTTGTCCGTCCTATAGCTTCGGTGATGGCCCATGTCACTGTCACGGATTCATTCTTTGTGTGAACTCTGTCTTCAGGATGGGTCTGAAGAATTGAATGCAGCTATTCTTCTTTCTTACTTTAGCATAACAAGTTATGACTGTATTGGCTGAGATAGAGTTACTGTTTCATGCTTGAGTGAACAAGTCTGTCAGGGTGTGACGTACTGGCTACATTCCCAACTATGTAAGAACATATATATAACTGTAAGCAGGCAAAGTGAATTTTTTCGACAGTGTTTTATATTTGCTAACAATAAGGATTTTACAATGGTGTGTTTTTGTGATACTTTGTCTGCTACTTGGGTCACAATTTTGGCAAATATGACAGCTTGCCTACAGGATGAATTCGCTTGCATTATCTGAATGTTGAATTACCATAAATTTCCATATGAAGAGACGTAGAGAGGGGAAACGAGGAAGTAGGAATTGTGGTGAATTATTAAAACATTTATAATAAATACATCATGTATTTTAATAAAGATACTTTAAAAGTTTAGAACTTATAAGTGGGATAGATCCTTCAATAGGTAGATATTCATTAAAATACACATGGTCTTTACATTAATGAGTTAAATATATTGAAAAATGTAAAAAAAAATACAACATTAAGGAATATTACGATAACATAGTTATGTTATAATAAAATATTGAAATTTAACAATTGAGTGTTACAAAATCTTTTCTGAAACATTAATTTTTTCGTGTATTTAAAATCTAATAATGGGAAAAAGCTGGGGAGGGTTATCCTGTTCCCCAGGTCATGGTGCCCTCTTCAACAAAGGTCATAGGTTGGCAGGTCATTATGTAATCTTACATACCTGTAGACTGAGTACAATGAATGACCAGTGGTTACTGTCATTACCTTTGTAGTCCAGACTGAAGAGTCATTGCCCCTTCTGCCTTGTACTGTTAATCTTCCCTTCCTGGGCTTTGAGTGGCCTTCCCATGTCCCTTTTATCCCGCCCGCTGACCTTGATTGGCACTCACATGGGAGTGGGTAATTTTCCATCATTGTCAACTCTCCAGAAATCATGTGTAATTATTTGTGGTGGACATTGGGCTTAACGAGATGTGACCGTGATGATTGGGTTGTGGTCATTGTGTTTTGCTTTCTCATGTTGTTATTTCATTAAGGTCCATTGGTCAGTGCCTCAGTGGTCAGAGCAAGATGAGTTGTCTTGTTTGATGTTAATGCACAGGAGTCTTGTATTCACACTTACAGTCTTCTTTTCATTAATGCGGCTGAACAGTCGTTGCAGGATTGAGCTGTCAGTTGGGAGGAGCAGAGTTGAAATCCTGTCCCAGTTCACTGAGCACCTGTTAATGTGAATCTGTTAAAATTTGGGTAATAATATTTTACGTACCCAATATGCATTGTTGGCTCTGGATCACTGGATCACTTTATCATGCAACCATAGTTGATATTTATTCCCACTCTGTTTCTTTTGTTTTTCGAAGGAGGTATCTTTATTAAAGTGTTTCTACAGTTAAAGTTTTTTCACACTATGTTCAGTGATTGTAACAAAATGTCCTCTTGCCAAAATGTCATTACTAAAATGTCCTATTCTCATTTTGGTTTTAGTGCATTTAATGTCCTAGTACCGAAATGTCCTAATACCAAAATGTCCTAGTACCAAAATGTCCACGGTCCAACTGTCCCGAGCCAAAGTGTCCTTTACCAAAATGTCTGGTTATCTGTGGTGGACTGAATTATACCTGACACTTGTAGCTAGGGAAGATGGGAACCCATGGAAGGTGCATTGGCATCCTATCCGGGAACCCATCATATTTAGGGGGAATGGGAATTCTCCTCCACTTGGATCAAGGAAACCAGGATTAAACACTTCTTCACAGGACCCTCCAATCTGGAAAAGACTAAACATTTTAATCACTGTATTGTCAGATATTCTTACTAGTCATGACAACTAGTAATTATTTTCGTAACATGACCCCAAATTGCTTACATGACACCTGTTCGCAGGAGCTTGATGGAGTGGGTCTAAAAATAGACAGTTCTAATTTTTTTTTTTTTGCTTACGATTAATCTGTTTTCACTTGGCAATCATTGCTGCAATCTGTCAGTTGAACAAAAATGTTGTTTAAATTATCAGAGGTTGTCGCTTGTAAATCTGTAGGAATTAAAGCAGTTGGAATACAGCAGGAAAGGAAAGATTCCTGGAATTTAGCACGACTAAGTTACCTGAAACTTACCTGAAAGACTGGCACTTAATCTTGTGCGTCTACAGACGTGACACCAGTCTGCGTACCTGCGCAGGTGATAATGCCATGTGGCAGTCATCTGTCAGGTAAATAGCGAAATCACCAAATAGCCAAGTTGGCCTGGGCAGTGTTTACTCTGTAACATCTGTTCTCTCTTTACTTTATTCTTTCCATCTGTTAGATGTTCCCAGGATTTGTGGACCCTTTAAAATACCTGAGTTTTGTTTGTCTTTTCTTGGTCTAGCAAATTGTGCCAGAGCTAGAATGCTACGTTTTTGTTTTTATTTTACCTGAAGTTTTATCTTAAACTAAAGTTATTTTGCATAGGACTAGTTTGTCGGCGACTGGTGGGACACATTTGTATGAACAAAATGATTATGCTAATCAAATTGCGGTAAAAAAAATAGCATCATGCCAAAAGAAAGAAAAGTTAAAGCTGAAAGTATCCCAAGAGTGTGTTTGTCAATTCATCAGGATTGTTTGCTATTAAATTATTGAAATAACGCTTTGTTTTGTTCTATTAGTTTCGCTTATATTCAACGTATACTTTTAACAGGTTTAGGTGTCCTACGTGTTCTGTGTGTTTGTAGATTCAGAGAATGGTCATAAGTGGAGGCAACTTCCGACCGGACGTCCTCAAGCCAAAGGAAGTCGTGTCATTGCTGTTGGACGATGACGACATGGAACGAAAACGTAAGTTGATTTCTTTGTCAAGTTGATTTCTTTGTCGTGCACTTTAATGATTTCAGTTAACTTATTGAAACACAACGAACTTATTACATAATGGAGTTGGCAGGGTACATTTGGATGGGAAATCGGGTTTTATATTGACAGATCCTCTCAAATTCCCTGCCATTACCTTCCTAGCTACCTATCAGGGGGGGTCTGCTGACAACTGATGTAGCTTCTAGCAAAGAGTCACTGGGAATTTACCTGGTCATGTCAACTATTCCTGACAACTGTGACACAGGCATGTCAAGACTACCACAAACCCTTTGGTGACAGACCATGGGCTTAACCAATGGTCAGTTGACCAGTCAAGCACCCAGCAGGTGTGGACACTGATGGTCATATTGCATGTATGTATCATTGTGATTAACACAGGGTTTATGGTACTGCTTTGTTTAATGAGCTCTTTGATGTCCAATGATGGTTTGCCATGTACTGGGAATCTGAAGATGATTAAAATTACACCTACACCTTTTTTATATATTACTATGCAAGACTTAATTAATTATTAATTAAGTTATTTATATGCAATTTAATGCTCTATCACTTTATTGTATTTAATTTTTTATACTTTTGAAAATACATTTACGTGTAATATTCTACCTATATGGTTGCCAATAAACAAACTATTATTATTACTGATTGTGGAGAGGAATATGAAAACGTTTTAGTGAACAGTTTTTTATTAAAATTAATATTTTATAGAAGAAATCAAAGAGTTATTATCACCAGGAAGTCTCAACCTGTATAGTTCGTGGGAGACAAGATTGACTGCCCAAAGTGTCCCTTCAAGACCAGTTTGTTAATAGAAGCATTTAAAAAGTTGTCAACCGCTCATACATTTTTCCTGGAGCCACGTGCTTAGAGATATAAGTGATTAATGTTTATCTTCAATATTAAAAGCCTTTTGTTTGTTCAGTTTTTATAAACTAACCTTGCAATTTGCATTTCATCAGGAAACTGGTTTCCGAGCATTCTGTGGTTACAAATGTACCAATGCTGTATGTGACGGTTGAGAAAGGCTTTCATCAGTGACCACGTCACGAAAAGTTTGATGTTTGACCTTCAATGACCTTGTGAAACTGAAAGAGCCTCAGGGGCATTTCAGTCATCCATCAGCAGCAGTGTTGTGTCAACCGTTCTACTGACTACTCTATGCCAGCTTTGCCTTGTTGACACTATTTCTCTTCTATTGTTCACGACAATGGCCCATCTGGGGCCTGACTTTGAAGTTGAGGTGTTTTCCCAAGAGGGGACACTGCACTTGATGCTGATCGTGGTTGTTGACGTGTCGCACTAACCAAGACTCTGCGTGGAATGTCACGGAGACGTGTGACACAGACGGTGTGGAATCGTTGATTAAGGAAAGCTTGTGTGGGTTTTGCAGCAATTTGTCTGTGTTTTCTGAGTGTGTCGGCTGATAATGTAGCTTTGTTGAATGCGTTGGAATACGATGGTGACATTCGTTAACTTCTTGAGTTCTAATTAGTGCTAGTTATAAAATTTTTAATTCCTATAAAATGAACAGTTAAAAGTGAGAGAACATATTATGTGGATTACTCTAGTCTGTCTAAACTTCAAAATCTTGTTAATGTCAGAATAAAAAAGATGAACATATTCACCCCTTGGCAGACCTGTTTTACACTTCACCCCTGACAGACCTGATCTGTTCATTCCAACACCAACTTGACTTCCGGGTAGATTTAATCATTGTACAGCGTCAATAAAAGGCAGTTATTTATAATTGCCAAACAAGGTCTACTAGATATCTATTGGAATTCTATGGCTGCCGTTTTTTCTCGATGGCTGGGCCGATTCTATGGAATAGAATGCTGACTCCATTGCCAAGTTTAAGACATTATTAAAGACACATTTGTTCCGGCAGGCCTTTGTGCAACTTTGCACTTTGCAGCGTCGATATTCCATTGACATTTTCACTACACCTTGTACATTCATTTATGTGTTTATAATGTTTCTATAAACTAATTTGTTCTACCTATTTATTTAACTAATTTAAGCACGTTATTTATTTATTTTAGTTATTTAACTTGTTAGCGCATTTAATTTATTATTTTAATCTGTTTTAGCTCATTTTAATGTATTTTACTTATATATCATAACGTGAACAACTATAGCGCCTTTGAGCAGGTGTTTCACCCAGATACACGAGTTCAAGTAATGTTATTGGGTAATCAGTGAGGTTTAGCTGCTGGGTTCGATCCTTTCCCCTTCCCCCTGCTTTCTCTTCCTCGTACTTCTTTCCCTAATCCGCCGAGTCAATAAGAGGCTCACAGACATCGCCAGAGAATTCTGTTTAATTGCTGGAGCACTGCTTGTGAAGTCACTCGGAATCTACTGTTGAAATGCTCTCTTGTCATTGAGACTTGTTGATTCACCAATCAGCCTTGATTGCCCTTCCATTGTCTGTCACTATTTAACGTACACAGTCTGACTGGTTTTATTGTAAAATCAAATTATATTGTATAAACCACATCCTAACATCTTGACAGCACATCATTGTATTACTGAACCACAACAGTGTATTACTGAACCACAACAGTGCATTACTGAACCACAACAGTGTATTACTGAACCACAACAGTGTATCACTGAACCACAACAGTGTATTACTGAACCATAACAGTGTATTACTGAACCACAACAGTGCATTACTGAACCACAACCGTGCATTACTGAACCACAAGGAGTGTATTACTGAACCACAACAGTGTATTACTGAACCACAACAGTGTATTACTGAACCACAAGGAGTGTATTACTGAACCACAATAGTGCATTACTGAACCACAACAGTGTATTACTGAACCACAACAGTGTATTACTGAACCACAACAGTGCATTACTGAACCACAACAGTGTATTACTGAACCACAAGGAGTGTATTACTAAACCACAATAGTGCATTACTGAACCACAACAGTGTATTACTGAACCACAACAGTGTATTACTGAACCACAACAGTGCATTACTGAACCACAACAGTTTATTACTGAACCACAAGGAGTGTATTACTGAACCACATCAGTGTATTACTGAACCTCAACAGTGTATTACTGAACCACAACAGTGCATTACTGAACCACAACAGTGTATTACTGAACCACAACAGTGTATTACTGAACCACAACAGTGTATTACTGAACCACAACAGTGTATTACTGAACCACAACAGTGTATTACTGAACCACAACAGTGCATTACTGAACCACAACAGTGCATTACTGAACCACAACAGTGTATTACTGAACCACAACAGTGTATTACTGAACCACAACAGTGTATTACTGAACCACAACAGTGTATTACTGAACCACAACAGTGCATTACTGAACCACAACAGTGCATTACTGAACCACAACAGTGTATTACTGAACCACAACAGTGTATTACTGAACCACAACAGTGTATCACTGAACCACAACAGTGTATCACTGAACCACAACAGTGTATTACTGAACCACAACAGTGTATTACTGAACCACAACAGTGCATTACTGAACCACAACAGTGCATTACTGAACCACAACAGTGTATTACTGAACCACAACAGTGTATTACTGAACCACAACAGTGTATTACTGAACCACAACAGTGTATTACTGAACCACAACAGTGTATTACTGAACCACAACAGTGTATTACTGAACCACAACAGTGCATTACTGAACCACAACAGTGCATTACTGAACCACAACAGTGTATTACTGAACCACAACAGTGTATTACTGAACCACAACAGTGTATTACTGAACCACAACAGTGTATCACTGAACCACAACAGTGTATTACTGAACCACAACAGTGTATTACTGAACCACAACAGTGCATTACTGAACCACAACAGTGCATTACTGAACCACAACAGTGTATTACTGAACCACAACAGTGTATTACTGAACCACAACAGTGTATTACTGAACCACAACAGTGTATTACTGAACCACAACAGTGTATTACTGAACCACAACAGTGTATTACTGAACCACAACAGTGTATTACTGAACCACAACAGTGCATTACTGAACCACAACAGTGCATTACTGAACCACAACAGTGTATTACTGAACCACAACAGTGTATTACTGAACCACAACAGTGTATTACTGAACCACAACAGTGTATCACTGAACCACAACAGTGTATTACTGAACCACAACAGTGTATTACTGAACCACAACAGTGTATTTTTGAACCACTATATTTATATATAATATGACCATTATTTGTTTATGAATATAGACCTTACCATTCAGCGTGCGCTGTAAACATATACAAGTCGAAACCTTCAGATTACACAGGTAATGGTAAAAATGTATTAAAAAATTTATGAAATTATAGTTTATATTATGTAACATGATTTTACGATAGAAACTATAAGACTTTGTAGCTTTAAAAGCATAAACAGTTGAAACTTGCCTACTAACTCATCTGTCCCCCCCAGCACAACATCTATAGCACCGATGATGTTGCCATCAGGAAGCTGGAAGTACTTGTTCTCACCACTTATCTACACACTGTGCAACTGCAGCGTGTGTATGTTTAAAACAAGGTTGACACATATCTCAGAAGGGCGGGTTACATGTAGATGAAAAATGTTGGACTCTCGATAAGCCAATGGCTTCCTTGTCCACTGGCCATTTGGGCCTTTGCCTTGGATGGCAATCTTGTTAAATCTTGTTAAAGCTTTTTTTGTGGGATCTGTCTGTAAATTTAGTGATGTTGGTCTGGTCAATGGAGACCAGAATGATGGATGTTTTGTAGACAACTCTATATAATGTTCATAACCTCCTTTCAAATGCAAATGATGTACTTTGGTGAAACAATTGTCATTCAGTCAGAATACGGTCAAAACTTCTCAATCGTCCACCTGTCTTAAGCAATCACCTGTCATTAATGACCACAGTCAACTCCTTTTGTGACCACTTTTCGTCCATCCATTGAGTGGTCGCTTAATACAGGTTTGCCTGTATGATAAGATGGTAAGCTGTTTACACCATAAAGCAGTATTTGCAGCAGTTACATTTAGGGAAATGCAGCATTTTGAATAAATATGTATTATGCATGAATGCGTGCACTTACTGACATTTCTGAAATGCTTCCAGACACTGTTTCCATAATAAATGACAACCTGAGGTCAGCCAACCCAAGTAACAATACAAGCTGCGCAAAAAACCAGTCCACAGCGTTTTAAATATTAGCATTTCTATATGACTACTAAAATGTTTGCAATTGACGTCAGTGATATTGACCTTTATTTCTATTGGCCCTGTAGAATATGACACTGGTTATTATGTAAGATTTGTGAGTGCTCCATTGTCTGCTTGTTTATGTACAGCAACAGCTCATGCATATTATGTAGAATGTCATAAGTCTTTGTTCAGTTAGCAAAAAATTGTCAATGGTCATATTTTTGCAGACCGACTATAGCTACATTGGACTCGATAAGCCAGTGGCTTCCTTGTCCACTTGCCGTCTGGAACTTGTTGTTTGGGATGGCAATCTTTTTAAATCTTGTTAAATCTGTATCTCACTAAATACCCGCTTATGGCATATTATACATAAACAAAGCAGTTATTATTAATATATACTTGCAGTTAAAATGTTTACCCCGGGTGTCGACTTTAAAACAAAGGTGTTTTCACAATACAGTCAAGTGTGTGAACGAACAATATCTGTAGACTGCTTAAAATAGAAGAGAAGATATTTTCAATTAAAGGTTCACAGTTCCGTGTAGAAACTGTGAACTTCCATTAGTAAACTGTTGTGTTTGAGCTGTGTATCTCGCCACTGTTAGGTGAAGTATGCTAAGATGTGTCGTGTATCAGGGTATACCAAGCTAATACAGCCCCAGCCAGTGTAACCAGTGGGGGGCATCCACTTACTCACAGGCAATAGCTGGACTGGGCTGAGGGTGATAGGTTTGGGGTAGCTACTCATGCCCTGCGCCTGCATCACAACTATTATGTAACAGTTGTGATAATGAATCAGGAATTCACAGTTTATCTGCTCTTGTTGCATTGTTTTACGTGCCGTTTCTACAACAGTTAAATGTTGCATTCTGCAGTTATGAAATCGATCTGCCATCAAATCAGCCAAACACGGTAGTGGTTCATCACATGTATTTTATTTCCAACATATATATCTACCTGTAAATGTAAACAAAATATTAAAACTGTTGTATTGCGATATGTTGGAATACAAGTACGCTGAAACTACCCTATTTATAATTATATAACTAAATAGTTTTCATGCTAGTTAGCTAGTTACCCTGGCTAATTACATTAAACATAATGATTATGTATAAATTTATCAACTTTCTAGTGCAATCACTGTGGTCTCTTGTCAGACTCATGATGTGATGTTAACATTCATCTCAAAGCCAACTCCTCACAGAGGTCATTACAACATTGGGTTCAAGGTGCTGAATTACACCAATAAGCAGATTTTTATGTATTTTTGCACTTGTCTATAGTAGCAAAATAAATGTATTTTGTCCTATGAGAGGAAATTAAAAGCTTACATGTAATAAAGATTTAATTAGCTGGAAAAAATATGTGTTAAGAGACATTGAAAGATAATCATAGACAAGCAGATTACTTGAAGAAGAAAGACATCTGTAAAAGTGATTTGTGAAGGAACTACAAAAAATTGTCTTCATGTCATAATTTTCTACCAGCGCGAAGCTGCATTTCTAGTCCACTTTCGCACCATGTCAGTTAATCTCATCAGAAAATACAGTTGTTTCCCCAGGAACCCAGTGATGGCTAACAAGGCAAGGGATTAGTTGTTGGCACAGTGCCAAGGTTCTGTCAGCTTCCTAGAAGTGACATTGGCTGTCAAGGCAGTCAAACTGTGTCATGGGCGGTGCCTGGATCTACCTCCTATTCCCATGTCACATTCTCTACAAGTGCAGTTTTAATTGGCTGCTTCATGCGCCTAGTGCAAAAAGGACGTGTGGGGGGGGATTGTGTCCTTTTATAAACAGTCACTACACATTTTACTGTTGGTCAGTTTAAGTAAAGACCACAGCCCTTTGAATGCATAACAAGTTAGCCAGTTTCCCACTGTTTGGAATTTGTTGACAAGATGTCCCAATCTCGAGGGACAGAGAGCCATGTAATTCACTGTACTGCACAGGGCCTGGCAAGGATGCCACTGCACAAACATGTTAATTCACTGTACTGCACAGGGCCTGGCAAGGATGCCACTGCACAAACATGTTAATTCACTGTACTGCACAGGGCCTGGCAAGGGTGCCACTGCACAAACATGTTAAGTCACTGTACTGCACAGGGCCTGGCAAGGATGCCACTGCACAAACATGTTAAGTCACTGTACTGCACAGGGCCTGGCAAGGATGCCACTGCACAAACATGTTAAGTGTGCTGCAGAGTGACCTCAAAGACGGACCATGTACACTTAGATTGAGGACATACCCGAGGGGCTAAGGACTCTGGCTGAGAATAAGACCCATTGGTCAAAGGCGAAGATGGACTGATTGCAGTTGTAGGACGTATTCTTACTACTACAGTCACAGAATACAGTAGAAGACAGACAAGTTCCATATTATCGAGCTCCAGATGCCACAAAGACAGCAAATCATTGGTTTATATAGACAATTATAGAGAGTCAAATAATTTAACCTCCCAATGTGAATTGTGCTGAAAATAACAGCTGATCTGAGTTGTTATCTAGCATAGTAGGCCTGCATTGTGATATGATTCACAATGTCATGGGAGGTTATGCAGCCACCTCAAGACCTGTCCCACATGCCTAGAGGAAATTATGTTTATGCTATTCTCGCATTGAACAGGGGTTCATGGACATCTACCGGGATGTGGGAAGTTGTAATTTTTTTAAGTTCTTGTACCAAATACATGAGATGGAGCCACTTTATTCAGTCACAGCTGCATTAAACTGTGTTTTCACTTTATAAATAAAATAAAGCCCAGTGAGGCAGGCTACACAGAACAATAATTGAAAGGAAGCCGTGTAAGCAGGCATAAGAGCCAGCTGCTCTCCCAAGCTGGCTGTTGCGACTGCGAAAGACAATTTTAATAATTTCACTTTATTCCTGTGTGCCATGTCAAATACGCTCCTCCACATTATCAATGGAAAGAGAGTGGGACACATTCAGGTAGAAAATGTATGGGAAAGAGGCTTGATGAGCGCAGGGAATATGCTTCAGCAGAGATTGTAGGAGAAGTGTAGAACAGAGATTGTATGGGAAAGAAGCTTGATGAGTGAAGGGAATATACTTCAGCAGAGATTGTAGGAGAAGTGTAGAACAGAGATTGTATGGGAAAGAGGCTTGATGAGTGCAGGGAATATACTTCAGCAGAGATTGTAGGAGAAGTGTAGAACAGAGATTGTATGGGAAAGAGGCTTGATGAGTGAAGGGAATATACTTCAGCAGAGATTGTAGGAGAAGTGTAGAACAGAGATTGTATGGGAAAGAGGCTTGATGAGTGAAGGGAATATACTTCAGCAGAGATTGTAGGAGAAGTGTAGAACAGAGATTGTATGGGAAAGAAGCTTGATGAGTGCAGGGAATATACTTCAGCAGAGATTGTAGGAGAAGTGTAGAACAGAGATTGTATGGGAAAGAAGCTTGATGAGTGCAGGGAATATACTTCAGCAGAGATTGTAGGAGAAGTGTAGAACAGAGATTGTATGGGAAAGAAGCTTGATGAGTGCAGGGAATATACTTCAGCAGAGAATGTAGGAGAAGTGTAGAACAGAGAATGTTGCAGGTTTGAACAGAGACTGTTGCAGAAGAAAGCTTGGACAGAGATAGTTGCAGAAGAAGGTTTGGGTACATATAGATTGTAGGAGAAGTCTAGGACAGAGATTGTTGCAGAAACAGTCTTAAACAGAGATTGTTGCAGAAGAGGGCTTGAACCGAGATTGTTGCAGAAGAAGGCTTGAGCAGAGATTGTTTCAGAAGAAGACTTGAGCAGAGATTGTTGCAGAAAAGAAGGCTTGGGTAGAACGAGATTATCGATGAAGTCTAGAACAGAGATTGTTGCAGAAGAAGGCTTGAGCAGAGATGGTTTCAGAAGAAGACTTGAGCAGAGATTGTTGCAGAAAAGAAGGCTTGGGTAGAACGAGATTATCGATGAAGTCTAGAACAGAGATTGTTGCAGAAGAAGGCTTGAGCAGAGATTGTTTCAGAAGAAGACTTGAGCAGAGATTGTTGCAGAAAAGAAGGCTTGGGTAGAATGAGATTATCGATGAAGTCTAGAACAGAGATTGTTGTAGAAGAAGGTTTAGACTATAGAAGACACCCGTGAAACTGTAGACTGTTTGAGTAGAGCTTGTAGCAAAAACACGGTACTTGGTGACCTGTGTCTCCTCTGGTGAGTTGAGGGGTGTGTGCTACAGACACTGCTTGGGGACACTTGGGAGAGACCACTGTAGCACTAGTTGACATGCCTTAAGCTGTAGACAGATGTTGGGCTGCAGGAAGGAAAGCTACTAATGACATTAGGGGACATGCTGGGGACAGGGTGGGAACAGGCTGGGGACATCTGGTACTTCCTGACAGGGCTGCAGTAGGCTACCTTGGTTCTGACCACCTTGTGAACACCTTGTGAACAACACTGTGAACATGTTTTGATTGTAGCAGAACTCAGCAGTCTTTCAAGTCTGTTTTATGTTGTGCTGTGTTAATATGAAGCTGTTTTCTTATGTGCTGTCAGTCAAATTAATGTACCAGGAAATTATATTTAGCTGAGAAAATAGCAACAGGAAAAGTGAGAGTTTTAATCTGCAGCCACAATCTGCATTCACATAAATAAGAAAATTAAAGCCATCACTTGTCACATGTTCCAGTGCACGCTGTAATGTCCAGTATTTTTTATTTATTTTTTGGCTTGTTACATCTCCACATTTCAGATGTTAAGATCAGATAGTTTTTAAGGCTAAAGATATTTTCGGTGGGTGAAATATTCAAATTAGTGTTTAAAGAAAGATTGCATGTGTTGAGAAATAACACTGGTTGTTTTAGTGTTGTCTGTGAAGTATACTTTGAGTGTTGGGAGTTTACACTGTTTGTTTCAGTGTTGTTTGTGAAGTATATTTTGAGGGTTGGGAGTTTACACTAGTTGTTTCAGTGTTGTCTGTGAAGTATACTTGAGTGTTGGGAGTTTACACTGGTTGTTTCAGTGTTGTCTGTAGTATACTTTGAGTGTTGGGAGTTTACACTGGTTGTTTCAGTGTTGTTTGTGAAGTATATTTTGAGCGTTAAAAGTTAACACAGAGTATTTCAGTGTTGTCTGTGAATTATAGTTTGAGTGTTGAGACTTAACACTGGGTGTTTCAGTGTTGTTTGTGAAGTGTACTTTGAGTGTTCAGAGTTAACACCGGGTGTTTCAGTGCGACACAAGCAGAAGGAGAGACATCAGAAAGAGGAGAACTACAAAGAGAAGGACAGAGAGCGCAAGCGTAAACAGTACCAGTACAAGGTAGGTTATACTGCCTCGCTCACTCGTCTTCGCTCCTGCTGGAGCATAAGGCACCAACAAGTCTCCTGCAGCCAGCACACTCTTGGGCAAGCCAGTTGAGTTCCCTCATGTCTTCTTCCACAGTTCTTCTCCAGGTGCTATGATACATACAGGCTCATTTTTTCAGCAGAAAAACACCCATCACATAGGTGTCCCACACCTGTTAGCTGTGGCTGTTGTGTGCCTATAGTTGACCACAACACTGTGTGTTTATACTCATCTCTATGACAGTTACTTAACTGAATCAGCCCATAGTATGTGGGAGTGCATAACTTGATCAGTCACTGTCCAGTGGTTGTGGTGGATTCATTCATAACTTGATCAGTCACCGTCCAGTGGTTGTGGTGGATTCATTCATAACTTGATCAGTCACTGTCCAGTGGTTGTGATGGATTCATTCATAACTTGATCAGCCACTGTCCAGTGGTTGTGGTGGATTCATTCATAACTTGATCAGTCACTGTCCAGTGGTTGTGGTGGATTCATTCATAACTTGATCAGTCACTGTCCAGTGGTTGTGGTGGATTCATTCATAACTTGATCAGCCACAGTCCAGTGGTTGTGGTGGATTCATTCATAACTTGATCAGTCACTGTCCAGTGGTTGTGGTGGATTCATTCATAACTTGATCAGCCACCGTCCAGTGGTTGTGGTGGATTCATTCATAACTTGATCAGTCACCGTCCATGGATTCATCTGTCTTGATTGATCCGGCTTACATAGTCCTTGTGGTGATACTGGTCTGTGGTCATTTGATGGCGGCCCTACAGTGTAATTGAGTGATCCAGTTCCCCATGGGGGCCAACTGATGAAGCTAGCTAATCCCCTGTCATTGTTGTGGTTAGTAGACGGGGTGAGCGTTCTTCAGCAAGTATTGGCAGCTCTAGATACACGAGAACCTGTCAGCGAGTCTGTTTTCTTTGTATATGTAAAGCCTGATGTTTTTTCATAATTCCCATACATAATATATATATATGGGAATTAGCTTTCAATTATCTTTCAATATATTATGTATATATACACACACATACATAGATATTTACATATATTATATGTGTGTGTGTGTGTGTGTGTGTGTGTGTGTGTGTGTGTGTGTGTGTGTGTGTGTGTGTGTGTGTGTGTGTGTGTGTGTGTGTGTGTGTGTGTGTGTGTGTGTGTGTGTGTGTGTGTGTGTGTGTGTGTGTGTGTGTGTGTGTGTGTGTGTGTGTGTGTGTGTGTGTGTGTGTGTGTGTGTGTGTGTGTGTGTGTGTGTGTGTGTGTGTGTGTGTGTGTGTGTGTGTGTGTGTGTGTGTGTGTGTGTGTGTGTGTGTGTGTGTGTGTGTGTGTGTGTGTGTGTGTGTGTGTGTGTGTGTGTGTGTGTGTGTGTGTGTGTGTGTGTGTGTGTGTGTGTGTGTGTGTGTGTGTGTGTGTGTGTGTGTGTGTGTGTGTGTGTGTGTGTGTGTGTGTGTGTGTGTGTGTGTGTGTGTGTGTGTGTGTGTGTGTGTGTGTGTGTGTGTGTGTGTGTGTGTGTGTGTGTGTGTGTGTGTGTGTGTGTGTGTGTGTGTGTGTGTGTGTGTGTGTGTGTGTGTGTGTGTGTGTGTGTGTGTGTGTGTGTGTGTGTGTGTGTGTGTGTGTGTGTGTGTGTGTGTGTGTGTGTGTGTGTGTGTGTGTGTGTGTGTGTGTGTGTGTGTGTGTGTGTGTGTGTGTGTGTGTGTGTGTGTGTGTGTGTGTGTGTGTGTGTGTGTGTGTGTGTGTGTGTGTGTGTGTGTGTGTGTGTGTGTGTGTGTGTGTGTGTGTGTGTGTGTGTGTGTGTGTGTGTGTGTGTGTGTGTGTGTGTGTGTGTGTGTGTGTGTGTGTGTGTGTGTGTGTGTGTGTGTGTGTGTGTGTGTGTGTGTGTGTGTGTGTGTGTGTGTGTGTGTGTGTAATATATATTGAAAGATAATTGTAAAACCTAATATATATATAATAAAAAAATATTATACATGCATGAATACACCCTAACACACACACACACACACACACACACACACACACACACACACACACACACACACACACACACACACACACACACACACACACACACATCCAATTTACATAGTCCGATTGATGAGATTACTTTTAATTTTAAAAAGGTAAAGGTACTCGCTGTACACTTAACCGCCTGGCAGACCTGTTAATTCTAACGCCAACTCTACTTCTCGGGGAAGTCGAGTTACAGAGCCATATAGTATTTTTAGAAATCTATTCAATCATGTTGATGTCCATCTAAATACGGCCTGTTTTGTAGAAAACCGGCAGAGGTCCCGGTAGACCGAAAAAAAAGAAACTGGACACGGAAGACGAGCAGAATCAGACAATAATCGCAGCACCAGACTTGGACTCAAATGTCAGCATGGACTCAACATCGGTTCCTGCCAGTCCGCAGAGCAATGTGCGTTCTGCTTTAGCTTTCTTCTTCATGTTAAAAACGCTTTTAATTGGAAATCTGTTGTAACTTATGGTCATTGGTACCCGTTTACCATTGGTACCTGTTTACCATTGGTACCCGTTTACCATTGGTACTCATCATTGGTACCCGTTTACCATTGGTACCCGTTTACCATTGGTACCCGAGTAGAACTGATGCAATAGAGTCTACCCAAAATAACCCGTGGCGCCTGTAGTACATATAATAGGATTGTCGATGGAAGTACAACATGTCATTTACTCTAATCTTTTGCCATGCGCTGAAACATTTGCGTATCTATGGCCAATGTGTGCTCAATTACATTCGAAGTTATTCATTATTGTTGGTACGAAGTATTCTTTGCTAAAAACAGTAGTTCTTGAACTATTCTTAGCTATTTGCATTCTTGTCGTTGTCGTGGATAGGTTTACGTCCATTGGCAATCAGTCCCACAATGCATTGTGTTTATTACCTGTGTACATTCCCACCATCTAGCGATCTAAAACATGCTATTCCAGGCGTCCAGTTTTAAAGACAGTTTAATAAGGCACTATTTGTACAGAATCGTGTTTCTTTGGCAGGTGTCGTTTGGGAGTGAAGCAACGTCGCAATCATTGACCATGGCAGACGATAGCAGCAACGACGGTCTGGTGATCGTAGACGACGCACACAGCACGTTCCCGTCAAGTCAGTTTTTGTATAGTCTACACTCATTTTCGTCTACGTTCACAGAACTGCAATACTTCTTCGTAGAACTGTTTGCACATTTAGAAATTGCTTATGACAAGTATATTATGATGTACTAGACAGAAAACAAGCAGACAGTAAATTAGTCAAACAATAATTCAAAAGATGAAAGTTACACTCGTCATTTGGTTGGTATTGCCTTGGCTATTGTTCATTCATCTATTATTCTTCACAGATACAAATAAAATGTTACTATCATAAATTAAGTGCATCAAACTTTCTGTAATGTTTATGTTTCTTTTTTTAATATAAAAAAATTCCAGTAATTTATAAATAAAATTGATAGGATTGATCCCAACCACCCAAACCCCTATAAGAATTGACAATTTGAGGCACTGTACACACATTGCCAAGGGAAAGCCGATTATTATGAAATTTCAATCAGAAAAAAATATTCAAATATACCTTTCCATTTTTTATGATAATCCAAGTGGATCTTCACCCACCCACCCACCCACATCCAAATTCTGTTTATTATATTTTTATATTAACAAAGTCTCTAAAGAAAAACTGTTTTGTTGCATCATTGTAACAGTTTTTTTATTGTATTTTGTATATTTCAGTTTCCTCCGGAACTCCTCCAGCTGTGTCACACAAACGGGGTCGACCTCGGGGCCGACCCCGGGGGACGAGTACTGGCCGCCGACCTCGGGGCCGTGGCAGTGTTCAGAAGGCACTCATCGCAGCCGAAATGGCAGCACAGAATGCTGGGAAGGCTGCAGCCTACGCGGCGTATGGCTACAGTTTTACTGGTGTGTATCTCACTGAAGAATTAACAGTTAAAAATCAGGCCAAAACAAGAGCTGTAAAATCAAGTTTAAAACTTCCATGAAATAAATAAACATTTTTAATGAAGTTCCATGCATTAGTTTTTAGCACTAAAGTAAATAACCCTTAAAAATAATTTTTTTTTTCATGATGTTATACCATATTTAAAAATTATGATAGTTCTATTTTTGCACTTGTCATTTGCATGACAACATTCTGGCAGTATGTAAGCACAACTACAGATTTACTGTACACCATTTTGGCAGTAACCACTAAAAAATGTAACCATCTACATGGCTACGTTTTTATTACACCTGGAATTTTTGTTTCCTTGTTCCATTAAAGGTCAGATTTGTTCGTATGATGATGATGAAGTAAAGATTTTCTTCTAATCACGACTATTTCTCAATAGTTGTGATGAACATTTTGATGAACATTTTCACAAATTCATTTATACATAATTTATATTCTGAACAACACGAGCTTCAGCACGCACGCACGCACGGGTCACAACGACCTGCGAGTCTGAATTTGCTGAAACAGGTACAATACATGTTTGCGTGACCTTTTCGTATTATTAACTGGGCCAACATACACCACCTTACTTTCACTCTTCATTTCTCACACCTTTCGTTTGTTTGTGCCTGTCAGTCCATAATGACACTGCAGCTGAGAAACTAGGTCCCTTTTTGTTCCTGGGCTTCATGGACAATGTCTTGAAGTTAGCCTGAACTCTGAGTCATCCTATTCAGAAAAAAGTTATTTTGGATGTTGCTGCATTTTCTCCTGGTCTTTGTTCGTGCAGAAATCTAGATTTAATTCCTAGCTATTTTTTTTTCAAAAGCTGTTCTTATTTAGGTCGTTGCTGCCTGCATATTGATTCATGTATTCTTGTAGCATTGTAAAAATGCATGTTTATCAGTGTTATGTATAGCTGCTTTGTGTAACTGCCTACATACTTGGTATTTGCTGGTCACGAATAAGCGAGGGAATGGAACATTTAAAAATGAAGACAGCAAGATTTACGGTCGGCTGTCCGTTACTGGGATTGCAAGTTTCTGCTCAGTTTGTTTTATTGCAAAATAACGAAGTGTCACATATATTATACAGCCATAAGAGAGCGTGATTAATTATCACGCAGCCTATCACTGATGTCAAGTCTTTTGTCCACAACTCCATTGACAGCATATAAAAAGAACTGGGCGCCTGTGCTTAATTGCTTTAGCGCCTGTAATGATTTGACACAAGTACCTACAGGGTGCATTTGAACAATTGGTGGATACTTCAGGGGGCAGGGGGTAGGGACAGGGGGTAGGGGGAAATGGTCTGGATCAGTGGATGTGTTTGAGGTTCATTCACACGCAAGAGGTTTATGAAGAAGGAATGTGAGTAATTACTTGATTGTCGTCACCTCCTTGGTGATGTGTCCATGAGAGATGTATGCGAGCATTTTAAGATTTTGTTTAAGCAAGGTTGGAACACCATGTTTACAATTGTAACATTGCATACATAACCCTGCATGTCTCTGCGGTTATATCAATCTTTGTTGTTTGGTTAGGTGGTCTAACTCCAACTCTGTCAGACAGGATTTTCAAATCCCTGTTAGAAAATGAGAGTACAATCGAACTTTAATATTAGGGTCACCCACTGGATAAGGCCAGTGACCTGAATAGTGAGGTGACTGTATTAGCAGGACTAATTTAATGTCCTAAAGGGCGGTTTCTTCAATTCTCTGCAGGTAAATCTTCCAACTCGTCACAGTCATCCACTGGTGGCATGACGGGAGGAGGAACGGGAGGAGGAACGGACAGGGGATCTGGAACAGGACCGACGAACTCAGCCCCAGTGACTCCCATCAACTCATCCACCCCCACGACCACGCCCCGTGCGAGTCCTCGCAGCTTCTACTCACCCAGAACTACCCCAAACAGCTGATTGTGTCGAGTCAGCAACAACTCTAACCGTGGGGTGTTTGTTATACCTAATGGGGTTCTACCCATCTTAGGAAGGTCCTTCCCGCCGGCGGAGGTTTCTGCCATGTTCGTAAGGAAGATGTTACCTTGTAAATGTTGAATGTTGTTTTCTGACCACTGGAATATGGGTTTAGTATCGTGCAGCAGGATTTCTTCGTAGCAAGACTGCTGCATCCATACGCGGGGTAACAATGCCTGATGAATATCAACGGGTTGAAATTTTGCATTGCTATGTAGTCTCTAGGATTGGGTGAAAAACATTGGATGTCGCAACGGAGGAAATGATGTGTTAACTGTGGCTGTATCTAGGGTTAGGGCGAGCAAACAGCCTCCTGCATTGTTTCTAGGGTTAGGGCGAGCAAACAGCCTCCTGCATTGCCTTTAGACATAAACAGCTTCAGTGTAGACTTTTATCCTGAACACAACTATAGCTAAAGTTTCAACTACCATAGGTTGCCCTCTCCAGGGACTGAATTCTAGGAACTGGGTTCTTCTGCCGATGGTATAACAAGCAGGCTGTCCTGTACGTGGCTTGGTTCTTCTTCTCAGCTCCCAGAAGAACTAAGTTCCTAGAATTCAGTTCCTGGAGAAAGCAACTGATGGTTGTCGAAACACAGAAGTGGGTCAACCTTTATGGTTGTGTGCAGAAAACTGTTTATGCACTGAGGTATTATCGTACCATCCATTCGCACTTGTACATACTCGTCCAGTAGTGCAGTCTTGTAGAGGACTGCCAAGCACTGTAGCCGTTTCAGTGGTGCTGTTATATGTATCAGGACATTATGTATATTGTACATAGCTAACACTGAATGAATTTTCGTGGGCAGTTATTATTGTGATGACATTTCTATGCAACAGAAGACAATTCACTTACATTTCAGGTTAATAAAGTGGACATCTGGGATCAAGATGGTCAAAATCCACATTTTGACCACCGATATGATTAAATACATTATTCTGTGTAAATTATAGTCGGAGTTTGTTAATGTATAGAAAGTGAATTTTCTGACCTTATGTCCGTCGTGATTTCGCAGTCTCCAGATCTGATGCTAAATTCAAGAACATTTTGTTTCTTGTGTTACGGCTGAGGTCTCGTCATTGTTTGGTTTTTATGTTATTTACTTACATGTAGATGTGACAAATATGGTCTTTGGACGAAGACTGCTAACAGAGATGTGCCATTCACGGACGGTCTGTTTTATGGCGCACAAATGGTTTATTGCATGGTCTGTTAGATGGTCCGCGAATTGTCAGTCTTCGGCTAGGTCGCCACCGTCGAGTTGATGGTGGTGGAGTTATTAATCATATCGGTTGATCCCAGATGTTCATTTTGATATAGTATTATTTCATCATTGTCCAAGGCTCAATCGAGGTCACAGACGTGTCGTAAACGGGCCAGTTGTCGGGCATTCGTGTGTGCGTCGTACATTCGTGTGTGCGTCGTACATTCGTGTGTGCGTCGTACATTCGTGTGTGCGTCGTACATTCGTGTGTACGTCGTACATTCGTGTGTACCCACGTCGTACATTCGTGTGTGCGTCGTACATTCGTGTGTGCGTCGTACATTCGTGTGTACGTCGTACATTCGTGTGTACCCACGTCGTACATTCGTGTGTGCGTCGTACATTCGTGTGTGCGTCGTACATTCGTGTGTGCGTCGTACATTCGTGTGTACGTCGTACATTCGTGTGTACGTCGTACATTCGTGTGTACGTCGTACATTCGTGTGTACGTCGTACATTCGTGTGTGCGTCGTACATCAGAAACATAATATGTGGTTCGTTGCTTAAGCTATAACCTGAACAATCCGAGATATATGCGTAGCAATTGTATATTTGAAAATGTATACAATGATTACAATCACGTTCTATTTACCGATGGGGTGCGTTTCGTTATCGAATGCCCGAGTGCAACCCACCCCAATCCTCCCCCCCCCACCTCCCTACCCCAACCCCCACACCACACCCCTGTCCGCCAACTGGTCGCCTGATGGTACATGTATTATGCGTGCCAAAAACTTAATGGAAGGAAATTATAATCTGAAACTGCGAGTCACCGAGTGTTTCATGTACCCACTCGACGCTGCAAATCACGCAGTATACAATTGGCCAATGTCTGTGCAATTGAACATGATAGACGGGATACCAAACTTGATACACGCGATACCAAAGTCTTTCAGAACTGTGTGGGCACAGGCTGGTGTTATTGCGAGTTCATGGCAAAAAAATCTTATGCGTAGTTAGATGTAAATGATTGTTGCCGTTACTTGGCGTGTACGTGACAGCTGATTGTAGTGTGTACGTGCGGGGTGTGCCATGATCTAGAATAAAACGTCGAACACATTTCATTGTCTTGTCTCTACTGGTGGCGCCTTGTTTTAAGTCGTTCCTTCCAACATAGTACTCGCGCGCACACGCGCACATCATTCTGGCACGCACACACGTTCCATATGTCTGCCCTCCAACTTTCGGTTTCTCTTTCGTCTCCGCGTCCGCTGTGTCTTCTCTGAAAATTTTCTTTGGACAACGCATTGTCCACTTTGTATTGGGGCAAATTACTCACTCAACGTTGTCTCGGCGAAGACCTTCTATCCCTGTCATTTGTTCGCCATCTTGTCACCCCGTTGTCTTTCGGAACCTTGTTTTCCATTTTGTTTTGGACAGTCTCGTCGCCTCTCCACGGTGCTGTATGACTGGTTCAATAAACTTGAGGGATCTGCAAACTGATCCTACCCAGCCTTGTCTCAAACTTTTGACGATGATCGTCTTCCACTCTCTAGGACATTTCCTAGTCTTAACGAAATTTCATAGAGGGGTTGTGGAATACTGTCAACTTCTTCTTGTCGGAGGTCTAGGTGGTCCTTTTGCGTTCGGGACAAATGGTAGATATATGCGAATTCGCAGAAGGATGTTTTTCATTTGTAACAAATGACGCAAATTTCCACTGGTCGCTAATCTTCCCCACGGGTCACGTGGTTCGCGCTTACGTCACGGCGCGTGTCTCGACTGCGCGGCGTCTCGACTTCAAAGTTCGCGTCGCATCGTCGTCCGTCGAAATTACGCCGTGATTTGTCGGTAATGACGTACATGTTGAATTACGATCGACACTTACTGCACTGCGCTAAACGGCGGCTGCACTTGACGAGGCTTGTTACGCAACGACTTTGTAATCAATACGCCACAATGGCTCCGTCTGGCAGTGACACGCAACATTATTCGAAAATCAAAAGATAACTCGGCGACGAGACCTTTGTTGATTGCGCAGTAATTCTAAGTGCCCTTAGAGCAAGTCAGACTACTGCCTTTCTACTGCTTCAACGAGTGGTTATTTATTTCATAATGTATTTTAATTAAAACATCGCCTCTCCGTTTGCAAAGCACAATTCCTTGTTGTCTATGATTTCACTGTCATTAAGTAGCATGATTGGAGTTTGCAATCACTGGATTTGGTGTGTGTTCAAGCGGCGTTACGTGGGCCATGACGAATGCTCGAAAGCTGACACTTTTTTATTGAATTGGAAATGTATTTATTTGGCATGAATAATATAAGAATGCACAATACAGGTAAGAACAAGTCATGACTGGACAGCAGTAAAAACTAGACGCCTAGTTGTGGCGACTGGACGCCTGGTGATATAAATAATGCATATCATTGATGCATGCACCGAACAAATTAAATAGGTAGAATATAAAAAAACAGCCTTTGAATGAATATAATTGAATAATAGAAAGTCATTATTTGCAGTGCTAAAACATATTGTCTAATATATTGTGACACAATGTCGTGTGATGTAGGTGTAATTATAGTTCGCTACAAATCCTGTCGAGTAACATTTCTATAGGATTTTAATTGCATAATCTGGTTAATTATTTTGTAACGCACACTTTATGTTAAAAATATAGGTTACATCTAAGATCCGGTTTCTAGATCACACTCCGTGGAAATATCGGGTAGACTATATTCTTCCAGGAACTAGGCCTAGCTACTCGACTGCAAATGTGCATAGGTCTTCCTGTATTTTTTTTTAAAGAAATACTCGATTTAACAATATTTTCACCCAAAGCAACAGGCGACAGATGTCAAGTGGCCTCATCGATATTCCAGCAATGTCTCACCCCCGTTTTGTCCGCCCTGTTCAGACATCTGTCTACTTAACTATTATACATATTCACACAGCTACCACGTACACAGTACGGTCCGCATATGATTTGTTCCATTCAGTTATATTCCTGGCTGTGCCTCGATTGTGAGACGTGCAGCTGTTATGATGCGATTATTTGCCATAACATTACCCGGACAGATAACCTACATCTTGTGTTTCTGCCGGACGCAGTATAAGCTGGACGTCCAAACCGTCCCGGATTTAGGACAATCTTCCAAACGCGCGTGATGCCCGTAATTACAGCGATTAAGTTACACACGATGGGTTCTTTATGTCGTTGATGATTTCAGAAACGCACACGACAAATTGGAGTTTGACACAGCGATGTGTACGTATAGTTGACAGGACGCAGGTGAGTGGGTCAGGTAATGACGGGCCCTCGTGATGATCCGGCGACGATAACACGGGAGTCGAGGCCGACTGTAAGCGTTGCTTCAGTGGCTGCTTCACGGCGTCTGTCGCAGGCTGTTCGTGTTGAGCACGCAGGTAAAGAAAGTACCGCATAAATTATTCACAGGCGTTCGTTTTCCAGAGGGAAATATTTCTACCCCTTACCATTTCATCGTAAGATGAGAATAATAATACGCACGCACACACACACGCACGCACGCACGCACGCACGCACGCACGCACGCACGCACACACACACATACACCCTCCCCCTCCCTTCCACCCTCTACCCATGAATCCATTGTTTTCTTTGATCGTAGGCCTATAGGTAGGCATATGGGCCTCCGATGATTACAGGAGCTATAGACAAGTGAAAAGCATGTTCTCACCTACCTTTTCATCATTACTGAAACGTTCGTTGTAATGAGTTCTTTTACATGTAAACGTGTAACATGATTTTAAACACCAGACGTGGAGACGAGATCTACACATTTTCGGATATGTTTTATGAAAATATGATTTGCCGTTACCGTTTAAAGTGAAACCAAAGGCATTGTTTTGGGCCTTTGTACATATAGGAGTATCTAAAAACTAAAAGCAAGTGCTAAGCATGATTACCTCTCAAGAAACTTGAAGTTTGTTCTGAATATTTCGACTGCATCTCGCAGTCTTCTTCAGCAGACAAGCAAGTGGTTTACTGGGAATATGTTCTAAACGTGCGAGATTCTGGCATAATGTCATTTTTCGTGGAGGCTGACATATTCATCAGTGTTTGCAATCAGCGGCGAGCAGCCCCTTAAACCCCCCAACGCGGCTGTGACGTAGGTTGTGCGTATCGCGTGTATTTTTAACGTGGTTGAGATGTGCAGTTACATTTTTATTTGCTTTTATATTGGATTTACACGCAGCGAAAAACTCTTACAATGCTGTACTGCGCAGCGTTCATGTAAACATGATTCAGCGAGGTATAGAGAGTTGTCTTTTTTTAGATTTCCTCTAGAAAAACAGACAGTAGTGAAGCAATGAATTCACAATTGCGGGCGGGCTGGTTGGAAGCCCATGTGATATGCTAGACTTTGTTCAGCCCATTTTTAAGGGTCGTGTTTTGAAGTTAATATATTTTCATCAACTAAGATCCTTCAAAACGTCGGCGACGGAGAACGTTAAAGCCTGAAGCGGTATCGACAAACTTCCTTCCTTGATCATGACAAGAGAACTATCAAATCAGGAGGCGGTTAGTCAACAATGAATGGATGAACTATCTTGCCAAATAAATTGATTTTAGACGCAAACAACATGTCCAAACTTATTGGCAAGTATGTGACTAAAATCGTCTACGTCTACTAACAGGCGTTTAAAGTTGGAGTTGTGGGAAACCTATAGTCAGCACTCTCCAGCAATATCAACGTTAATCATATGTTTTCATTTTCCAGGAATTTATGAGACTAAATAAAGTTATAATCATATTTTACTCACTGTTGCCACTGTCTAGAGGGCAATCAAGCAAAACAATATTGGCGTTAGTTCGAATCGTTATATACAAGAAACAACTGTAAATACCAGAACATAATATAAGACATACGCCAGCAGCAGCGCCACCTGTGGAGCAGACGACGCAGCCAGAAGCGGCCCCGTTATTTTGCAGCATATTTAATTAGCGGTTAATTAGACAAATTGGCGACGCTTAGTCGAGTGACAGTCACTGTTTGGCACGACCTACAGACGGGCTCGCCGGGGTTTGACGGAACGCGGCGGGAAGTGGCGGCGTCCTAGGACTAGCAGACGACACAGAACAGCGGGGTGGCGGGAAAAGAACAGTCGTTTTGAACTTCAAACCGTGGCGGTCTGACAGACGGACGCGGAAACTGCTTGTTGATAGCCGCTTCCTCTACGTGTAGACACTAAGTTTCAACGCTGGTCTAATAAGCCTACTGATATAGTTATGAACTAGATAGGTCTAAGTGATTTACGCCGCTAAACGACATTCTTACTTTTTGTTCTATGCCAGTTAATGCATTCATTCAATCATTCCGTGTATAATGTACAAAATAAGGCAAGAATGTCGTTTAGTGGCGTAAATAATTTAAGCCATTCTAGTTCATGATTACATAGTTTCTTTGACGCTTGGAAGGTATTGCCATTGGAGTCATTTAAATTGTATAATCAAGGAACTTGTTGGACATATTTATATTTTTTAAGAAATAGAAAACAAACACGCGTTCATTTCAATTCATTTTAATCGAAAATATGAAACAAAATTAAAGTCATTTCTGAATTGTGTGACGTTTCACACGTCGTTCACGAACAAACCACATCACGTGGGTTACATCAATAAAAAAGCACAGCAGTGAAAAATTATTAGGTGTTTTTTCAATGTTGTACCGGATACTGTGACGTCGCTGTTTTGGCGTAAGCGTACTTCGCAAACCAGTTTTAAACCAAGGGATCAATATGCCAATGAAAGTCATAATTTCTTTTGTCTGCGTCACGTCACGGGCATAATGGTCGCCGATGATATATGGGTCTGCTACGTTTAGTTGAATGCAGCGTTCAATGAAATTCCACCGGCGAATTCACTGTGCTAGGAGTCACGCACGACTCGAAGCGTCTCGACAGAAAATAACCATATAACCTTTATTCACGACAAGCGACGAAATCAGCCTGGTGTTTTTCAGTAGAACGACCACGACTATCAATCAATCATGTCCGCATTAAAAAAGTGCATAATTGAACAAGCAACAATGATTTAGTAACCGTAGTATTGAATTCGGATATTTAGAACGATTTACAATGAAGTTTGTGCTATTTAGTGGCGCGTGTTAGTTGTCAATTACGCGCGCACATTAGTTTTTTTTTCCGTTGCCGCCAACGTCACAAAGCTCGTTGAAGTCCCACTGACGCACTTCCGGTTCTGTCGTCTCAACTCTTTCTTACTTTTGACGCATCATGAATACGTTTAGATTCGTAACGAAATTACCAATATGGCTGGACTGGACAACAACGCCGTAGAAAATAAAGCGGTACTATACCGGACTATTATCTTAGCTACACATAAGATGTGTTATTGACTTTATGACCGTTAAACACATTCAACCCGTAGTTTCAGCCTAATGTTAGTAAACATAGTTCGACGCCATCTTCCGTCATCTAGACTATAAAGCAGTTAAGAAGAACATATTTTCGTGACAAAGTTACATTATAACATTCTGTCAATCGAGTTCAATCCTGACAGTCTGACTCTTCATGCGTGTCGGCCAGTATTCGAGCACAGCACAGCACAGCACAGCACAGCACAGCACAGCACAGCACAGCACAGCACAGCACAGCACAGCACAGCACAGCACAGCACAGCACAGCACAGCACGCACGCACGCACGCACGCACGTTGCACGCATGAACGACTCCCTAGACGCCGTTTACAACATGTTCAGTGCCGTTGCGTAACCGTCGCTCACTATCAGTCGGCGATTGGCCGGAGACGACGGACAAAGGCCACGGATCATGAACTGCTCGCCGGACGACACGGGGCACAAAGGACTGACGTGTCGGCGTCGCCGGTTAATTCAGGTGTGAGACACTTACTGCCCGGAGGAGCGGGGGGGGGCAACCAGGCGGGGTGGGGGAGTACTCACATGCCGCTAGAGGCGATAGAGTGATACGGTAAAGGGGTGAGAGTAGCAAGCAGCTAGGGTGCGTGTGTTTGAAATGTTAATACAGTGAAAAATATACGAATATCTCGGAACAACCGGGTCGGGTGAATGTGCGGGTAAAAAGGGGGAAACATCTGAAGTGCGAAGGACAGGACACGTGCGAACATAGACTGGATAGAAAGGGGGTGTAGAAAGCAGAAAACTGCGAAGGAGGATAGTATATATAACATCACGATTTAGGTGGACAAATAGTGAGAAGAAGGCTCGGGGGGGCATTCAATACATTGTCATTTGCCATCTTTTTTTTAAATGACCCCCCCCCAACAACAACAAAATTCTTCCATAATACAGATTAATTCATTATCATATTTGATTCATATATTAAAGGGACTTCTTAATTTCCATCCTTTATCATAAGAACGTATCAAAATATATACCCTTAATTGCCAAAACGTGATTTGTGATTTGATACCGTAAATATGTTGCGTGCGTTAACGTGCGTTGGACACAGAAAACATACTCATAAAACGTGGAATTTGTCTCAAGGGTGGGGTACTGGCGATGTGTTGGGTGCCCCCGGCGATGTGTTGGGTTTGGTAAGGGAGGAGTTTGTGATATAAGGCGGGATGTTGTGATAGATGACGTTTGGATAAGAGTTGTATAGATCGCTGTGCTGGATACCCAAGAAGCCCGCTAGGTGGGCCCACGCCCCAGTGAACATACTAACACATAGGTAACGCTGTTATTGCGAATTCTCCGAGTTTACCCAAACCATGAACTCGACTATATAACAAGTAGGCCTGCACCACTCGAGTTTCGTCGTGACGTCAGTGTCTGTGTCAACAGCGCATCCGCCCATCTGTCACGACGCCGCCAAGCGCGTCCCCGCTGTCACATTGACCAGCTAATCACGACAGCGCCGATTTGAGCGCATATGGCACGCGTTCCCTCGCAGACGTTGCGCAATCGCAAACAACTGAAGCAGCCGTTAAGTGGCACGTGCTTCCGGTTGGAAGACGCGATCGTAATGTTGCGTGTGAGGCGGCGACTCTCCGGAAGCCGCCTCAATGGTTGCTACGGCAACGAGAGGAGGGATTTACTGACAACGGGAGCATCGACGCGCTGTCACAGTGGAGAGTGGGGCTCGGAGAGTTGTTCAAGTCGGAACTTCTCGATGAATGGCCGCCACGCTTCGCGCGGCGCACGAGCACCGTTACACCAACCGGAAGCGGAAGTTGTGCCTGACACGCTCCTCGCTCCTCGATTGCCGATTGCTCAGTGGTGTTCATCTGTGCTTGTGTGAGAGCGTGCATGCGGGGCGTGCGTGTGTGCGTGCGAACGTGCGTGTGTGTGTGTGTGTGTGTGTGTGTGTGTGTGTGTGTGTGTGTGTGTGTGTGTGTGTGTGTGTGTGTGTGTGTGTGTGTGTGTGTGTGTGTGTGTGTGTGTGTGCGCGTGTGTGTGCGGGTGTGGGCGGCGCGCGCAATTTTGCATACGCATGTATGAATGATTGCATGCATGCATGAATATACACTTTACACGTAGCCCATGCACGAGTTGAAATTGGTGCGTGCGTGTATAAACAATGATATATAAAGTGACATTTCGGTTGTAACACTGTTTATGAAAATAACACAAAAGGAGTATTTACATTGTGACTCCATAGTATTTACATTATGACTCCATAGTATTTACATCATGACTCCATAGTATTTACATTGTGACTCCATAGTATTTACATTATGACTCCATAGTATTTACATTGTGACTCCATAGTATTTACATTGTGACTCCATAGTATTTACATTGTGACTCCATAGTATTTATTTCATAACAACAAACACATGTTCGTAGTCTTTATTCCAACCAAATTGAACGTATGACTCCAAAAGAGAGACGTTGAGCATATACATCACATCTAAGTTAGCTAGTTTGAGCTCGTCATAAACCCTGAACGTTTTCTCGAATATGTACAGCAATTGTATACAGGATAATGCACGTACCGCATACACACTCAAACATACAAATTACTGTACGCAACAGACCAAACGATATTCCCGCGTACAGGGGAAAGATTGTGAAACCACCGCACGGCACGAAACGTTGCGTGTACCACAAATATTGGAAAGCAAAGCAAACGAACGAAGGCACTGCACATAATGTAATGTCAACCACGTCTAGGGTAAAGCATAGCAAATGAATAAACCATATAAATGCGACGTATTCACCACGAATAAAGAGAAAACGCAAAAAAAAGAACACACGACACAACCTCTCACATTCATGACGCGTCTAGGGTAACAGCTGGTAAAAAGAACACGCGATACAAAAACGACGAACTCACCACATAAAAGGAAACGTCACAAATGAACACACGTCACAAAGGAAGCGTAGCGGACAGTGTAACAACTAAATAGGCAGCACTGAACGTCGCATTCACCACACATAGAGAAAGGCACATTAAACTAACGCCCAGCACGTGCGTCACACCGTACATAAACCGTACACCCGGCTAACAATACAACCGACACAATCACGGGATGTCATGGTTATCGTGAGCAGATTATGTGTTCGTGTGTTCGTAAATCACAAGTATATCTCGCCACATTGCTGTGTTCAGCAGAACATTTCGCTGTAGTACGACGAGTTTTATTGTCATACCAACTTTCCAGATCAGTCAATGGTTAAGTATTCATGTCGTACGGAGAAAGGTTCACGAACGAACAACAGTTGTATTCAAATATTCATTGTTCGAACTAAACAACCGGATAAGTAGCGATATCATCCGGTCAGATACGCTGAAAATCTTATCACGAAGTTGTCTGTTTTCGCGGTAAAAAATAAATTAACTTAACGAATGTTGCTCGAACGAGCAGAACAGCGTTTATCAGATTTAATATACTGATTAATAATATCATGTTCCAGATAACCTATACACGACGTAGTTTTCTACGCAAGCACAGAACTGCCGTTGCATGGTCGTTTGTGTTTTGACAGCGATTATTAGCGAGTCCCAACTCTTCAACTGAGAGTTTGATTTAACCCCTGATGCAGCGTGTCACGCACGCACGCACGCACGCACGCACGCACGCACGCACGCACGCACGCACGCACGCACGCACGCACGCACGCACGCACGCACGCACGCACGCACGCACGCACACACACACACACACACACACACACACACACACACACACACACACACACACACACACACACTTCTCTGTTTGGAGAGACTTCTTATTCTCACTCATTACTGTATTAAATACTACACTAGTTATATACATTCATGAACTTGTTGCTTTTCACATTGAGCATTATTTTGGTCCGCGCCAAATCGGTCACATCGATTATGGCAGGACACTCGTAGAAGTCTACCGAATTAACCTATTTACTCATTGACTCGGCAACTTTTATCTGATCACAGATAAGTTTATGCCACTGGACTACGTCCTTAGGCAAACTAACTAATCCGAACAAATCACATAGGGGTCTACAGTATAGCGAACGTCGCATGTTAATAGCTCAGCGTTTGTCCCCGCTTGATTTATCTGAATGAACGCTGATTCAATGCGTAATTGTATACGAGAATGACCTGAATAGTTAATGTCTGTCCACTAGGCGTGAAAACAAAGCCACGCGCACTGTCGAAGCCCGTCTTCTGGCAGTGTCAAAGCGGACCGCTTCTGATCGGAACCGCCATTTTGTATGGGATTCGAACCTCCGCTTACATTTCATAAATGATGCTACAGTTGTGGACCTGCTACAATTCCGATATCAGATTAATGACGTCACGGGTGGCCACGTGACATGGGAGGCAGCGGCCGAGCCGATGAAAACACGTGTGGTTCTACCATACGTTCACGCCGCTTTCACCTCTAACACCGGCGCGTCGCCCGCCCTCACCGGCGAGTCGACCTCCGTCTCCGTCGGCCGTCGCGGTCGCCGACTGCTCGTGGCGCACAGGTCCCGGCCGACGCACACGCAGTCATGCGGCGTGCTGCCGGTGCCGACGTACGACTTGAAGTCACTCTCGGCGCACGACGTGCACGCCGCCACGTGGTCGGGCATCGTGGAGCGCGCGTCGCTGATCACACGCTCCATGCACAGGTTGCGTCGTCGCAGCACCGCCTGGTGGACAACGCGAGAAACACAACGTAAGCTGTTTGTACGTCGGTGAATTCGGTGTGTGTTTTACGATGCGAGATGGAGACGAGTATTGTGAAATTATTTTCATAAAAGTCTTGTACATCTCAAATTCAACTTTTCTCATGCAGTGAATGTCCATGTGTCATTTATTATTGCTAGTCAACAAATCATTGCATCGCAGCAAAACTATTTCTCTTAATCCCAAAAAGATGTGATTAATGTTTGGATAAACATTATACAGTTGTACGCTTTAATCGCACTGAGCCAAAATCGAACGTTCGAACTTCTTCCAGAATTGTTGGCGAGTGAGATAAAGCCTGACACGCCACCTAGTGAGGGATGCGTGTAGTACAAACCTTAATGGTGTCCACGAGCCCGAACAAGTGCGGGTCGGTCTCTTCCGGTATGTGCGTGCGCATGAAGTCTGCTAGTCTCGTGACGTACTCGATGTTGTGGCCGCAGTATCCATTGCAGGCGATTACCTAGGAACACATCATCACAATGCGTCCGTCATTACCATTAATAATACAACGCACAGGTAACCAAACCTGATACATTAAATGTGACGTTTCGTCAACAAATCCATGTAATATTATTGTGAAACATGTAAATATATTCTTGTGGGGCGCGGTAGTGGGGCGCGGTAGTGGGGCGCGGTAGTGGGGCGCGGTAGTGGGGCGCGGTAGTGGGGCGCGGTAGTGGGGCGCGGTAGCGTAGCAGTTAGAACGTCGAGCTCCCGAGAGAGAACCCGGGTTCAACTCCTCTTGCTGCCGTTTCGAAGCTTTGGCAATTTCGTTCGCCACACATTGTTCACTCAGCGATATAGATGAGTACCTGGCTATAGGCAGGGGTGGATATCTGAACGAAGTCCCCGCGCACTAATTGCAGCGTGGCTGAATGCTTCCCAGAGATGGCGTTAGAATGAGCTGGTCTGCCAGAGGGTGAAGTGTAAAGCTCTTTGAACAGTTCCAAGGACTGGATACCGCGCTATATAAGAACGGTCTTTACCTTTTTACTTGCGTTAATGTGAAATAATGCTAATTAACATTGGTTCATCGACACCATTGGTTCGATGGGATGTTACTAAATTAAAATTGCTTTAATGTTTTATAATTGTATTACGATCCAGCAAAACGGCTGTTGCAGTACGACGCAAGGAAGACGATGTCTAATTGTATTACGATCCAGCAAAACGGCTGTTGCAATACGACGCAGGGAAGACGATGTCTAATTGTTTAGCAAAGTTCCATTAATACCGCGTTCCTAACCAAACTAACAATGGTCCCTGCGAGTTCGTTCATATTTTCGGATTTTGGTAATTAGTAATTCGATTCTTTGCACACCGCCGCAGGGAGAGCGATACGCAATGCATTGTGTGTCACCCGGAAATATTGCGAAAAACAGTTCACACAGGTGCCTACAAGTGGTGCCTACAAGTGATGCCTACAAGTGGTGCCTACAAGTGGCGCCTACAAGTGGTGCCTACAAGTGGTGACCTACAAGTGGTGCCTACTGCTTACCTGAGCGGCGAGCTCCTCTTGTTCGCAGTCTCCCAGATAGAGGGCGTTGTCGGGCGTGGCAAGGAAGACGAGCACCGGCACAGTGGCGCCACTGCGGTCGTGAAACACCTGCATGTTGAACGTGTAGCCCCCTAGCGAGCACTCCCGCAGACCGAGATGAGCGAGGGCAGAGCGAACCATCTCGACACCCACCAACTTGAAGGCGATGCCCCAGACGTGGCCCTGAAACCCAAAATTGGCCATGAAACATCGTGGACACGTGTCAAAACCCGTCTGGAAGCGGCGAGACGACTTACCGGATACGATTCTGTATCCAGATATCCGGACTCAGGAACATCCCGAGTATACCACAGAGAAACTCTTCGATAACCACGAACACGTCCATAATTCATAATGTCTCCAACAGTTGAACTTTAGTGGTTTTTACTAACTGAAACTCATGTCGCTAAACACCACGACAGCGGTTGTATGACTAATCAATCACGTTGGACGCCAGCGCGCAGTCGACACTACTGTTTGATTCATGACACCGTTAACTGCAACTGTCGATAAATTGGCTACCTGCATCATATGGTATGTTTTTTGTGTACATGTTTTAAGTTTGTTTTGATTGTGTTATTTTCGGTTAACTCCTTCATAAACAACCTATAAAAACATGATCGATATGATGTAAATGGGATATGGTATGTATTTTAGGCAATTAGAAAAAACAACCTGACTGGATTCCCAGGCACGTAAAAAGCAACTAACCGAGTTTTATAATCTCACGTCAATAAAACCTGGCTGCGATAGATTTACTTGACGGCTTAAGCCGGCTTTACACTATGCAACGCGGTTACAAGCAACGTGGCGATGTTGACGTCATTGAGAAAGGTCAAGGCCGAATGATGTTGCACGCAACAGGGTCGGCAGTAACGACGATGCAACGTTGTTGCATGCAACACGAAAAGTCACGTGGCCGCAATGAGTAAAGTGCCTATAGGTATCGATCAATGCAGTTGGTATGGACGCCATGTGCGACAGTTGGTATGGACGCCATGTGCGACAGTTGGTATGGACGCCATGTGCGACAGTTGGTATGGACGCCATGTGCGACAGTTGGTATGGACGCCATGTGCGACAGTTGGTATGGACGCCATGTGCGACAGTTGGTATGGACGCCATGTGCGACAGTTGGTATGGACGCCATGTGCGACAGTTGGTATGGACGCCATGTGCGACAGTTGGTATGGACGCCATGTGCGACAGTTGGTATGGACGCCATGTGCGACAGTTGGTATGGACGCCATGTGCGACAGCGACGAATAACTGTTGGCTGTCGCCGCTGCGTGTGCGGTGATAACTTGTCGCCAAACGAAGAGAAAGGGAAGATGCTAGACCATGGTTGCGAAGGAGACAAATGTCTGGCGCATACCACTACCTCATGATGGCGCGCAGTGTTGTCTGGCGATGCTCCTTCTTATGGTGGCACTCGATACCAATGTTCCATAACAATTGTGCTCATGGAACAATTCGACCAGGAGAAATACCTGGTCATCCGTCAGCCGAACATCTTGCCTCTTGCCAGCAGCCATTGTTCCTGACGGATATTTCTAGATACGTCACGTGTGTTGGCTTTTGGCTGTGATTGGAAAACTTACATGCGACCAAGAGACGCGGTGGCACGGAATAGAGCATTTCCTATTGCAAGAGACACGTTGCAAGCAACACGAGACGCCGTCGCATGAGACCCAGTTGCATGCGATGTACTGTCTACACGAGGTGATCAGACTGCGATCAGGTTGCAAGCGACCGCGTCTCCTGTCGCATGCAACCCGCGTTGCATGGTGTAAAGCCGGATTTACAGCTCGATGTAAACTGCTAATTCGAATGTGTCGAATATATTAGGCAATCATAACTGGTATTCCGGATGATACTTCTTCAATGTGGGACACCAGCAAAGTTGTTGACATTAACTGTAGTCGAATTGGAGACCTGGTTGCAATGTTCTCCTCTACAAGAAGTAAAGTCCGAATATTCAACATCAACGTGAACGATGTGGCGCTATATGGCACTGGCGCTCTCAGACAGGAATAAGACAGGGACCAGACAGACGCAAACCTTCATAAACAATTATCTCAGCTACATACTATCTTACTATATTAATTACCCCATAGACGCTTTGCATCTCGGGAGCCAAACTTTTAGGGCTTCATATACGACCCCACCTATAAGTCGTGACACTGTTACTATTTTTTTTCGAAATTCACCCTACTATTACACTTTCTGCGAACAATCGAATTACCCTTTGTAGTTACTGCGCACAAACTGTCTCAACGCCATGCGAACAATTACGTACAATTGTTCACAACTTTTCTAACATTGTCCCAAGTTACGTAATGCAAGGGCAAGGTGTTCGTTAGACATTACTATAACTATTACGTCGTAATTTCGAGAGTTGAATTCCAAGAAGCGATCAGTATATTGACTGGCAGCACCAAGAACCAATAATATTGTTATCGTGACAGTCATTTACGAACTGCCAGCTTATTCCGTCCGGAGGAATGGTATTTTTGCTAACAAATACAATGGCAAGACAGTATCAAGTGTACAGAAGAAGAACTGAACAACTAGCTGTCAGACGAGCGATTGAAAGAAGGAAACGGATCAGAATATGATAAGAATATGATAAGAATATGATAAGAATAGGATCAGAATAGGATAAGAATAGGATCAGAATAGGATCAGAATAGGACCAGCCTTCCGGAAAGAAGCAGCGAAACCACCATAAGCTCAGTAATGGAACAGTCGAGGTGAAAGAAACGAAGGAAGATCCCAGAAATATGAATGAGGTCAATCGATGAGGAGATTTAATATTTTGGTACAACATATGGCAGCGTAAAGTATTGCCTCAGTGACAAAAACTACTGTTTTCAGCGAATTGTGACTAGACTTTGACAGTTCGCACTGATTCTCTTTCGTCCACCCGTGCGTCAATCGGTGACGATGACGTCATTCGAACGTAGTATCGTTGACAGGCACACGACGGCTTCGGAGCAGGAAACATGGGCAGAGCGACAACACGGCAACGATCAGTCCATTGATGAAACGGATTACTCCGTCTGACAATCAGGCTGGCCGACCCGCCCACGCTGCGACCGCGCCAAGGCCGCTGATGTTTTCATCAGTATGCCCACCGCGCGCACTCGTCACTTAGCAGCATCGGTGCGTTTCTACGAAGTGTGCGTGTGCGTGTGCGTGCGCGTGCGCGTGCGTGCGTGGTAGGCCCAGTAACGTACACAATCAACACGTAACCGCTGCTCCGTAATGGCTTCTGTTATCGTTCCGGCGACAGCTGCGTATGGATTATACTGACCCGGAAGATCTACACTGAACCGTAGACTACATGACATACGTGTAACTGCGACGATACACGAAAGTGATTGTTACGTATGACAAACAGGATTGATGCCTGAGATTTGCTACTTAATATCCATTAGTAGAACCTGATCTAACGACGAAACATGTAATAATTTTCCATGACCTTATCGACCGATAAACACAGGCCTAGGCTCGGCTGCATAATTCGACGCTTGTACTGAGTTGACCTTGGCGTGTTATGGAGTATCCGCCCCCCGCCCGCCCAGCCCAAACCTAGGAAATCGAATAAATATGGCTCTTACCTGCGGCTGTGGTACCAGGGTGGCCACTCTGCCGGGCTGAAAACAGAATCATATTTGTTACGTACGTTTGTGTTTTTGTTACGTTCGACGAATATCGAAATCGAAGCGTACTATATGATATACACTAGGCATGGACCGCCATATGTTCTACTCACGGCCTCTGGCGTCCCTCGGTGCGTACAGCTGCCTTGCCAGAACCGACGCACGAACCCGCGGATGTAACCCGTCTGTTTGGTCGTGTATTCGAACCCGGTTTTCCACAGCACCGACCCGTAGCCGAATACCCACAGACTCGAGACGTTCGCCAGACTGTGTTCGTTTAACGGTTCCATTTCGGCCGTGTCGTTTCGGCTGCAACTCGCAACGCGGCGTCTCGGTCTCGCGTCAAACAGCGTCGATGTGGCCATGCGTTTCGGCGAGCATTTATATCGCCTGCCGAGGTCTTGACCTCAAGTCGCCGTTTCGATTGACGTCAGTCATAGCCCCGTTGCGAGCGCCAAGACGGTGCTACGCGCT
>OY759262.1:28730942-28740942 GCA_963662155.1 Lamellibrachia columna
CGAATGTAGGGCACAGTAATTTTAGATATGTGTAATTTTTTTTTATTTGTATCATCTGACGTAACTTCATTTGAGCAGGAACATTGGCAAGTTTGCTGGTAGAACATGTTGACAGTGTAACTGTGGATTTTTAGATGATTTCAATAGGCGGAAGGATTTTGTTTGCATGCTTTTCTGCGTCTCCTTATCCTCCGTAGCATAATCAAGACGAACAAAGCTAGCTTCTGTCTTCTTCATGTTTGCTTAATTCCAAATTCGCCACTAGAGGTGTGCTAGTCTCGACACAATATCGGCTACTTACCGTTACGGCTACTTTTTTTATTCAGTAATAGCTACTCATTCAGTCAGTCAATCAGTTCTACAGTTCATGAAGGGGCGGAGCATGAACTATTTCATGTTGCATTGAGACATTTAGACAACCAACGTGGCTACCGGCTGGTGATTACGGGAAGTCGAGTGGAGGTCGCGACCCTCCTGGCGTAGTCCAGTGCGACGTAACGACGGCCATCACTATTATGAGAAAACACGCCCGTGGAGAATTCCTCATCCCAGTCCAGCAGGCTGCAAAACATCCATGCAGTGGTCTGGAGTTTGTGACAAACATTCTTCGCTTCCATTAAGTGAAGCATGTTCGTTATTATCAAACACATCTACATTAGCCAAATATGCTTGCACAACGAGAAGATATTGTATCTTACATTGAGTACAATTAATGCGTTTTCATCTTAACTGCAATGCGCATGCGTTTAATGTTACATCTTCCATTTCAAATACTCGATTCTCCCCTGGTCCAAGAATATATAATCTAGGAAGTAGCTACAACGGAACTAGTTTTAATGTCTAATTAATTCTTCCTCTTACATGTAGCTTACGTCCCAGCTGCATGTTTACAATTATGAAAAGTAAAAATATACGTTCAAATGTTAATTTGCTCTTACATAACGTATACGAGTGTGTTACCAGTCAGATAACAGAGTGTTACCAGCCAGATAACATAGTGCTACCAGCCAGATAACAGTGTTACCAGTCAGATAACAGAGTGCTACCAGCCAGATAACAGAGTGCTACCAGCCAGATAACAGAGTTTTACCAGTCAGATAACAGAGTGCTACCAGCCAGATACCAGAGTGCTACCAGCCAGATTACAGAGTGTTACCAGCCAGATAACAGAGTGCTACCAGTCAGATAACAGTGTTACCAGTCAGATAACAGAGTGTTGCCAGCCAGATAACAGAGTGCAACAAGTCAGATAACAGAGTGCTACCAGCCAGATAACAGTGTTACTAGTCAGATAACAGAGTGCTACTAGCCAGATAACAGAGTGTTACCAGTCGGATAACAGTGTGCTAGCAGCCAGATTACAGAACGCTACCAACCAGATAAAAGAATGTTACCAGCCAGATAACATCGCTCTCGTGACATCAACAAACAGTATTCCCTATTTTTTTCATCCGGCACTAAATTTGAGTGTGATTGTTTATTCCTGACGACTCTGTCTCATGTTGTGAACGTGTCTCGGATGACATAAGCTGACTAGTGCGTTTCCAGTCCAACTAAAAGGGATATATTTGAACGAACTTGGTGTTATAGTAGTACAGGGAGACGGCGAGACGCATAAAGTGCCTTCGACCGAAATTAAAGGGCCATCGGTATCAACACAAACTCTCAATCAAGCGAGCTGCTAAGTCAGAACTGGATAAGTTGTGTAAACAAAAACAAAAATATGTTGCATACGTTGAGTTTGGACGTAAACAGCATCACAATATGGTATTGGCAAGAATAGGACTATAGGTGTTTACAAACAGATTCTCATTTAGTGAGTGAACATTGCCAGCCTACGACACTCGGTTCAGAATATTGCCAGCCTACGACACTCGGTTCAGAATATTGCCAGCCTACGACACTCGGTTCAGAACATTGCCAGCCTACGACACTCGGTTCAGAACATTGCCAGCCTACGACACTCGGTTCAGAATATTCGAAATATATATTTGCGAACAGCATTAAAATATTTTATCATTGTCACCAATAGGAAAATGTATAGCGCTCTAACCCCACCTGGTTGAGCCAAGCACGCCAGACTCTCACTTACAAGGAGTAGTGTCTACAGCGAAAACTAGTCATATAGGCCGTGTTAGGTGTTATTAATTATGACACGACGCGACAATTTGTCGGCGACAAGATGCGTCGCCGTCACCTACGCTGCGGACAAGACACGTCGCGACGCGTTTCGTGTCAGCCACAGGTTGATGCACGCCTTCCTGTAGTAGAGGCAGGAACTGTTACCACTGCCCAGCGGAATCGTCCGGAACTACCCGAATTGTGAGCACGGCGGTGGAGAACCCTGGCCTGGAGCTGTCACACCGTTTTCGCGTAATTCCGCAAAATTCTGTTGGACAGTGACGGCAGTTTCAATGAATCGTCGTCGTTTTGACTCAATTGTCGAACAAGGTTGTTGAAAACCCTGTTCTCTGTGCTTCAAATGCGACTGCTTCGTCCAGTACGATCGACGAATGTCCCTCCTACGACGCCGTACATATAGTTATACAACACAAAATATTATTTTTACATCGATTTGTTCATATATCTAATTCAATTATTTTAATTATATGCAATCTATGATAATATTATATGCATCGAAACATTATAATTATAGTTAGATATAATAACGTTTAATTTGCTTCGAAGCCATCGTGGCTGAGTAGTACAGGCGTGCATAATAAATAGAACAAATATATATTAAAATAGAATACAAAATTAACTGCAATAAATTACTGGAGCATTAAATTGCATATAAATAAATATAGATACATATTAAATTAAACACATGTTTAATATGCATATGTATTTATTTATACGCAATTTAATGATGTAGTAATTAATTGTATTTAACCTTTTATACGTTTTAGGCCATAATCCCTATCAGTCATTAGTAGTGAAGTCACCATGAAATAAGGAAATACATATTTGTTATATAATTCATGGTTACATGCTATCTATACACTATACGATATGCGCATATTTCTCGAATATGTGTACTCTTATGTGTACTCTTATTTGTACTCTTACTTGTACTCTTACGTGTACTCTTACCTGTACTCTTACCTGTACTCTTACGTGCACTCTTACGTGTACTCTTACTTGTATCATATGTGTACTCTTATTTGTGCTCTTATGTGTACTCTTATATATGTGTACTCTTATGTGTACTCTTATATATGTGTACTCTTATGTGTACTCTCATTTGTAGTCTTATGTGTACTTTTATGTGTACTCTTATGTGTACTCTGATTTGTACTTTTATGTGTACTCTTATTTGTACTCTTACTTGTACTCTTATGTGTACTCTTATGTGTACTCTTATTTGTACTCTTATTTGTACTCTTATTTGTACTCTTATGTGTACTCTTATGTGTACTCTTATTTGTACTCTTATTTGTACTCTTATTTGTACTCTTACTTGTACTCTTATGTGTACTCTTATGTGTACTCTTATTTGTACTCTTATTTGTACTCTTATGTGTACTCTTATGTGTACTCTTATTTGTATTCTTACTTGTACTCTTACGTGTACTCTTATGTGTAATCTCACGTGTACTCTTACCTGTATTCTTACGTGTACTCTTACGTGTACTCTTACGTGTACTCTTACGTGTACTCTTCCTTGTACTCTTACTTGTATCTTATGTGTACTCTTATTTGGGCCCTTATGTGTTCTCTTATGTGTACTCTTATGTGTACTCTAATTTGTACTCTTATGTGTACTCTCATTTGTACTCTTATGTGTACTCTTATTTGTACTGTTCTATGTACTCTTATTTGTACTCTTACTTGTACTCTTACGTGTACTCTTATGTGTACTCTTACGTGTACTCTTGCGTGTACTCTTCCTTGTACTCTTATTTGTATATTATGTGTACTCTTATTTGTGCCCTTATGTGTACTCTTATATATGTGTACTCTTATGGTATCACCGTGGACGTATCGCCACTCTCGGTGTCACCGTGGACGTATCGCCACTCTCGGTGTCACCGTGGACGTATCGCCACTCTCGGTGTCACCGTGGACGTATCGCCACTCTCGATGTCACCGTGGACGTATCGCCACTCTCGGTGTCATCGTGGACGTATCGCCACTCTCGGTGTCATCGTGGACGTATCGCCACTCTCGGTGTCACCGTGGACGTATCGCCACTCTCGGTGTCACCGTGGACGTATCGCCACTCTCGATGTCACCGTGGACGTATCGCCACTCTCGGTGTCATCGTGGACGTATCGCCACTCTCGGTGTCATCGTGGACGTATCGCCACTCTCTGTGTCATCGTGGACGTATCGCCACTCTCGATGTCACCGTGGACGTATCGCCACTCTCGGTGTCATCGTGGACGTATCGCCACTCTCGGTGTCACCGTGGACGTATCGCCACTCTCGGTGTCATCGTGGACGTATCGCCACTCTCGGTGTCATCGTGGACGTATCGCCACTCTCTGTGTCACAGTGGGCGTATCGCCACTCTCGGTGTCACCGTGGACGTATCGCCACTCTCGGTGTCACCGAGGACGTATCACCACTCTCGGTGTCACCGTGGACGTATCGCCACTCTCGGTGTCACAGTGGACGTATCACCACTCTCGGTGTCACCGTGGACGTATCACCACTCTCGGTGTCACCGTGGACGTATCACCACTCTCGGTGTCACCGTGGACGTATCACCACTCTCGGTGTCACCGTGGACGTATCACCACTCTCGGTGTCACCGTGGACGTATCACCACTCTCGGTGTCACCGTGGACCTATCACCACTCTGGACTGTTAGTGCGTTAATATTTGATGCCGTTTGATGGCATTATTAGACGGGCCGTGTGTCCGCGGGCATCCAGTTTAACGACTACAAGCGTATGTACAACTAGTAGCCGGCAGTTGTCGACGCGCTAATATGTTTGCACCCACTCACCTCTAAGTAACAGACCGATGTCCAACAGACGGCGTCGTGGGTTAGCGGCATCCCGCGTGCTTCGGTTTACGTTAAGAGGTAACACCACAGTTAGGCTTCCGGAAATGTAGTGCAATTTAGCCGATTTCGGTGATTCTTTGCCGAGAAGTAAGTGTATCCAGACGGTTGGAAGCTCGAAATACCGCAACTTTGCCAGTGAGGTGTCGCAGTGTGAAGCGGATTCGAAGACGCGTGGGTGTTTTCGTGTTGAAATTCCCGGACCACCCGTAGGCGTATTGCTATTTGGCAAAAACTGCCAATTTTGAGGGTAGGTGCGGTTCAAAAGAGATGAAGGTGTGTGATTTTGACAAAACTTGGCTGTGAATTTTTTTCAGAATGTTTGATGGTCCAATTTTCATATAACCAGACAAAACGTTAACATGATCACCGATGCAATAATGCACTGTGATCTTCCAATAGAAACATTAAAATTAAACAGATATCGGTCATGTTTTACGGAAAAATATTGTGGTTCATTAAAACACATTTGGGTGGTCAAGATGTCAGAATAAATATATTTTATATTATATAATATGATTTTATAATGAAAAACATTTTATAGCATGATTCTACACTAAAAACATGTTATATTATATAACATGATTCTACAATAAAAACATGTTATATTATATAAAGTGATTCAACACTAAAAACTTGTTATATTATATATCATGATTCTACAACAAAAGCATTTTATATTCTATAACACGATTCTACAATAAAAACATTTTATATTATATAACATGATTCTACAATAAAATATGTTATATTATATAACATGATTCTATGGGAAAAAACAATCACACCGTGTACCTGGTAAGTGTAATGTATTACAAGCTCTGTAATAGATAACGTATTACAAGTTCTGTAATAGATAACGAACACTGTCGTGACTCATAAATTGTATTCCGGTTCCTCGCTGTTCAATAGGATTCTAACGCTCGCCAAACATTTGTCGTCCTTCCGGTCACCGTATTCGCCACACGATACACAATATAAGCAATATTAATAAAACAAATGTAAGTTTAATGTTTTAGACCACCAGAATCAAGACTCATACACAGTAAAATGATATGAGGAAATTAACATGTGTTCCAACGCGCCTAACAATCAACGCGTCATAAAATACCGCAAGAAAGGCTTACGCGTTCTGGCCAATAGTGTCGGTGAATCCAAGCGCAGCAGCGAAGTTCTTGTAAAGGACGGGACGTCATGTGAACATTTCAAGGCTAACGTTATGCAATGAAATGGAAAATGAAGCAAGAACACATAGACCCATATTCACACGAATTCAACAGACGCAAAGTCAAAACCACGAAACTATAGTCTTACAGTATCAATCATATATGTCAAGAAATTTGAATAAGTGTGACGACATAACATCCGGCGTCCTTTAGTAAAGAAAAGCACGTTTGAGTTTGTTGACAAGTATCGTCCCTCGCAACGGACGTGTAGTTGAAACTAGAATAGTAGCGTATTCCCCATCGGACAGGATTCCGGAAGTCAATTTTCAGTAACGTGTGCATAGTGCCGCGGTCTAACAGCTATTCTTAGCATCTATTCTTAGAGCCTTGTCACGTGGGCGGAGTCTGCGGTTAGCCGCTCTCCGCCGCGAGCTACGTGCCATTAGTGTTTGTGTACCACAGTCGCCAACGCGACAGAGGATTCTCATTTTATGATTTCTATGCTTCAAATATCCTTTTTTTATTCAAAATATGTACGTACTATATATAGGCACGACTTTTATTGAAACGGCTCGTCTGGACTGATGATGGTGATGGTGGTGGTGGTGATGATGACGATTATCATGGTGATCATGGTGATCATGGTGATCATGATGATCATGATCATGATCAGGATGATCTTGATAGGTACAGAAAAGACTAATTATTTGCGATGGCATTATTGCGTTTAGTTTTGTACACATCATGCGCACTACTTTCACCTTTATCTTAGTTAAAGCAAAATCGGCAATTTTAGGTAGGTATATTGCTACTTTTAATTTACAAGTTTAGCTATATTTAGTTTAACAATGATAAATAAATACGACAATATCTAAAAAACGGACAACATCACAAAACACGTTTTCATTTAAAAAAACATAACTTTGTGTTTATCCTATGAACATTATTACAACATGATCAAGAATGTGTGTTTTCTGACATAAACAGTACAGTTTGCTTGAAACAGGAAACATTCGTGCTACGTTTCTACGTTGAATGATTGTTCGTGCCCAGATTATATTCAGCTCAAGCTTATTCTACGGGAAGGTGTTACGCACAAATGACAGATCGTTCATTATCACGTACACATTGTGCACGTACACATTGTGCATCTTAACTTTTGTATCGCTCTTCCGCGATGGAATCTCTAGCGGCCATCTTGATTACTGGCTAAAGTGTGAAACTGACACCGGAGCAGGGTGACTTGGTACGTTTTCCAGCTGGCGCGATACGTCGAAAGGGGCGACAGAAAGCCCCGGTAGAAACGACATGCACCCTCCTTTGACGATCAAAGCCCTCCCAATGCCGAGCACACATTCGATGGATGTGGTGATTATCTTGCTGATAAAACTTGCTTCGACGGAAATCTAGTTCTGAGTGCATCAGCATTCGATGATATACTCAAACGCTTCACTCTTAATTACAAGGGTGTCATGTTTGTTGAATATACAGGCTGTACAATGATGGTGAGATGTGGACAACATTTTAGCCTTTTGTATTCAGCGAATTTACGACAAAATATCGGGAAGGAAAATTGCTGAGAAATGTTGTTGCTCTCCTCTTTATCCCCGACGGCCGGGATGAGGCTGGCATCGATACAGGTCGTCGATATTTGTTTTCGTCTCCTTCTTCATTGTCCTGAGAAATATAGGCATACAAACAAGCAAACTCGAAAAATAATATTCTACATTAAAGATAAACAATCCTATTACGCAGGTATTTTTTCTGGGGAAATTTCGAACGTACTGTGCATGCGTACGTGCGCGCTAATATGTGATGTGCACGTTATGATACCAGTGACCCAGAAAATATATATTCAAGGAGTTTTGTTTGTATGTACATTTGTGTGTAGAACGCCACGTATGATGCGCGATCGATGTCCTTGTTCGGCAGACAGCTTGCTTGTTTTCTCAAGTGCACAGACACCATAGCCGCTCGTGCACCTACATATGTGTCTACCTCTGCCACAATGAACACAATCAGTGCAAGGACTATAGGCAGTATATAGTACACAGACACCATAGCCGCTCGTGCACCTACATATGTGTCTACCTCTGCCACAATGAACACAATCAGTGCAAGGACTATAGGCAGTATATAGTACACAGACACCATAGCCGCTCGTGCACCTACATATGTGCCTATCTCTGCCACAATGAACACAATCAGTGCAAGGACTATAGGCAGTATATAGTACACAGACACCATAGCCGCTCGTGCACCTACATATGTGTCTACCTCTGCCACAATGAACACAATCAGTGCAAGGACTATAGGCAGTATATAGTACACAGACACCATAGCCGCTCGTGCACCTACATATGTGCCTATCTCTGCCACAATGAACACAATCAGTGCAAGGACTATAGGCAGTATATAGAGCGACTAAGCCATTAATCGTCAGCGCTTGTAAATAGTATTCGCATTACGGTAGTTAATCGGCCGTTCTGCCACACCTCACTGGGTATCGACGAAATGGAGACAGTGACAGACAGTCCAATACAACTTCTCCACACAAGTTCATCCAAGAACCATATATTCTATTTGCCCTGTGCTGGATTCGATTTCCCGCGAAAGGCTAGGACCAAGACGAGCCGCCTACGAACGGGCCTGTTTAAAACGTATGTATAAGTGGAGACTTTAGGAAAGCGCCACATGCGAATGTAGTTCAGGACAGCAAACAGCAAACCACGTCTTCAACGCCTGCACACTCTACGGAGGCACGGACGGTGAGACTGGCATTGCAGAACTGGTTCTGGCGACCCGCGAGTTTAAACAGGTTTAACAAGATTTAACAAGATTGCCATCCAAAGCAAAGGCCCAGATAGCAAGTGGACAAGGAAGCCATTAGCTTATCGAGAGTCAAACATTTGTTCCTGTAAGTGTAACCCACCCTTCTGGGATATGTGTCAACCTTTGATTTTAAACATATTTACACAATCTGTACATAATTTGTTCCATTAATTTATTGTCCACTGTGTTGACACACCCCTTTATCCCCTGTAAGTGTTGACACGCCCCTTTATCCCCTGTAAGTGTTGACACGCCCCTTTATCCCCTGTAAGTGTTGACACGCCCCTTTATCCCCTGTAAGTGTTGACACGCCCCTTTATCCCCTGTAAGTGTTGACACGCCCCTTTATCCCCTGTAAGTGTTGACACGCCCCTTTATCCCCTGTAAGTGTTGACACGCCCCTTTATCCCCTGTAAGTGTTGACACGCCCCTTTATCCCCTGTAAGTGTTGACACGCCCCTTTATCCCCTGTAAGTGTTGACACGCCCCTTTATCCCCTGTAAGTGTTGACACGCCCCTTTATCCCCTGTAAGTGTTGACACGCCCCTTTATCCCCTGTAAGTGTTGACACGCCCCTTTATCCCCTGTAAGTGTTGACACGCCCCTTTATCCCCTGTAAGTGTTGACACGCCCCTTTATCCCCTGTAAGTGTTGACACGCCCCTTTATCCCCTGTAAGTGTTGACACGCCCCTTTATCCCCTGTAAGTGTTGACACGCCCCTTTATCCCCCGTAAGTGTTGACACGCCCCTTTATCCCCTGTAAGTGTTGACACGCCCCTTTATCCCCTGTAAGTGTTGACACGCCCCTTTATCCCCTGTAAGTGTTGACACGCCCCTTTATCCCCTGTAAGTCCTCTGGTCGTGGAAATCCTTCCAACTTGGGTTCCTACGACGGTTTGGCTTAAGATGGTACGCACGACAGAAACGTATCACAAATCATACGGCTGTGGTATATATTGTTATTGTTAAGTCAGATAATATCGAAATCTG